>CM050171.1:35170581-35770581 GCA_027410445.1 Discoglossus pictus
AATATTTTGAGGTAATATCTGGTGAATACCAAATACCACCTACTAAATGTTTTTTTTATAACATTTTCCATGCAGCAATTGCGAACTCGGACTATAAAAAATTAGCAAACAGAGACACAATTTGAAAAGAGTTTGAACGATATTAAGAAAAAATCTCAATCTTGGTAATGTCCCTGTTGTGCCATATTTTCTCCACTTGACGAGGACTGTCTTCACTGTGTTCCATGGTATATCTAATGCCTTGAAAGTTATTTTGTACCTTTCCCCTGACTGATACCTTTTAACAATGAGATCCCTCTGATGCTTTGGAAGCTCTCTGTGGACCATGGCTTTTACTGTGGGATGCGACTAAGAAAAATTCAGGAAAGACCAACTAGAGCAGCTGAACTTTATTTGGGGTTAATCAGAGGCACTTTAAATGATGGCAGGTGTATGCTGACTCCTATTTAACACAATTTGGAATGTGATTGATTAATTCTGAACACAGCTACATCCCCAGTTATAAGAGGGTGTGCAGACTTATGCAACTAGATTATTTTTCTTTTTTTTTTTCTTCCCTCCACCTAAAAGATTTCAGTTTGTTTATCAATTGAGTTGTACAGTTTATAGGTCACATTAAAGGTGGAAAAAGTTCTGAAATGAACTATATTTGTCTCATTTTCTTACAGCACAGAAACCTGACATTTTAACAGGGGTGTGTTTATATCCACTGTAAATATAGATACTAAGGATAATAACTATGAATCATTCTATTTTAGATATATACACTTTTATGCTGTCTTTCAATGTGCTGTATAGTTACAGTTACAGACAACAATTGTATTATCTATGCATATTCTTGAGGGAAGGCTTAAAGGGATATCCAAACAATAACTAACAATTATAATATCTAAGACAATTACGGTTGATGGATTTAAAAAATATAGGCGCATAGAGCTGAACTGCTGGGAGGATGAGGAGGAGCCAGTAGTTTGGCGCCAAACCTGCTGATGGTCGGCTGACCCGCAAAGCCTGAAAAGTCATGCAGTGAATATTGCTCTACGGATCTGAGATTTGCAATGTGTATACCGCGCTGGTTCCTGTGAGACGACAGCTCAGTGTCCACAGAGACACGAATGAAACAATTCTTCCCTGAGGTACGTCAAGATCATTCCCTGAGAGGTGAAGTGTGGGGAAAGAATAAGTGGGCATGCTAAAGAAGGCACTCTAAAGAGCTGTGTATGATACTGCACGCAACATCTACAGTAAGGAGACCCGTGGACAGAATCCCATGTGGTGAGCTAACTTCTACCCACTTTGAATACCTCATAAATCTCCACTCACTGATGCGGTCCTACGTGCCTTCAGGTCACTGACTCTAAGATCTTTGGTGTGCTGGCTTTACGGATAGGATATCTGGAGGACGGCTGTAGTGCCTTACTGTCCGAGATGGGAGTACTGCTTGACTGGTGTATCGGATCTGCTCTGGATGTTGTGTGGAGTCTACCGGTGGTGGTGGCTGAGGTCTTTGTTGCTGGAGACAAGCAGCGCGTGTTTGTTGCTACAGACAAGTAGCACCTGTGAGACAAGCAGCGCCTGTGTTGCTAGAGACATGCAGCGCCTGTGAGACAAGCAGCGCCTGTGTTGCTGGAGACATGCAGCGCCTGTGAACGCCAGCGGTTTACAGGTTCCAGAGCACGAACGATGATTAGCCGGCACACCAGTTCCACATAGTGGGATTAACCTTCATTGATGAGGTCTGTGACTTTAATCTATTTTATAATATAGACGGTAGGACCTGGGAGCATAGCATATACTGCAGAATGCTACACTTAACTTACTAACTGGGTTGACTGAAAGAAGTACACAGTACAGAGATCAAGATTTGGTCCTCTATATATTATAAATTTGCACGGCATGATCTTTGCTAGCCTTGATTGAACAGGCAACTTAAACCATATGAGACTCTTTACACGCTTACAATCAGAGATCAAGTCTTTATTGCAACAGTTTGTGAGTTGCCACTATAATATTGCAATAGCAATATTTTGTAAACAAATAGGATACTCGGGTGACTATGGGACTTAAATTTATATCTCAGAACATAAATGGGCTGAACATCCCCTCAAAAAAAGCAATGGTCATTAACTTTTCCATGAATCAAATGCTGATGTGGTACGCGCACAGGAGACCCATTTAAAGGATAAAACTATTCCTAATTATCATTTAAAAAGTATAACTTTAAACTTTTTTCTACACCCACTTGATAAAGATTTTACTTAGTATTCAAATAAATACAAGACATACACAAGATTGGACTATGTCTTATTAGATTTAAATGTATTAAATACGTTACAAAATTGAAATTGGCCCTATAGCATGGCTAGACCATGCATTGATAACAATGACATTGGATTATAGATTTCATCTACAATACAAGAAATCATGTAAAATTGATGCAACTCTTTTTAAATCATCAAAAGATAGAAATGAATTTAAAATGAAACATATCTTTGGAATTCACACAAAGCATATGTAAGAGGTATTCTTTTTGCATAGTTTAAAACATAGATTAAAACAACAAGAGACTTTATAGAGAGAGAACTATAAATTAAACTTACCGAATTACAAACTAAAAATAAACTATTACCAACAACTACTACAAATATCTCAAATACAAGCAGAAATTAAAAAGATTCAACAAAAAAAATATTGACAATTTGATTCGGCTATGTCAGTTAAAACATTACCATTTATCCAAGGGGGGCCTATCTTGCCCTAATTTCCTGAGTTACTTCAGAGCAGCCCAGCTTGCCTCTATCCCACTAGCTCACTCCATTCCACTTCAACCAAACTGGGTCTTTGTAGAGGAGTTGCAGATGGCCCCGCTTACGTGGGGTATTATCCTGTGGGCTCCAGGTGCAAGCGCTTTTTACTCTAGAATACAGAACCCCATAACTAAGTTTACACTGAGAGTTTGGATCTGGGCTAGGAGGAAATACAAACTGACTTACCCGGTTTCTCCCCTCACATCGATCTTTACATCGCCCTCCTTATTAACCACCATCACTGCAGAGTCCAAGGAATATTGGACTTCGCATGGTCTGGATAAACTGGGGGCTTGGTTTGAGGGAGGGATTATGAGAACTTCAGAATCCATGATTAGGAACTTCGAGGTTCCACACCGGGAACACTTTCATTACATTAAAATAAGGAGCTGGATTGATGAGATACAAAGAACCCATGGACCCCCGAGGGAAACTTGGATGTCGGTGGTGTGTAAGAGTGAGGCCCTGTCCAAAGGAATCTTGGGGTCAATATACCAAATCTTCAATAGTCCACCAAGCACTTGGAGGCCTTCCTTTGTATCGAGGTGGGAGTTGGACCTAGGGCAAATTTGGGATGGGAATAAATGGGCTGAATCCTTAACGAACCTATCTAAGGGTTCACTTAATTATAGTTTATTAGAAACCTCCCTTAAGATTTTACATCGGGCATATACAACTCCAGTTCGACTAAATAAGATATCCCAAACAAACTCAGATAGATGTTTTAGGGGGTGTCACGGAAGGGGAGACTTCATTCATACTTGGTGGAGTTGTCCTAAGGTATTTAAAATTTGGTCTGAGACGACCAATCTAATTTCGCTAATACTCAAAACCCCACTCCAACCATCAATAGCAGTCTGTCTCCTGGGAGCACGCTTCTCAAAATTGGGAAGGGAGGGGAATAAACTGGCCCAACTGATATTTCTAGCAGCTAAGAACACCATCGCAAGACGATGGAAGAGTAGGGATATTAATTTCCATGATGTAACAAACAAAATAAACTTTATTTGCATTAATGAGCGGATGACCCATATCATATCAGATACACATCACTGTTTCCTGGAGGTTTGGGAACCCTGGATTCTATTCACAGACAGTAATATATAATAACTAAGTTAAGGGAACACATTAAAGAAGCCATTCCTGATGTGCGGCTGGGGAGTGGAGTGTGGAGCGGACGGGGAGAAGTGGTGAGAGGTCCCGGAGAGATATTTCTTCAGTACGCCAAAGGTACAGGGGGGGAGGATGGCTACCTTAAGATTGGCTGAGCAGGGAATTAATGGGGGATGACACCCCATCATAGGTGTTATATAATGTCACTTGTTTTTGTTTTTTTGTTTTTTTTCTATTTTATCTTCTTTTAACATATCTCCTGCTGCTCAGGTTCATCCATGGAAATGTGAATTACTGCAATTTGAGCAATGTGACTTTATAAGCTGTATATATTGCTGAGTATTAAGAAACTAGTGTGAATATTTTTGGACAGAATCACAAAAAAAAAGAAAAAGAGTTGGAATGGAGTTTTTATTTAAATGGAATGGTTTTAATATATTAGCAATATGATGTTAGTTATAAGACAACATGTGGACTATGTTTTTCATTATTCTTTTTGTTTTGTCATTGCAATTCCAGAACTTCTCAATAAAATTTATGTTATAAAAAAAAAAAAAAACATTACCATTTGGGTAATAAACTCCGAAAATTAATTGTTAGTCAAATCAAAGGAATAAATTCAAGTAAAATAATTCAAATGACATAGGATAATAATGGCGTAATACAAATACATAGAAATCCAATAGATTTAGGGAAATCATTTGTTCAATATTATAAAACTTTATATAATCTTGAACAAATAAAAAACTTTCATAAAACCTTTGAACATACAAACTAAATAATATTTACAAAAAATGTAATTATCGAAAATTTCAGATACACAACTAAAATAACTAGAAAGAGATATTACAGAAGATGAAATCCGTCAGGTTTAAAGATTGGAAAATTCCCAGGATCTGACGGTTTTCCAAATGTATATTATAAACTATTCTCTTCATCTATAGTGAAATGCTTACAAAAAATGTATAATGAAATTAAAACAAGTGGAAAAGCACCTGCAGAGACATTAGAGGCAGCAATAACTATTATACCAAAACCTGATAAAGATCCCTCAAAATGTTGCAACTACCGTCCAATATCACTTCTCAACACAGATATAAAGATATATTCCAGTATATTGGCTTCCCGTTTGAACCCTTTATTGAACATCTTAATTAATAAAGACCAAAAAGGCTTTACTAAAAATAGATAATCAACAACACTCGAAAACGTATTAACATAATTGCCTTTTCACAGGATAGAAAAATACCACTAGTAGCTCTATCATTTTGATGCTGAAATTTTCGACATTTCTAAACATAGAAAATTAACTGGTTACAAATACTAATTTACAATATATATTTTGGGATAGAAAATTACATAATAAAGCATTAAACAAACTACCACTTATTCCCAGAACTTTGATAAAATGGTGGTTTAAGTTCAATAAAAGAAATGAACTGTTTACATTTCCTGCCCCAAGTACTCCATTACAAAAATCATTATCATTTTTAAATGTAACTTAGGATAAATGGGGATTAAAAATCTTAAGTGATTTATTCCATGAACAAAAATTGAAATATTTTGAGGTAATATCTGGTGAATACCAAATACCACCTACTAAATGTTTTTTTTATAACATTTTCCATGCAGCAATTGCGAACTCGGACTATAAAAAATTAGCAAACAGAGACACAATTTGAAAAGAGTTTGAACGATATTAAGAAAAAATCTCAATCTTGGTAATGTCCCTGTTGTGCCATATTTTCTCCACTTGACGAGGACTGTCTTCACTGTGTTCCATGGTATATCTAATGCCTTGAAAGTTATTTTGTACCTTTCCCCTGACTGATACCTTTTAACAATGAGATCCCTCTGATGCTTTGGAAGCTCTCTGTGGACCATGGCTTTTACTGTGGGATGCGACTAAGAAAAATTCAGGAAAGACCAACTAGAGCAGCTGAACTTTATTTGGGGTTAATCAGAGGCACTTTAAATGATGGCAGGTGTATGCTGACTCCTATTTAACACAATTTGGAATGTGATTGATTAATTCTGAACACAGCTACATCCCCAGTTATAAGAGGGTGTGCAGACTTATGCAACTAGATTATTTTTCTTTTTTTTTTTCTTCCCTCCACCTAAAAGATTTCAGTTTGTTTATCAATTGAGTTGTACAGTTTATAGGTCACATTAAAGGTGGAAAAAGTTCTGAAATGAACTATATTTGTCTCATTTTCTTACAGCACAGAAACCTGACATTTTAACAGGGGTGTGTTTATATCCACTGTAAATATAGATACTAAGGATAATAACTATGAATCATTCTATTTTAGATATATACACTTTTATGCTGTCTTTCAATGTGCTGTATAGTTACAGTTACAGACAACAATTGTATTATCTATGCATATTCTTGAGGGAAGGCTTAAAGGGATATCCAAACAATAACTAACAATTATAATATCTAAGACAATTACGGTTGATGGATTTAAAAAATATAGGCGCATAGAGCTGAACTGCTGGGAGGATGAGGAGGAGCCAGTAGTTTGGCGCCAAACCTGCTGATGGTCGGCTGACCCGCAAAGCCTGAAAAGTCATGCAGTGAATATTGCTCTACGGATCTGAGATTTGCAATGTGTATACCGCGCTGGTTCCTGTGAGACGACAGCTCAGTGTCCACAGAGACACGAATGAAACAATTCTTCCCTGAGGTACGTCAAGATCATTCCCTGAGAGGTGAAGTGTGGGGAAAGAATAAGTGGGCATGCTAAAGAAGGCACTCTAAAGAGCTGTGTATGATACTGCACGCAACATCTACAGTAAGGAGACCCGTGGACAGAATCCCATGTGGTGAGCTAACTTCTACCCACTTTGAATACCTCATAAATCTCCACTCACTGATGCGGTCCTACGTGCCTTCAGGTCACTGACTCTAAGATCTTTGGTGTGCTGGCTTTACGGATAGGATATCTGGAGGACGGCTGTAGTGCCTTACTGTCCGAGATGGGAGTACTGCTTGACTGGTGTATCGGATCTGCTCTGGATGTTGTGTGGAGTCTACCGGTGGTGGTGGCTGAGGTCTTTGTTGCTGGAGACAAGCAGCGCGTGTTTGTTGCTACAGACAAGTAGCACCTGTGAGACAAGCAGCGCCTGTGTTGCTAGAGACATGCAGCGCCTGTGAGACAAGCAGCGCCTGTGTTGCTGGAGACATGCAGCGCCTGTGAACGCCAGCGGTTTACAGGTTCCAGAGCACGAACGATGATTAGCCGGCACACCAGTTCCACATAGTGGGATTAACCTTCATTGATGAGGTCTGTGACTTTAATCTATCTTATAATATAGACGGTAGGACCTGGGAGCATAGCATATACTGCAGAATGCTACACTTAACTTACTAACTGGGTTGACTGAAAGAAGTACACAGTACAGAGATCAAGATTTGGTCCTCTATATATTATAAATTTGCACGGCATGATCTTTGCTAGCCTTGATTGAACAGGCAACTTAAACCATATGAGACTCTTTACACGCTTACAATCAGAGATCAAGTCTTTATTGCAACAGTTTGTGAGTTGCCACTATAATATTGCAATAGCAATATTTTGTAAACAAATAGGATACTCGGGTGACTATGGGACTTAAATTTATATCTCAGAACATAAATGGGCTGAACATCCCCTCAAAAAAAGCAATGGTCATTAACTTTTCCATGAATCAAATGCTGATGTGGTACGCGCACAGGAGACCCATTTAAAGGATAAAACTATTCCTAATTATCATTTAAAAAGTATAACTTTAAACTTTTTTCTACACCCACTTGATAAAGATTTTACTTAGTATTCAAATAAATACAAGACATACACAAGATTGGACTATGTCTTATTAGATTTAAATGTATTAAATACGTTACAAAATTGAAATTGGCCCTATAGCATGGCTAGACCATGCATTGATAACAATGACATTGGATTATAGATTTCATCTACAATACAAGAAATCATGTAAAATTGATGCAACTCTTTTTAAATCATCAAAAGATAGAAATGAATTTAAAATGAAACATATCTTTGGAATTCACACAAAGCATATGTAAGAGGTATTCTTTTTGCATAGTTTAAAACATAGATTAAAACAACAAGAGACTTTATAGAGAGAGAACTATAAATTAAACTTACCGAATTACAAACTAAAAATAAACTATTACCAACAACTACTACAAATATCTCAAATACAAGCAGAAATTAAAAAGATTCAACAAAAAAAATATTGACAATTTGATTCGGCTATGTCAGTTAAAACATTACCATTTATCCAAGGGGGGCCTATCTTGCCCTAATTTCCTGAGTTACTTCAGAGCAGCCCAGCTTGCCTCTATCCCACTAGCTCACTCCATTCCACTTCAACCAAACTGGGTCTTTGTAGAGGAGTTGCAGATGGCCCCGCTTACGTGGGGTATTATCCTGTGGGCTCCAGGTGCAAGCGCTTTTTACTCTAGAATACAGAACCCCATAACTAAGTTTACACTGAGAGTTTGGATCTGGGCTAGGAGGAAATACAAACTGACTTACCCGGTTTCTCCCCTCACATCGATCTTTACATCGCCCTCCTTATTAACCACCATCACTGCAGAGTCCAAGGAATATTGGACTTCGCATGGTCTGGATAAACTGGGGGCTTGGTTTGAGGGAGGGATTATGAGAACTTCAGAATCCATGATTAGGAACTTCGAGGTTCCACACCGGGAACACTTTCATTACATTAAAATAAGGAGCTGGATTGATGAGATACAAAGAACCCATGGACCCCCGAGGGAAACTTGGATGTCGGTGGTGTGTAAGAGTGAGGCCCTGTCCAAAGGAATCTTGGGGTCAATATACCAAATCTTCAATAGTCCACCAAGCACTTGGAGGCCTTCCTTTGTATCGAGGTGGGAGTTGGACCTAGGGCAAATTTGGGATGGGAATAAATGGGCTGAATCCTTAACGAACCTATCTAAGGGTTCACTTAATTATAGTTTATTAGAAACCTCCCTTAAGATTTTACATCGGGCATATACAACTCCAGTTCGACTAAATAAGATATCCCAAACAAACTCAGATAGATGTTTTAGGGGGTGTCACGGAAGGGGAGACTTCATTCATACTTGGTGGAGTTGTCCTAAGGTATTTAAAATTTGGTCTGAGACGACCAATCTAATTTCGCTAATACTCAAAACCCCACTCCAACCATCAATAGCAGTCTGTCTCCTGGGAGCACGCTTCTCAAAATTGGGAAGGGAGGGGAATAAACTGGCCCAACTGATATTTCTAGCAGCTAAGAACACCATCGCAAGACGATGGAAGAGTAGGGATATTAATTTCCATGATGTAACAAACAAAATAAACTTTATTTGCATTAATGAGCGGATGACCCATATCATATCAGATACACATCACTGCTTCCTGGAGGTTTGGGAACCCTGGATTCTATTCACAGACAGTAATATATAATAACTAAGTTAAGGGAACACATTAAAGAAGCCATTCCTGATGTGCGGCTGGGGAGTGGAGTGTGGAGCGGACGGGGAGAAGTGGTGAGAGGTCCCGGAGAGATATTTCTTCAGTACGCCAAAGGTACAGGGGGGGAGGATGGCTACCTTAAGATTGGCTGAGCAGGGAATTAATGGGGGATGACACCCCATCATAGGTGTTATATAATGTCACTTGTTTTTGTTTTTTTGTTTTTTTTCTATTTTATCTTCTTTTAACATATCTCCTGCTGCTCAGGTTCATCCATGGAAATGTGAATTACTGCAATTTGAGCAATGTGACTTTATAAGCTGTATATATTGCTGAGTATTAAGAAACTAGTGTGAATATTTTTGGACAGAATCACAAAAAAAAAGAAAAAGAGTTGGAATGGAGTTTTTATTTAAATGGAATGGTTTTAATATATTAGCAATATGATGTTAGTTATAAGACAACATGTGGACTATGTTTTTCATTATTCTTTTTGTTTTGTCATTGCAATTCCAGAACTTCTCAATAAAATTTATGTTATAAAAAAAAAAAAAAACATTACCATTTGGGTAATAAACTCCGAAAATTAATTGTTAGTCAAATCAAAGGAATAAATTCAAGTAAAATAATTCAAATGACATAGGATAATAATGGCGTAATACAAATACATAGAAATCCAATAGATTTAGGGAAATCATTTGTTCAATATTATAAAACTTTATATAATCTTGAACAAATAAAAAACTTTCATAAAACCTTTGAACATACAAACTAAATAATATTTACAAAAAATGTAATTATCGAAAATTTCAGATACACAACTAAAATAACTAGAAAGAGATATTACAGAAGATGAAATCCGTCAGGTTTAAAGATTGGAAAATTCCCAGGATCTGACGGTTTTCCAAATGTATATTATAAACTATTCTCTTCATCTATAGTGAAATGCTTACAAAAAATGTATAATGAAATTAAAACAAGTGGAAAAGCACCTGCAGAGACATTAGAGGCAGCAATAACTATTATACCAAAACCTGATAAAGATCCCTCAAAATGTTGCAACTACCGTCCAATATCACTTCTCAACACAGATATAAAGATATATTCCAGTATATTGGCTTCCCGTTTGAACCCTTTATTGAACATCTTAATTAATAAAGACCAAAAAGGCTTTACTAAAAATAGATAATCAACAACACTCGAAAACGTATTAACATAATTGCCTTTTCACAGGATAGAAAAATACCACTAGTAGCTCTATCATTTTGATGCTGAAATTTTCGACATTTCTAAACATAGAAAATTAACTGGTTACAAATACTAATTTACAATATATATTTTGGGATAGAAAATTACATAATAAAGCATTAAACAAACTACCACTTATTCCCAGAACTTTGATAAAATGGTGGTTTAAGTTCAATAAAAGAAATGAACTGTTTACATTTCCTGCCCCAAGTACTCCATTACAAAAATCATTATCATTTTTAAATGTAACTTAGGATAAATGGGGATTAAAAATCTTAAGTGATTTATTCCATGAACAAAAATTGAAATATTTTGAGGTAATATCTGGTGAATACCAAATACCACCTACTAAATGTTTTTTTTATAACATTTTCCATGCAGCAATTGCGAACTCGGACTATAAAAAATTAGCAAACAGAGACACAATTTGAAAAGAGTTTGAACGATATTAAGAAAAAATGCACAATATCTGGGTGCCATAAAATTATAAAGTCTCAAATAGAAATAGAAAATTTTGGGACGGTGTGGCATATAGATCAGCGGCACAAAGCATTTTTAGTAAAGGAAAAAATATAAAGAATTCATCATTAAGAGAAATATACTTTAAACTAGTGCAGCATTGGTATAAGACCCCAAATAAATTAAAGATAATAGCTCCACTAGAAAATCAAGGATATTGCCGGAGATGCAAAGGTCAAATAGGAACTCAAGAATATATGTGGTGGAATTGTGCCCATATAAAAAAAAAAAGGTCAATATGTATAGTACAAATATCTAAAATGATTACATTTCATCTGGAAGTTGGAGAAAAAATATGTGGAAAAGAGAGAAGAGAAAAATGGAGAGAGAAAGTATACATTAGGTTTTGTTTTTTCTCTCTTGTGTTCTGTATTTGGAATGGTTACTTTCTGACTATGAGCAAACGTTTTACGATAACAATATATTAAATTATTTTTAAAATAATATTGTTTTTTATACATAATTGTTGTTATGTATATGTTTCTCCATTTTATTTTTCGTTTCCTTTCTTTGTTTAATGTTTAACTGTCTATAATTATAAAATTGAAAATAAAATCTTATAAAAAAAAGATTTAAAAAATATAAAAATCCTTCCAAAATATTTTGCACACTCTATCTGGTAGTGCAGAACACATATAGTAACTTCAGTGTCCCTTTAATATTTTATTTTGTTTAAATATATATTTTAAAAACATTATAACACCTATTTTGTGTCATTATGACGCTTTACAATTTATAAACACTAAGGGCCTCATTCTATTATCGGCCGTAAATCGGCCGTAAGGCTGCGATTCCTTGCGGAGGTTCAGTTAACTCGCGATTCTATTATACGGCCCCGCAAGGATCTCATCTTACGGCCGGCCGCATATCTTGGAACCGGCCGTAAGCTGTGAAATATAAAAACTCAAAAATAAATTCAAGCCTGCACTGTACAGCTCTGTAAATGCTAGGGATCATATTGGGGGACATGAGGATTAAAAGGAACCCACTCTCAAGCTTGCACATCTGCCCAAACCCGAGTTCAAATTAACTGTTTATTTTCCGGCTGCGGCGTGGGTGTGTCTGAGGTGCTCCAAGCACTCTGGACTTTTTACATGGATATTTTACGGATATTAAAAATAAAATATTTTACGGATTTGAGTACAGGATAATTATGTGCTATTTTTTCTAACACCTAAAATCCCTTTATAGTCTTCTCAAAGTGCATGATGGCTTTATTTGAGCTATTTTATGTGCTTAATTGGTGCTAGCGAGACCTCTTTCCTGCAAGTAAGCTGCGGCTCGTTTTTAGCCTTGCAGAGAGGTTTCCCGGAGCAATTGAATTGCAAAACTCTTGCGGCCGTTTTAGATCAAAGGCTTTCCTCCGGCGCGAGCGGCCGCAAGAGATAGCAAGGCACCAGCCGCAAGCCTGCCGGAGCCTCCGGCCGTAAGGGAATAGAATAGCCGAATAGCTTGCGGCCGGTCCTTGCGGCCCCGCAACGGCTGCGGCCGCTAATAGAATGAGGCCCTAAATATTTTGTGCACACGTGAAGCTGTAAGGCAAATTAGTTTGCCTACTTGGCTTGATTCCAGAAGCTGGACAATTTAGATTTCAATTTAAACGAGCAATAACGTATTTGAGATATCAGTGTCTTTGATATTCCAAATTTATTATTTCTCGCCTAATTCTGTAAATCTGCCATGATGTCTATTTTACAAACCTTGACCCCGCTTCTATTAGAAGCTGGCAAATGCCTCTAACCCATACTTTTGGCTGCAGATGCTTTTTTCTCTAAATGTTTAGATGTATTTTATTGACTCCAGGTTGCAATTTACCTCCTTAAGTCTAAACTCGTAAACTCTGCCTTTTCAAGTAGGATTTCAGGGGGGTGTGATCATATGATCCTGACAAAATTTAAGCAACCCTGTAGTTTACTTCTTAGACACAGCCAATAGTAAATGAGACTGTTATCATAACAACAGTAAAACATGGAAGTTAGATGTAATCTGAAATTAATTAATTCATTTGTGCCAATAAGTAATATTTCCCGATCAGGCTAATCAAGCAATCTAGCACTCTATAAAATGCATTAGATCATCTGTTCTTGTCCATGGAGGTTTTATAATATGTATTAACCCCTTGAGTCCCGGGATCGATATTACTCAGAAATAACTTTAAAAATAATATTTTTAATTGCATATTTGCGGGTTTCAGACTGTTAAAATTAATTTAATTTGAATGTGTTTCAATGCCTTCCTATGCTTTTAAACAACATTAGTATGTGTTTAATTGCTGCTACACCTATAGTAAGTATTAGAAAAAGCCTGTGAGAGTCCGATTTAGTACTAGTAATATTTTTGTCAGAAATTTGATACTTTTTTCATTTGCAAGTCAGACTTAGTTTACAAGCTAGAGCTATTGGTCTAATAGAATATCAGTTTTGTGTAACTTTAATTATACAGAGCTTGTAAAATTCGAGCTGTGCTAAAATCAATGGAGTTCTAATGCCAAATTTGCATCTTTGGCTGGCCCCTAGTGATTGTAGGTGGGTAACTCGTAACCGGATTGCCAGTGGAATATGTGGCAATATTAAGAGTTATTTTAAGTGTGTATACATTAAACAATTGGACAATATAATACGGTTCCAAATCAACAAGTTATCAATATTTTTAATCCTATATTAATTTAGTTAAAATATAGATGTACTTACATGTGTAGGGATGCTGGTGATTTCAGCTGTCTACAAAAGAAAAATAAGTGAAATATTTAAGTGAAGGATAAAAGTATTTTTTCTGAAGCTGTCTTAGGAAAAAAAATCATATTATTACATTTCTCAACTTTCTTTTGTAGCAATTAAATATTTAACAAATATATTAGACAATATAATTTGACTAATTTACACTTTTATGCTATAAATTGGCATGGAAAGAAAAATACACATTCTTCTTGGTTAAGAGATCACAATTTTATCCCACACATACATCTAAACTATATCTTACATGCTCTATTATCATGAAATCAATATAATTAAAAACAAATATCAATTATTAAAATAGGCAATTAATTAATTTCCTTCTTTTCTTAATAACTTATTATTTCCAAATTATATAGATGATCCTAAATTTAAAAGTGTCTTTGATGTGCTAATCAGATTAACAGTCTGCTTGTCTATCCCTGTGGTAGCCAAACAATGACCCTTGATGTTGTCATTCAGTTAGATCTCCTCCCCTCCCCTTATCAAGCTGCAAATTAGCATACAGAAAGCACACATTAATGCAAAAGCTATACTGTATTTCTCAGGAATGATTTACTGTAGCGAAAAAAGGCTAGTACAATGTATTATATTTTTCCGTGTAAGACGCTCTCGTGTATTAGACGACCCCTATTTTTTGTGTTACACATATATTTTAGGACACTTTCTGTCACGATTTTCACTGATTTCCATTCCAGCTCAATATCCTTGTGATCACATCACTTATTACCCAGTCGCTATGTGCAGTTGCATTTTTCCGGTTTACACAGGGATCACAAAGATATTGAGTTGGAATGGAAATCAGTGAAAATCATGACAGAAAGTGCCCTTAAATATATGTGTAACACAATAAGAACTTATAAAATACACATTTTAATGCACACTTGCAGTGTAATGCACTCTAATTGGAACCAATGCATTTCCAGATGTGTGTCTTTTCTCCTGCCTTAAATCTAGTGGCCAAATGCAGCATTTAAGTAACCGGACTATAGTATCTAATTGCACATTCTGTGTAAAGGATGGTCCCCCTATTTTAGACTTTAAATTTTTTTTTAAAAAATACCATCTTATAGATGGAAAAATATGGTATATACAGTTTGTCAAGCTTTTTAAGATGTCCCCTTCGAGGATCATTGTAACTCACATTTTGGCGTTATTTAACAACATAATGGGCTGTAAAAGCCATGAGCATAAAAATATTTTTAGATAAGATGTTAGTTTTTTTAAGACAGTGTATAAAATGTTTCAAATTGTCTGGCCTAAACCCTCCCTGCTAGCTTGGAGCCTGAGGGGTAGCTGTAGATGACTTTTAAAATGTATACTAAATTATTTGTAGCATTTATAAACTGTGTGATATAAATATATATATATTTATAGAACAGCATTTACTTTACCTCATTTGTTGTTCCCCATGTTTGGAGAAGTTATATCTGGAAGCTGCATGTAGATATTATTTTAGAAAAGGGGGCAGTTTTGGACCAATAACTCCCTAATTTTATTTTATCAATTTCTAATTCTCTAATTACGGTATGTTTGTCTAATTTTTACCTTCAATAAAATGTCTCTTTGGCACACTTGTCTTTCTTTTTGGTTGCAGTCACACGATGTGTGTCAGCGTACATTGGCATTATAGTGGTAGTGTTAGACCCCTCCCCTGTGGGTGTAGCCTTATGTCACAGGCGTGAAACATGGCGCCTTTCAGGAGAAAAATAATAGGGGGTTAGAAGCTAGTTAGAAGAAGAAACTGTTACTCTGAGGGGCTTCTTAGAAGTAAGTGTACATTTTATATGATAACTACATTAAGAAGGATAAAATTGTTACCTAGTTAAACATTTCCATCAATGTTAGGTGCCATTAAATATAACACATAGTACATAAAGCGTTCAGAGCACTAGAAAAAGCCATAAATGGTTTTTCAGGCCACAAGTTATATAGCTTCAAAATGATTAATTTTATTAAAAGCTATTATTTAGATTTTGTTCTTCTAAGGAAAACAATATATTATTAAACTTAATTTTACTTGCAAAAGGAAAATCTTTAACAATTACTAAGCCACTAATAGCCTTGCAGTCTGGCAGTTTCAACCTCCACTCACAGTTCCTGTTTCTATGTATGAGAGACATTAACAAAATGTATTAGGGTATAAGTGTGATTGTAACTGGAAGCCTCTGACAAAGTGCTGATTGCACAAAATGCGTTAGGTCTACTTCCAATAAATGCTGCTTTTATGTATATGATACATCAATAAACATATTTTTAATCTTGGAGACTTTTTGTGGCGAGATGCTGTTTTACTTTAAATGGTTTTAGTTAAAGGATGACTTAAACTTAAATAGTTATTGTAGATTCTGTGCCAGTTGGCATCTATATATGGAGACAGCAACGGAGCATTCTTGATGTTCCTTAGTGATTCTGTTTGCTTACCTGTTCCGACTCTCGGCTTTGTAATGACTTTCTACCTTCTGGCACCCAACTCTTTCCCTTAAATACTTCCTGACTCTCTGGCTCCTTATACTTGATATTGTCTGACTACTCTCCACTCTGGGCCTCCCAAACTCTGGCTATCTGATCTCTTGCATTGTGTATTTACTTTCTTTACTTTCTTTATGTGACATCTTTCCTGATTATCCGACTGTCCGATTAGTCCTCAATATTTATTGTTATTATTATTATATATAAAAGCAAGGCATTATAGCATATGCATATTTGGAGGACACTGTCTTGTTTTTACTTAGTTTGTACTACAATACCTACCACCCATCCAGTTGTGCTGTTGTCTTTATTATTCTGCAAGATAATAATGCAAATAATGAGCCTGCTGTTTAAAACAATATACATTCAATATACAAACACAAATATAAGCATTACAGAGAAGAAAATATGGGCAAAGCAGATATGCTAAATATTACTGGGACTAGCTCTGACATATGTGTTGTGTATTAAAAAGCGTATAGAACGAAGAGAGTAGCATGAAGTTTGTGAATCTTATGTGCTATGATCCAGTATAAACACCCTTATTAGTATATCACATACTGTATATAGTTGTTAGTGTATGTAAAGTTTGCGATATTGGTCACGCTTTTGTGTCCCTCGTGAAGCAAGGCGAGCCATCGACGCACGCATGGCTTAGGCTTGGTGCTCATTGCACTGCAAGCCTCGCGAAGCGAGCAGTTGAGGCATGCAGGACTTAGGCTGCAATGAGCGCCGAAGGGGCTCATTGCACTGCAAGCTTCGCAAAGTGAGGCGAGCAGTTGAGGCACGCGGGACTTAGGCTGGAAAAAGTGCTGAAGGCGCTCATTGCACTGCGAGCCTCGCAAAGCGAACAGTTGAGGCGCGTGAGACTTAGGCTGCAATGAGTGCCGGAGGCGCTAACTGCACTGCGAGCCTTGCAAAGCGAGGCGAGCAGTTGAGGCACTCAGGGCTTAGGCTGCAATGAGCGCCTAAGGCGCTCATTGTACTGCGAGCCTCGCAAAGTGAGGCGAACAGTTGAGACACGCAGGACTTAGGCTGCAATGAGCGGCAGTTGAGGCATGCAAGACTTAGGGCGCGAGCAGCTTTACGCAACTGCGAGACTTGCGAAGCAAGGTGAGCAGTTGAGGCACGCGACTGCGATGGTCGCACCTTCAAGCCAAGTGCATAACTCTAACAACCCGAAAAACAAACAAAATAATAAAAAAATTATAATAACACACTGACACACAGCACAGGGGGAGAGCCAGGAAGCCTGGGAGTGAGGTAGCAAGCGAATTTGAGCCATATTTGGGGGTTTTCGTCAATCCAAAATCGGCTAAGCGAGGAACAAAATGGCGGACAAAAAACGTAAACATTCTGAAACAGGATGAAAACGAGGCACGCAGGACTTTGAAAATAAAACCAACGGCAGTCAGCGCGTATCACGCAAACATACAGCAGACACACTTGCAGGTTAACGAACCCTGCAATGAGCGGTCCGTACAATAGGCGAGAGGAAAGGCTCGCAATGATTCTATATTTTGAATACTGAGAGACAAAACAGACTGCAGTTAACTTCTACCTCACTTCTACCTAGCTCAATGTTAACTATATAACTGAAGTTTCTCCATCTTCTTGCTGGAACTGACATAGATAAAAGAAAATCAGAAGAAGGTTTTGACTTTTATCCAAAAGTAGTTTGTTCAGAAGGATTAAAAAGAAACTTGTTACCACTTACCACACTCATATTTTGTAATGCTTAAAATCTCTATTTTTAAAAAGCATGATAACAAACTCTTACCGTCCAAAACGTAGTGGGTGGTTCTGCAGACGTCTGTGAGAGAGAAGAAAATATAATTCATGATCTGCATCTAGTAGTCACTGAAACATTTTACAATAACAAAAACTTTTCTAATATTTAAAGGAACACTGTATTTACAAACTTTCTAAAATGAATTTGGTAAGAGTAGATGGCTCATGCACGGTCACTGAGCAGGCCATGGGGGGGGGAGGGAAGCTAATTATGCCATGGGGAGCCAGTGCTGAAGCATGGGTTAAAATATTATTTTAATCACAACAAAATTAATGAGCTGGCCAGACTAGACTCCCTCATGCTGCCCTGGAAAGGTGATCAAGGGGCATGAAATACTGCTGCAGTTAAATTCTACCTCAATTATTTAGATAAAAAAATGTTTATTATGCATTTTAGAAAACAGATTTTAAAGTCTTACCATCAGAAATGTGGGGTTTGCCATCTGTAAGATACAATATCTAGAGAGAAAAAATATAATGCATGATCTGCATCCAGTAATCATTGGGACATTTAATATGACAAAAACAACTATTCTACTAGATTAAATAAACACTGAAAAGAAACATTTGCAAATGTTCTAAAATGAATTTGAAAGAAGAGATTTAAAACCACAAAAAGCTTTTGTTGTCATGAAAAATGACTGAAGCAAGGTTAAAACATATATATTTTTTTATTTAATCACTGTACAAACTGTTTTTGGAACAATGTAACTGTAGCAACTCTAACTAGGGTGTATTGCACTGCACAATATAAAAGGAAGCCATGTTTAAAATGGTTTATGGATTGAAGAGCGAGGCATTTGTGGGCACATTTACATTTCCCAGCTCAGCTTCCCAGAATGCAGTGTAATAACTGTTTTTCTCAGAATTCTGAGCTGGAAAAAGTTTTTTTTTAACTTGTTTTAGACATTGAAATGTGAACACAGATGTACAATTTATTTACTGTACTACTGTAAGGTGGATGGCTTTATCGCTCTTTTGCCAACCATATATTAAGTGATTGTTGTGGTGAACTATCTACTCCTCAGGGCCACAACACAAGCTGAGATCCTGCTCCATGCTGATGATAGCCATTAAGCTTGAAACAGCTGTATGTGGATAGGATTCTCAGCTTGTGTATAATCCAACCTTTGCTTTGCATAAAAGCTGTGTAATGCAGCCTGCATAACCTTAAAGGAAGCCATGCTTAAAATGGTTTATGGATTGAAGAGCTAGGCATTTGTTGGCACATTTACATGTCCCAGCTCAGCTTCCCAGAATAAAGTGTAATAACTGTTTTTCTCAGAATTCTGAGCTGGAAACAGTTTTTTTTAACTTGTTTTAGACATTGAAATGTGAACACAGATGTACTATTTATTTACTATATATATATATATATATATATATATATATATATATATATATATATATATATATATATATATATATATATATATATATATGTGTGTGTGTAAAATCAGCTGCTCCCTCTCATGGTTAAAACTTATATTGTTAAGGGATTACACATTTTAACTCGTACAGCACTCATTTATCATATAAAAAAACATATGTATTGCTTAAAATCTGCTCTTTTAAATGCATGATCACATTTGTGACTTCAGTGTCACTCTACGATCAAATTTTTTAAATTATTCTTAAAGAGTATGAAATGATTTTTACATTCTGGTTATATTATATTTCTATAGTGGATCATTCTTGAGAAATCCACTATTGTTTGTGCTATATTCTTATAAAAATGTGCTGCTCCTGAATAATAAATGCCGGCTTTGATGTGCTAATATGCTTGTCTGTCCCAGTGTTGGTCAAAATGCCCTCAATGTTGCTATTTAGTTAGAACCTCTCCATTACCCTTATCAAATACTCAGAGCCGCAACTTAGCTCATTCAATAGCACATTAGCCGCAAGAACAATGCTGTATTTCTCAGGAATGATTTACTATAGAGAAAAAAAGCCTATGAAATACACAGTCAGTTTTCGTAAATGTTTAAATTAAATGAACCTATTGGATTAATCTAAAAAAATAATGGATGAGAGTTTGTTGTGGGCTAGATTCACTAAGAGTTATTTGTGGTGGAAAAAGAAAATGAAAATGAATATGTGTTTTGAGCAGAGAAGGGAACCCCTATGTTCCTATCTATTATCTTTGGTCTTGAATGCTTTAGTACCTGTTTGCATTGGTGTCTTTGTAGGTGTGTTTGTTTATAAAACAGCACACCAATCCCCTTACCATATACTAAGCCAGGGGTCAGACAAGGTAATACTATCATCAATGATAACTCATTTTCAGCTATTCATTAATAGAAGTGTATACTTCCTATTGGACACCTGTATATTTCTGCTTTCATACCTAGTAACTCCTGTGCTGCTAACCTCATATTACATGTTTATGGCCAATGGCAGAGCTAGTAACTGGAGAGCCCTGTGAAAAATAATTTGGGAGCCCCCACTTGCACATTATAAGACACCCCAGAGTAGTAAAAAAAAAGTCCAACATATATTTAGTTGGTCAGATCACCTATAGGATGATCAGACCACCTTTCTATAGAAATAATGATTTGTGCACCTTATATGAATTATGAGTTCAGATAGCAGAGGGCGCCTACCATGCTGTGCTGCATTAGCTCTCTTGCTAATGGGATATCATTGCCAATACCCAGTTTAGCATGGTATATGCATTCCAGCATGTAGGAGCACTATACGGGCATTTTTTTTAAAAAGTGCGATAAGTGGAGATTTAAATGCAGGCAATGTGACTTTGAGCGATATTTCGAGATTTAGCGCTTTCCGTGGACTGGGACCGGAAAGAGCATTATTGCGAATCAGTGCTCAGCGGGGTATTGCAAACCTGGGGTATACCTGTGTTTTTGATAATGTTCAGTTGATATTGTTATTATCTCTAGTTTTAAATTATACAACATTTAGAACCACTTCAATACTTAATGTTTTCTTTTTCGCAATGCCATTTTTCCTATTATTCCACAGGTGCCAGCTAAGATCAGTTATGCAGATTTTAATAGTCCAGAGAACAAACAGTCTTATAGAATAAAAACCACAAGAATGTAAGTTCCTTCTAGTCTTCCTCTTTTATTTGCCGCTGCTTTGTTTAAATGTGAAGGCTCAATTAATATGTGTTTTTGTTTATTTACACATCATTTTAATGAGACTTAGAATTACAAAATGGAATGTTGGCTTTCCCTTTGCCCCTCTTCACTACAATCGGTCTATGACACCTCTCTCAGACTCATCAACTTCACCCAATGAGCATCATCTGCTGCCCCCTCTACCAAACCATAAATTGTCTCCCTATTTCTTCAAGGATACTTAAAAAGCCCTCAGCAGCACTATACCTCATTGCATCTCAACTGTTGTCTCCAAATACACTTCAAATCATCCTCCCCACTCTGCCCATGATCTGTGTCTACATCATAACCGCCTAAGGCCTTCTCAAGAGCAGCCCCATTGTTTGGAATTCTCTATCTCTCCCCTAATATTCAGATAATCAAACATTCCCTGAAAGCCCACCTATTCTGAGAAGCATATAACTTACTTCCTCAACTCCATCATCCACAATTTCATAAAAAAAAGTTATGTGTACTGGTTTTCTCACGCTCTTCCCTCTATCTGTTATAACATTGATCTATCAAGAAGTTCCTACCTATTGGATTGTACATTCTCATGAGAGCAAGACCCTTATCTCCTTCTGTACCACTGTGTGCGTACAATGTTACTGTCTTGTCTTCAAATACATAAATTGTTGTACCCTAATGCTATGAAATCTACAGTCTCTCTACAACAATATAATAATAATAAACCTATAGGTATACATTCCTCTATCAAATGAAATGTTTGAAATTAAGTGCCACAGCCAAGTTTCTAAATATGGAACAATTTACAGTTACTTTATCAATTGAATGTTACTAAAAAACACTGCATTTTATTACAGTAAATTAAAATTGAAGTCAACTGTTCTAGTCCACCTACAAACAGATTCTAATGTTTTGTTAGTAAGAGATCATTGGAATTAATTACTGATTAGTATGGGACACACTGGGTCCATTGTCTTAAGTGAAGATCCAAAAAACACTAGGCATGTTCAGATCCAGGTGACTGCACTCAAGACAATTGTTTCTCAACACAAGAACAGAATCTCGGTTGACAAATGGATTAGAAAGGCTGACTACTTAAAATGGCAAATTCCAGTGTTAGATTACTGTGGAAAATGCTATAATTAACTAACATTCAAGTGATAATGTATCACCCAAAGTTTTACATTTTATCATGTTGCAAACCTGCACTGTCAGATACATATAAATACATAAAAATATTGCTTTTTCACATGAAATTCATTTAAACAGCATGAAAACTAGAGTAGAGAACGAGGTACAAGAATTAGCGTTCTTACCATATGAGATAAAACGTTGTTGCAAATCTATTTAAAAGAGGTAGAATTTATAATATTGATAATATTAATTTGCAAGAGGAAAGATTTGAGGTGTTTAATTAAATGAACATAATGTCATTAACACAGCTGTGCATCATCAGGTAGAGGTTTGAAACTCATATGGGAAAGTTTTTTCATTTTTGAAATAGATCAGAAATTTACTTATTTATCATAGCACCTCTTTACAGTATATTTTATGTTATCACAAGGAAATACACATATGTTGGGGGTTTCCTGTTGCAAAGATGTAGAATTTTACAAAAAAAATATGGAAGGTTTAGAATAAAATAATTTGCAACATAAGAGCACAGTAGATTTTTTGGGGTAGAGTTCTAAGGCCATCGTAAGGGGTAGGATTATAATCAAAAATGGAATGGTATTAAGGTGTTGAATGAAAGTATTACAAAGCAAGCCTAAACCAATGATGGTAAATAACACAATGTATAGTCAAATTAAAGAGGAAGTGGATAACCATCATCTATTCTCGACACAAAGAGCTTTGAATTATGCACGTGACAGGTTTGGGCAGTTGGGCAATAAGCCATTAAAAATACTGGCTCATTTCAAAGTAGGATTAATGTTATCAAACATGGCAATGACAGGTAGATTAATGTATTCTACTTCACTTTATCCTTAAAATAGTAATATGGAAATATTGTCGCTTTACACATAAAGAATAATAATAGTAATAAATATGACGACATAGCATCATCCTGAGCTAAGTATTATTCCCATTTGTATCTTAGGGGATATATAGATGTGGAAAACAAGTTGGAGTTCTACCTCTAGTTAAGTTGCCTAAATTGAGGAGTTAAATCCACCATTTACAGAAAAAAAAACAAATTAGTAGCAACTATTATATTGTTTACTAAAGGAAAGGATCCCTAGCAGGCTGATTATCAGAAATCTTTGGCCCAGAACAAATCATCTAAGAGTCAAGCCCACTTCCTAAATATATTAATTTTGGACTTCCACCTTCAGCCCCTCAAGATTTCCAGTGTTTGTATATACTGTATATCAATATGGAGAAGTATAAGTTTAAGAGGAGTCGAATGTCAATGGCCCCATAATTCATTTTAATTAGCAATTTTGAAAAAAACATTTCGTTTTCTGAACTGAAACTAATTATTATGAACCTTACAATATTTTTGGGTTTCACATATCTTTTTTTAATTATTTAACTATTGTTATCAATGGTGTTAGTTCCGATGTATTAGAGCTGCAGAATTCAACAAGACATGGACATCCAATATCCCCTCTGCTATTCATTCTGGTGATTGATCCCCTTTAAGTTGGGAAACAAATGTTAGGAAATTGTAAATACGTAGGTGGCAAAATTCTATTTGTAGGGAATATAAAAACATGTATCCCCATAATCTTAAGAATTATTAAGAGGTATGGGTCAATGTCAGGTTATAGTATTAATATACTGTAGATAAGTCTGAGGCATGGCTTTCTTCATGCCAAGAATAAATTATACATTTTAAAATTAAGCATGATTTTATACAAAATCTAGAGATTAATTTACTCAGCTCAACAAATTGTATACTTTGAATTGACGTTATAAGTTTTGGGTAGAAGGAACCTTTAAATTATCATTTATCCCAGTTTATGTATTTTTTATGCCTGCTTTCAGGAATTATTAAAAATGGAATTTGGAATGCATGCATTTGATCTTTAGAATAGTATACTGATTATATTTTAGTTTTATTGATTTTTTTAACTCACCCTTTATTATGCAGATAAATGGTGTAGCAGTTTAAGTTGTTGCCTTAGACTTGTAGCTTTTGAGTTCAATTCCCTCATTTTTCCATTAATATTTTTAATTTATTTTAAATACTTATTTTAAAAGCATTACAACACCCATGTTTGTATCTCATATTACCCTTTACATTTCCTATATATTTTCTGTTTCCCATTGTAACCAAAATGTAAATGTTTTTTTTTTTTTTTTTAAAGGAAAAAAAAAACTTGAGTTTACAGTTTGTTTTATTGTTGAGTGACTTTACCACTATACTATGTCTCCACATGCCCTGCATTACACAAAAAAGAAAACAATATAACTAATACAACAACTCTTCAACCTGTACAGTTGTATCTAATTAGTCAGTGATGCTCATTATGTATTCTACCAATGTAGGGAAAGGTTAGAAGCAAAGGGAATCCACTAACTTTAAAAGCTCATAATTCAATGAATTTAGATACAAGATATATTTTTAGTTTCATGCATTCCAAACAGCATGTTCCAAGAATGCAAAAAGTTGTTTTTTGCATGAAAACTTATTATGCAAAATCAGAAAAGTATGTCCCCTATATATTATAATGGCTAATAAGAACAAGTGTTCCAGACCAGTGAGAACATCATTTAAAAAAAATAAACATGTTGTGACGCAGTTACAAATATTCTGGAATTTCTTTGTTTGTTTCTATGTATTTCTACTTATTTTCTTAATTTTGTTTCATAAATTTTGGTGCAGCTCATGGGACTCTTTGTGAACCTCTGTTCTAGACCAGGGCTAGGCAAGTTCAGTCCTGGAGAGCCACACACAGGTTTGGATTAGAGGAATTTTTTAATTTGTTTGCACAGATGAGTCACCTGTATACAGAAGATATATCCTCAAATTCTGCCCTGTGTGGTTCTCCAGGGTCGAATTTGCCTACCCATGTTCTAGTTTGTTACTATTAGTTTTGGAGTGAACAGAACCCTGACCCTGATTAGGAGGAGAAGGAAAAGTACCGGTATGTTTTATTTAATAGGTTTTTTGGTGTTTTTTTTTTTTAATACAAGTTTAGAGCTATATATAAGCAGCTTGAAACACTGGATTGGATGGTCATTTCTAGAAAGAAACTTGTAGTGTCAAGTTTATTTAAAAAAGAAAAGCACATCCTTTCACAAGAAATACATAAATAATCTAATATAATAATAATATATATTATTATATATACATTCAGGATAGCTGATGTTTAAGAGGTGTGGATCAATGTCAGGTTATTGTATTAATATAGATAAGTCTAAGGTATTACTTTCTTCATGACAAGGCTCAGACATATACATTGTAAAATTAACCATGAATTTATATAAAATGTAGGGCTTAGGTATTTTCAAGTGCATCGCATGTTATCACTTGATTTACTAGGCAGTATTTCCTGTGGAGAAAAACAGGCCTTCTCACCTCACCTCAGGAGAGAAAATGCTTAGTATAGTCACCCAAACCGATAGTATAGTCATACTTTGGTGCTCATCTGCCACATAAATTGTAGAATTGCTTTGACACTCTACGCTTTTTTGGCATTTGTTGTGCTTACTGTAGTCTGTATGAGTCAATTTGCATTTCTCCTTAGGGGAACTTGGCACTCGTCATGCCTTCTGGGATAAATTAACGACGAGTACCAAGGTACCACTGTAGTATAGTTCAAAAATGCACTTTCACATCTGCACAAGGCTCTACTTTAAAAGGAACTTGTTTGTATTGCACCATCATGTAGAGCAGGCAAAATCAAGTAGAGACGTTGTAAAATGTTTTACATGGAATGTTTCCTTCACTATTTTATAATTAATTAAGTGCTGCAAACTTGTGTAATGAATGTTTACCTAAATTGAGAGTTACTTCCAGTTCAAATATCTATGATAATAAATATACTAGGTTTATGGAAAGCTCTAAGATTCTGGAAGTACCATACATACAAGCTCCTTATAAATGGTTATATAATATATCTACTGCAGAAATTATTTTTCTTGCAGATTTACAAACTTGAGACTGTTATGTAATTAATTATAATGCCTTTCATTGCTTTCCCAGTATTTTTAAGCACATTAGTGTGTTTTCATTTGCTTTTACAGTGTTACAAAAAGGTGTTTAACCCACTTGCGAGTCCCATCTAGTACTCTAGTAAAAGTTTTTGCTACATTTGCCATTTACGGGCTTGAAGGTAATTGCGGGCTTGTTGAATTGTTGGAATAAAAAAACAAATTTTGCACTGGTAACAATTGTGCGCTTTAAACATCAAAGGAATAGATAGGACGGAATTACGTCTTTGACAACGGCAGTAAGTTTGAGCCTGAACTCGCAAATCGATTGTGGGTAGCTAGAAGAAGCCAATTCAGTAACTTTTACAGGCTCCATTACGGGCTCTTGTAATTACCATTTGACAAATTGAATAGGAGCCATAGTGTATTTTAGTAAATAGATGTAGACACACATCTTTATACACTCCTGTTTCATATCAGTACAGCAAAGCAAAGCCGTCATCTTATATTTCAAGGGTGAATCGGCCATTGTAGACAAAGACCTTCTGAAATACATTAAAAGAGAATGTTTTATATATAAAAAGCTACAGATAGGCAGATAAAAAAATAATGTGCTTGATTCCCCTTTAACTTACTTCTATCTTGCTAGTGACTTAAATGGGGTCTCTCAATAAGGCCCAATAAGAAAAAAACCCTTGTTAAACTTTTATTGTGCAATTTTATTGTGCATTTAAAAAATGTATTCATCTTTTTAATAATGTCCCAGACTGTATAGGCTCCAGTGCTCTCAACCTCTTCGCTAATCACTATATCGCTGACTTCAGACCCACCAGCTTCTTTGCCCATATCCAAGGACCCGCCTTTTTCCTTACCATGACCGTTTGGCCCTCTAAGCAGGCTAGATTTCCGTAGCTATAGCTGCTGCATCAGCCACCTCACTGTGGGAGATGGACCCAACCACAAATATATTTATTTATATATATTTTTTTATTTATTTATTAATTAATTAATTTTGTTTGTGTGTGTTTGTATATTCATACATAAATGCTGTATATACATATATATGCTGTAAACATGTAATTGTAATACAGCTATGGTAGTTAATGTTTTTGAAACTAAATACATATATATATATATTTTGAAAAGAGTATCAATTTAAAAAAATCTATAAAAAAAGAGCATTTTAACTCACAACTTTTTATAAAAGAGGTAGTTATCCTAATCACTATTTCACTGCATCAGAAAAGACTGAATTTAAAGCATTTCAACAGCTATTCTCTGTCATTTTTAAGCCTCTACCTAATGGTACACACTTGTTTTGATGACTTCAGTTTCCCTTTAAGAAAAGAGCTGCTTTAAAAACATGTACAAGGAAACAGCAAAGGAGAACATTGAACTTAAAGAAAGTGAAACTGGACAAAGACCAAAAACACCTTGGCAGTGAGGGAGCACACACCCTTATTTAGACAGAAAACAACCACAAAGTGAGTGAGACAAGTCTTCCATTAGAGAGACAGAGCTGCCAGCTGTTGTATGAATAACCTGTTCTATATAACAGTACAAAAGTTGTAAGATTTCTATTATTATTATTATCTATTGTTTGTTACATGCCAACATATTCGTAGCTCTATACAATGATTAAGTTCAAGGCAAAAAAAAAAATAGCAGTGTTAAATCATTGCAAAGGATGGAGTGTGCGCTGTTTGAGCTCAGAATCCAGTGTCCATAGTGCTTTCCCCAAAGCACTGACGCAAGTTCGAAAACTTGCAAACTTAGAGCCTCATTCAATTGAGCAATTGTAAGTTACTGGAGCCTGTAATGGAGCCCATAAGCTAATTTGCTATTCAATTGGAGTCTTTTTGCGAGCCGCAAACGGTCTACTGCCTGAAAATCCCTGCGGTTGTTACAACCGTAACTAACACCCCATCAAAGCCTTTGATCTTTCACGTCCACAAAACTTAGGGTCACTAAAATCGTAAATCGCGCTTCAATTGCAACAATTCTGAAAGCCCGCAAATGTTTTCACCCCCGTAAACGGCAAATGTAGAAAAGAAAATCCTACGGGTACCAGATAGGACCCACAAAGGGGTTAAAGACACGTCTGTAGCACTGTAAATGCAAATAAAAAAACAATACTGCATTGTAAATGATGGGGAAAGTGATGAAAGACATTAGAATTAATTGCACAACAGTCTCAATCTCGCAAATCGGCAATAAAAATTAAAACATTTTATGTTTCATTTCAGGGTTATATCGATCTTGGGAATCAATGAGTTAATACATATCATACCACCCATATGTTCTAGAACAGTACTGGCATACATTTTTATTCTTTTGTAACACTAATTGATTATTTTGTAACGCTAATTGATTGACATGTAACCTTCATTTTCTACTGCCGTAATGATGACGGCCTCAATTTCTATTGGCTGTTTCTAAAAGGGTAGTTACTGCCTTGCTTAATTGATCATTAATTGAAAATGCTACATACGATAGTATGGTTTACGGTTTCAGCTTTCGACCCGTAACTTGCTGGCTTGTTCAATTGAATCACTCCGCAATTATAGAAGAGTTCAAGCCCGCAGCAAGTCCGCATACATACGGTCTGTATACTGCGAGTTGCGGCCTTGCAATTGAATGAGGCTCTTTGTTGGGAAGATCTCTCAAGCTGAGTGATAGCCAAAATACTTTAGAGTCAGAGTTGATTTTCTATTAATAAATTACTTTTATTTTATTAAAGGGACTCTGTCACCCCAACAGGAAGCATATTTCATTTTAAGAGCATTAAAAATTGGAATTACATTCTACTAGCAGTTTTTCTCTACAGGAAACTATTTCTGCAATATTTATAATGTATTTTGTGGCTCCCAAATTCGAATGTGCAGCTTAGAGTGCTTGATAAGGCTCGGAGAGGGGTCTAACTGCCAGATAACATTGAAGGTCTTTAATTTGGCCATTGCAGGCAAGCAGACTGTAATCATAATTAGCTCATCAAATAATAATATTAATATGCATGAGCTGCTCATTTGCATAGAATTGCAGGAACAACAACATGTAATTTTGCAGTACTAATTGACTTTAGCATAAAATGGATAACACAACATATAGCCATTTTTTTATGCTCTTTAAGAATAACCTAAGAAAACAACTTGATTTTGGGGTGACAAAGTCCCTTTACATTCTAGTTGCAATTTTTCATATCTTGGTAGTTTATTATACTAACATAATTGGGCTGTTTACAGTTTCTATTATCCCATAACCTCCTACTGGATATCTAATCACTGACTGTTCTCTTCATATGAGAACTTTTGGCCAGAAAATTGATGAATTATTGTACAGGTAATAAAATAATGACCTTGAGACACTCGCAGCTATTGTCTAATCTAATCATTCCATTGCTATACTTATTGCTGTAGTACAGTAAAGTGTACAAAGGGAAAGAACAATTGATAAACTGACGTACAGGTTACATTAACAGAGAGTCTTCCAAGAGTGTACAGGAACAAGTTATGTTATTTAATAAAGGTTTGTAAAATGCCAATTTCCAATCAAAACAAGAACACATTTTCAAAAATACAAAAGCCTACTTAAAAATTCCAGATAATATATTAATATATATAAATACAATAAAATAACTCAGGACAACTGTGCAGAGGGGTATGCTGTGCTACTGTACAGTTAACTTAGTTTGAACTTTATAATTATATATATATATATATATATATATATATATATATATATATATATACAGTACATCTGTGTCCACAGTGTGTTTCAGTCCAAACACCCATAATATTTACTGTACCTTTGTTTCCTGTAACGTGCCCTTTGTGTTACAATTTAATATTATGTATCTACATAACATAGGGCACTTAGTTGTTATACAAAAATACTTTTGTAATGTTTAAAATATATTTTAAATGCTTTATAGAATTAAAGTAGCCCTTTAAATGGAAACAAATAAATGTACATAAACTAATTATAGATAATAAAAAATAACAACATTTATAACTCACCACTCATCATATTTATGTTCACATTTCGACGTCTAAAAAAAAGTTAGAAAACATATTTCCTGCTCAGAATTTGAAGAAACACAGTTATTGCAAAATGAGTCCACTATGCATTATCACTCTTTAATCCAATACCAGTTTATACATGGGTCCTTTTAGCATATGCCTGCTGTATTACACAGCATTGAAGCATAATATATATATTAGGAGACCTACCCTCACAGACACTGTTTTGATCCTTAATGGATCTCATCACTGTGGGGCTGTCAGAAAGCTATTTACCACAACATCATTTAGCTTATGGTGGGAAAGTGAGAGATAGAAGCCTCCACCATACAGAGTAAAGTAAATAGATAGTACATTTGTGTTTCCATTTGGAGTCCAAAGGTAAGTTAACAAATGTACTTCCTGCTCAGAATTCTGAGAAATACGTGTATTGCACAGCACTCTTGTATATAATAATCAAATAGAACATGTATATGCTTAAAAAAGTTAAGTCTCACTAAGAATCTAAAACAATAGAGTGGGGCACATAAATGAACCCATGAAACAATGTAACTCTTTAATCTAATACCATTTCAAATATGGTTTCTTTACAGTTTATGTCTACTGTTATAGATGGATTTGCATGAATTAGGAAACCTACCGACATAGAGCAACTGTTTTAATTTTTTGGGTGTCATCAGCGGGCTGGTCCCTAATTCATGCTGTAGATTTTGTGAGAAGACTAAGGGCCTCATTCTATTAGCGGCCGCAGCCGTTGCGGGGCCGCAAGGACCGGCCGCAAGCTATTCTGCTATTCTATTCCCTTACGGCCGGAGGCTCCGGCAGGCTTGCGGCCGGTGCCTTGCTATCTCTTGCGGCCGCTCGCCCCGGAGGAAATCCTTTGATCTAAAACGGCCGCAAGAGATTTGCAATTCAATTCCTCCGGGAAACCTCTCTGCAAGGCTAAAAGCGAGCCGCAGCTTACTTGCAGGAAAGAGGTCTCGCTAGCACCAATTAAGCACATAAAATAGCTCAAATAAAGCCATCCTGCACTTTTAGAAGACTATAAAGGGATTTTAGGTGTTAGAAAAAATAGCACATAATTAAGAGTTAATTTGAACTCGGGTTTGGGCAGATGTGCAAGCTTGAGAGTGGGTTCCTTTTAATCCTCATGTCCCCCAATATGATCCCTAGCATTTACAGAGCTGTACAGTGCAGGCTTGAATTTATTTTTGAGTTTTTATATTTCAGAGCTTACGGCCGGTTCCAAGATATGCGGCCGGCCATAAGAGGAGATCCTTGCGGGGCCGTATAATAGAATCGCGAGTTAACTGAACCCCCGCAAGGAATCGCAGCCTTACGGCCGATTTACGGCCGATAATAGAATGAGGCCCTTAGACCGCAAATTAATTTAGCTGATCGTGGGCAAATAGTAGCCCTCCCCTATACAGAGGCCAGCCAAGCATTGTGCTTTCCTTCTCTTGTTTTTTTAAATATCCCTACTGAAATCTTGGAAACTTGCTTCTTTTTTTCAGCATCTATCATTAATATAACAATTTATTAATTCCTTAGAGTATATAAGTATGAACTTTACTAATTTCAGCAAATCTTGTCATAAACATTCCTTATCAAAATGTTATTGTTAATGTTAGATAAAAAAAGGTCACTTTGAATTATTAGTATGTTTAATCATTGGTGATTCTCTTTCTTCAAAAGAACTTACCATACTTCAGTGTGCCTTTTGTTCCCTGCAATAAATATTAAATATTTTGATCCATTTTAGTCATATTGCTTTAAATATAAAGGATCACTGTTGTCCTGTTTTTGATAACATACAAGACATGGAACTTTTGAACTCACATGACATGCCAGAGCAATGGCTCTGGTAATCTACAGAATAAGAAACGTCATCTGTACAAGCTGAATGCAGAAGAGCCAGATGCACCAGAGATTAAATTGCCAACATACATTGCATAACGGAAAAAACAAGGGAGGTCTAGAAAAAACATATGTGTGTATTTGCTTGCGTCACTCAATGGTGTCCAACTCTCCGTGACCTCATGGACCACAACACACCATGCTGATTCACTTGGTATCCATGGCAGAGATACTGGAGTGGTTTGCCAGTTTCTTCTCCAGTGGTTCAGAGCATACAGCTCCTGGTATTCCTAGGTGGTCTCCCATCCAAGTACTTACCAGGCCCAACACTGCATGGCTTGGTTCCCTGACCTCTTGGTTCCATGACTGGATTCAAACCCAGGTCACAGCAGTGAAACACCCGAATCCTAACCATTGGACCAGCTAGTTGTAAGAACTGGACCATAAGGAAGGCTGTATCGCTGTAGCCATTATTTATTGAATTATGGTGTTGGAGGAAACTATTGAGAGATCCCTTGATTGCTAGAAAATCAAACCAATCCATACTCAAGGAAATTACACAGAAATTACTCAGTGAAAGGATTTATAGATAAACTCAAACTCAAATACTTTGATCACATATTGAGAAGATAGGACAGATTGAAAAGACTGTGATTCTAAGAAAGATGGAAGGCAAAAGGAAGAGGGGACCGCAGAGTATAAAATGAATAGATGGTATTTCAGAAGCAATGAACACGAATGAACATACAGGAGCTCAGATAAGTGGTTGCTGACAGACAAACTGGTACGCTACAGTCCACAATGTCACAAAGAGTTGGACCCAATTGAACTAGTTTTTCATTCAAAAATATCTGTATTAATGGATCAGATAACTAGATATGAAAATTTTTTACAACTTTAAATGTGATTATTATTTGCTGCAGGCTTTTTGAATTTGTTTTATTTCCTACTTTTCTCTGAGATTTTCCTTGTAAACTAAAAACCTTCCTATTACTGCTACTGGTAGTTACTGCCACTTTCCAATTGTGCAGATACAAGCTTACAGCCTTATTAAATTGTGATTTGGCCAATTAAATAGGGCTCTATATAAGCACAGAGTATATTTTTTACAGACGTTTTTAGTTAATGAACTTCTATCCAAAAGCAAGGTCTTCACTAAATAAAAACTTATGTAAAAAAATATATGCTCTGTGCTTATATAGAGCCCTATTCAATAGGCTTGATCGCTATTTAATAAGGCTGTTAATTTGTATTCAAGGCACTCTTCCATCATTGGAAGTTGAACTACAGAAAGCAGATCTGCCGCAAATTAAAAGTAATAAACTAAAGGCCATTTGTTATATTAAAAAGTATGACTGCAGTAGTCCTGCCCAGTTTCACGAAATGCAGTGCAATAGCTGCATTTCTTGGATTTCTGATCATTAAATAAGTTATTATCTTATTTTAGACATTCAAATGTGAAGTATCTATGTACTACTGTACTGTGGAGGGCTTCTATCACTCTTTGACCACCATGTGCTAAATGTTGTTTTGGTAAAATACCTCCTCTACTGCAAAAAACATGTACAAACCCCACACTGATGAAAGGCATTAACCTTAAAACAGTGACTGTCTGTGCATGGGTTTCTTGGCTTGCATAATCTTGTTTTTTTCTTAAAGCTTTGTTATACAGCAAGCATATGCTTGGATTGAATTGGATTACAAGAGAGAAACCTTTGTGGGCACATTGGGTACCTGGGCAAGAGCATGCAAGAGTACAGTGCAATAACTGTATATCTTGGAAGTCTGGTAGGGTAATACATTTTTTTTAAACTTATTATGTATATATATATATATATATATATATATATATATATAAATATATATATATATATATATATATATATATATTGACATAAGTAAAGCAAAGTATTAAGTTGCATGGTTACATAGTATTTGAGGTTGAATAAAGACTATTAATCCATCAAGTTCAACCTTTTTAGATCTCTTCTGGTCCTTTTAATATGTGGACTATTTGTTAATAATTGTTAATTGATCCAGAGGAAGGCAAACAGAAAAAAAACATTGAAATTTTGCCAATTGTCTCATAAAGGGAAAAAAAAGCAAAATCCTTCCTGACCCCAGAGACCTCTCTGGATCAATATTCCTTCGCTAGTTATCTAGGAAAACCTTGAATGCCCTCTTATTTAAAAATATATCTAACCCCTTTTTAAAGTTATCTATCGAATTCACTGTTACCACCTATTTTGGTAGAAATTTCCAAAGTACAGTGACAGAATTATATTTGCTTCCCTTGCTTCTATACCCTTCTTAATACATGCTAATATTTTACTTGCCTTTGCAGCTGCTGCTTGGCATTGAACACTGTTACCTAGGTGGTTGTCCACAAATACTCACAAATCTCTTTCAATATCTGATACCCCTGTATTTGCTCCATTAAGATTATAAATTGTATGGCTATTTTACATTTTATCTGCCATTTATCCGCCCATTTCTCTAATTTATGCAAATCCCTTTGTAGGGAAAGTACATCATTAGCTGATTTAATTACCTTGCACAACTTAGTGTCATCAGCAAAAATGGAGACATTACTTTTGAGTCCTACTTCTACGTCATTAATAAATATGTTATAAAGGAAAGGACCTAATACTGAACCTTGAGGATCCCCATTTACCACATTAATCCAATCTGAGTATGTTCCATTTACAACAACCCTTTGCTTCCTGTCTTTTAGCCAGCTCCCGATTCATGAGCAGATATTTACTGCAATTCCTGTATCCCTTAGTTTGCTCAAAAGTCTCCCATGTGGCACTGTGTCGAAAGCCTTTGCAAAATCCAAAAAGACTACATCCACTGAGTTGCCCTCATCCAAGTTCCTACTAACCTCCTCATAGAAACTAATACGATTGGTCTAACATGACCTATGCTTCATAAATTGACTGCTACTTATGAACTTATTCAAATAGACATATTCTTGTATACTGTCCCTAATTAACCCTTCTAAAAGCTTCCCCACTTCAGAAGTGAGGCTCAATGGTCTATAATTTTCCGGATTTGCTCTTGCTTCCTTCATAAATATAGGTATCACCTCTGCTTTTCTCCAGTCATCTGGTAGCGACCCTGTGGTGAGTGAGTCTTGAAAAATTAAATATAATAGTTTGGCTATTCCAGAACTCAGTTCCCTCAGTACCCTTGGATGTATTCAATCAGGAACTGGGCCTTTAATAATATGTATTTTCTCCAATCTCTTTTGGATTTCTTCCTGCGTTAACCAATTATTTAGTGATGGTAGTGTAGCCCCATTTTGTTCCAGTGTCCCAACCACTGGTACCTCCCTTGTATATACTGAAGAAAAGACCCTATTTAGCTCATCTGCCATTTCCTGGTCAATAATTATCAGACGGCCTGTGTCCCATTGTAATGTTCCTATAGCTTCCTTCCTCGCCTTCTTCCCATTAATATATTTTAAAAAAATGTCTTTCCTTTGCAATTGACTTCTCATTTTCTATTTTAGCCAGTCCAATAGCCCTTTAGCAAGCCTTGTTGATTTCCTTATAGTCACTTAAAGCTGCCTCTGTTCCCCCCTTCTTGTATAATTTAAATGCAATTTTTTTCCTTATCATGATCTTTAAGTCATTGTTAAGACACATGGGATGTGATTTACTCCTATTAATTTTATTTCCACATGGTACATGCTTATGTGTATGTATATTTAGTAAGGATTTAAATGTTGTCCATTTATTTTCAGTATTTTTCCCTGTAAGTTCTTTATCCCAGTCTAAACGTTGTATTTCTGCCTTTAGCCCATTAAATCTGCCCTTTTAAAATGTAGAGCTTTTGTTGGCCCCTTACAACTCTGTTTTTTGTATTCAATTTCAAATGAGACTGTGTTGTGATCACTGTTCCCCAAGGGTTCTCAGATTTTAACATTTGATATTATATCAATATTATTTGTGATTACTAAATCCAAGATGGCCCCATTTCTAGTAGGTTCTGGTATTACCTCGGCCAGATAATAATCACTGAGTGTACTCAAGAACCTGCTCCCCTTAGCTGAACTGTTGGTCTCATTTATCTAGTTTATTTCAGGGTAATTAAAGTCTCCCATTATTAGAACTTGCCCATGCTTAGCTGCTTTTCAAATCTGTAACAAGAATTGCAGTTCCTCACTTTCAATTATATTTGGGGGTTTATAGCATATTCCTACCAATATGCATTTACAATTAGCTCCTCCACTATTTATCTTAACCCACAACGATTCAACGTTGTCACTAGTTCCACTATAAATATCTTCTCTGACTACAGGTCTAAAACTACTGTAGGCTTAACATACAGACAAATCCCACCTCCTCTTCTACCATTACCCTAATCTTTCCTAAATAAGTTATAACCATCCAAAAAAACTGTCCAGTCATGAAATTCATCCCACCATGTTTCAGTAATGCTTATTAAATAACATTTTTATTTTACTGCTAATAATTCTAGCACGCCCATTTTCCCAGGCAAACTTCTTTCATTAGCAAGCATACACTTTTCGTTGCTATGGCTCTGCCAATGTGAAGTGCTTGCCACTGTATTTGAGTCACCTATTAATACCACCCTACTGTCTATTGTAACCATCCCCCTTCTCCTCCCCCATGGGTAAATAATTCATCCCTTTTCCCCCTCTACCCTTTTTATCCCAATACTTCTATTTAGTCCCTTCCCCATCTACTAGTTTAAAAACTCCCCAGTCGTTCTACCATCCTATCCCCTAGCACACAAGCTCCCACATCATTAAGGTGCAATCCATCACTGCTATAGAGATTATACCAAAGTGAGAAGTCATCCCAGTCCTCCAAAGACCCAAACCCCTCCTTAATGCACCACATTTTTAGCCTAAGCTCCTTCTGTCTCCCTGGGCTAGCACGTGACACTGGTAGTATCTCAGAAAATACTACCTTGGAGGTCCTTGCTTTAAGCTTATTCACTAGTTCTTTAAAATCATTCTTTAGGACACTCCCTCTTCCACTTATTTTGTCATTGGTACCAATATGTACCAAGACCGCCGTTTTATTTCCAGACCCTCCCAATAATTTATCCACCTGATCCACAACATGCCGAACTTGAGCACCTGGGAGGCAGCAAACTGTTCGATTGATGGAATCTGGGCGACAAAATCACCCTGTCTACCTTCCTAATGATTGAGTCCCCTACCACCAAAACCTGTCTGTTTCTCTGCCTAAACTACCCTCCCACTCCTCCAGTAGAACCGTTCTCCTGACTGTTAGAGGGAACAGCTCTATCTGGTATTGCCATTCCTGGCAAATCTGTTGGTGCTTGGCAACTCAGAACTGGCCTGCCTCCTCCAGTTCCCCCTGATTCCCCTTCTAACTGTAACCCAGCTACCTCCCTGGATATCCTCACTAGCCCCAGCTCCACCCTCCATGCTAGGCCCAGCTAAACTGTGGTCAGTGAGCCCCAACCCCCTTTCCAGTGAACCCTGTCCATGTGAGCATGCTCAGCTTTGCAGCCAATCAGCAATGCTGTATGCAGCCAGCTAGATGAGGCTGCTACACTGGGGCTAAACTAAAGATCCTTAAAAGACCGTTAATCAAATTCAAGTAAAAATGCTTGAGCTATTGCATGACTGTTCTTTAGACATATACCCTCTCCTTGATAAATTCTGACAAATGATAATTGCACTGAAACCAAACATTTCAGCTTCTTCCTCCTATTCAAATCTGTATTTTAGGTGAATTAGCATTTATGCTTGATTTATGGTCCTGCAATGACCTGCAAAGCTTGAGGAAGAGAACTTGCGTTCATGGGGCCTCATTCAATTGAGATTTGGCCAATTGAATAGGGCTCTCAATAAGCACATAGCATATATTTTTTTAAAGAAGTTTTTAGTTAGTGAAAACCTTGCTTTTGGATAGATGTTTACTAACTAAAAACTTCTTTAAAAAAATATGCTATGTGCTTATTTAGAGCCCTATTCACTTGGCCAAATTGCAATTGAATGAGGGCCATGGTCCTTGCATGTGTCTCTGTATGAGGGAGTGCATGCAATTTACTGGGGCTGGGAGACATCTCTGGGGCAATTCACTGGGGCTTGGGGAGGTGATAGGGCAAATCACTGGTGCTGGGGGAAGTTTCATCTAGGATGTTATGTAGATAAAACAATCAGTGAGTGAAGGGACACAGACCTTGTTCTGGGTATTACAGAAATTTAAAGGAAAGATGCAGCTCAATTCACAGATCAAAAAGGTACAATGTATTATGTATGCTAATTTTCACTGGGATTTTCAGGGGGTGTCAACATTGATAGAAAACAGTTTGCAAATGCAAGAAATTCAGCAAACTTTAGGGTAACGGTTTAAATGTTTATTTTGATACCTTTTCATGCAATTTTTTTTCAGAATTCTCCTCTATCAGACGCATTAATAACCCAGCTCACTTGCATATACCTTTAATAGAATACATTTTGTAAACACAGTGATGCATATTTAAGGTAATTGAACACATCAACATAATTAGCTACACACCACATTCAGGAATGCAGAAGGACATTAATTTCCCATACTATTCAAAATACCACACTTCCTTGTTAATAGTGAAACTTGATGTCATAAACAGTCTTATGTAAACCACATAAAAAATGTACATATATTTCAAAGCATCTAAAAATGGGAGATCTAATGTACTAATACATAAATCCATTTTGATAATGTAAGCTAATCCTTCATAAGAAAGCCAAACACATCCATCACCTCCTTCCTATTCTAACATCAACATAAAGGGCACAAAAAAAGTGAAAATTGGGTTAGATTCAGCCTCCAAGAGTCACAGAAAAGTGAAAATAATGAAAATAATGAAAAATGAAATAAAAATAATGAACTTCAGACACACCCAGGGTTAAAGAGCCACCACTATGTTCTTACTAAGGTTTAATTTATATTTAGTAACTGATTACTAATATAGGGCCCTATTAAATTCCAGCCTCTTAAGCCCAAGGTGTAGCACGTAAGGGCTAGGTGCTTGAAATTTGGCTGAGTTACGTCGCTATTAAATTAGAAAGGGCTGCGAGCTACGAGACGCTAATTTGTAAACCAGTTAAGCAAGCATGTAGTTACGGGTTCAGATGGAGCCAATGGAAAAAGAGATCGTTAGCGTTACATCACTGAAAAAGGGAAGGGTGGATTTCGAAGTTTTACGTGCTTCAATTACAGTTTGCGATCGGATCCGTAGTCCAGATATAATGCAATATTAATAAAGCCGTAAATATGATATTCTATTACATGCGAGTTAGAGTATATGTATGAACACATTGATTGCAGGGATCGATATAACACAACATATAAACATGAAAAAAAAGTATTTTTCAGGGCCGATTTGCGGGCTTGAGAATGTTGTGGTATTCATTCTAAGACCTAACATCACTTTCCCTGTTAATAAATGTACAGTAGTGTTATTTTATTTGCATTACACTGCTACGTATTGGACTTTACCTCCCTTGGGGCTGCTCTCGAGCACACGTTGGCCTTTGGGCTCCATTAGCGTTTACAGGCTCATCGGATCAAAGGATTTACGTGCTTGAAGTTCAATGTTGCTCAACACGTAGCCTATTCTCGGACGTCCTGCGTCCTAACACGCAAAGTCCGCATCGAGCAACGTTACAGGGGTAATTTAATACCCGTAATACGGAAATTGGGAGTTACGGCCTACGTTTTAACACATAGCCCAATTTTAATAGGGCTCCTAATCAGTATTTGACAACATATATTCAGTGTAGATTTTATTCTTACATATGACATTTAATGTTTCAGAGACTAGCAAAGCTGCTTCTCTCCTTCCTCTAGTAGTTGACACGGAGAAGATCTATGCAGGAGGCTGTCTTAATTGTACTTATGACTTAAGGCAGATAAAGATACCTATAAGGACAGTTTGCTAGTCAGTTCCTCTCTCTCTCTCTCTATGAACATGTAATGGAATTGAGAGAAGCAGATTTGCTAAATTTAAACACAAAGATTCAAATTTAATTTAAAAAGCTAGATTTGTTTTTCAAATGCTAATTTCATAAACACTACTGAAATAATATTATATAAACCCTATGGTGGTCCTTTGAAGGGCAACATCAACCTAATCTTACATTTCTTTTATATTAAGGAACACACTTATATAAGAGAACTAACTTTATAAAATGTATGGATCTTGCCTAATTTACCAGTTATTTTTCCATTTTTGTGGAAAGACGCAGCTGCCATTTTAAACTTGATTTTTGTCACGGACACTCGGAATGCTGATCTGATTGAGTCAAAATTTCAAGAGCCAGCTCAAACTGCAGCTTGTTTTTGTGTTCTTCAGCATCTCACATCACTGTTATTTCTCTTTAGAAAAGCCATTAAAGGCATATGGAAAGTTTCTGCATTTTACTAGGTTTATAATACCTATCATGCTAAAGAAAGTTTCTAAGAGATGGTCAGTGATTGATTAGTATGAGACACAGCACAGCAAGTAGTACAGAGCCTGTGTCTGCATAGGCTGCAGAGGGCAGACCGAAGTAGGTAATATTTGTTTGATTTTAGGCAATGAAATACAGCTGCTAAACACTTTTAATAACATAAAGTACATACAAGTAAACAGATACACAGATATATTAAATATCTAATAAAATCCAGAAAGGTTCCATATCCCTTTAATCCTCAGACTGTTCTGAGTAATTGTTTAGTTAAGCTTCCTTTACTCAACCAATTCTTCAAGGACAAAAATAAATCATAAGCACACTGGAATGGCTCTGCAAGTAAAAAATGAAAGGTTATTTGGTTGAGTAAAATGTATTATTGCAGTGAAGACAATATACAGTGGACCCTCAGAACTCAACATTAATGCGTTCTGGATGGCAGGTTGGGTACCAAAAACAATGAGTACCAAACATGCTTTTCCCATAAGGTTCAATGTAAATTGAAATAATACATTCCGAACCCCAGAAATTTCACATTTTAGTTTGAACTGATGGTGTTTTTCGATATAAAACCTTAAAATTAAACAGACATAAATAAAAAACAATAATTAGATGAAATAAAATAGAATTTAACTTTACTTTACCTGAACTGAGAGGGCTTTAGGGTCTAACTGGATGGTGAAAAAGGAGAAGCCAAAAATGAAGAAGAAGAGGAAGAGGAGGAGGAGAAGGGAGAGGAGGAGGAGGATATTGCTTGGAAGGGGAGTCCTCTTCCATTAAAATATCAGGCACTTACACCGGGAATCCTTCTCTTTTCTGTCTCTTAACACCCTGCTGGAGATTTTGATGTACGGGGTTTCACTGGAAACCTATCAAGAGAAACTTGCTTCTGCTTGCATTTCAGAATGCAATGCAGAATGTATACAGTTTCTTAAAATTCCAGATGACCTTCTGTCCATGGGCAGGATCAGAGGAGTTGTGTTGGGGAAAAGAATGTCATAGTTATGAGATTAAAGTTCTCTAGCCAGTTGTCCTCCAAGTCTGGAGGGTAAGCAGGAGCCTTGTCCATTATTAACAGGGCCCTCAGAGGCAGTACTTTTTCCTGCAAATATTTTTTTCTATATTAGGGCCAAACATTTCTATATTAGGGCTTAGTTTTTAGATCCCCTCTGGCATTCCCAGAGTTAGCCTGTCCTTCATCGGCTCGTGCCCTGGCAAAGTCTTCTCATCTTGAGTGATGTAGGTTCTGTTTCTTTCTTTCAAAATAAACCAGTTGAAAACTTGTTTGGGAATAAAAGCCTCAGTGTTTACATAGTCTCTACTAAACCTACTTTTTTGTTTTTGTAGGCGCAGGCTACGCTTTTTAAATCTTGGAGGCATAGGCTGCACTTCTGATCTATGCACAGGCTATACTTTGATTCTTATAAGCACAGGCTACACTTTGATTCTTGTAGGCACTGAATGCACTCTGGTTATATCAACACAGGCTACACTTTGGTTCTTATAGCCTCAGGTGGCACTTTGATTATTACAGGCACAAGCTGCACTTATATTCTTATAGGCAGAGGCAACAATTTGGTTCCTGTAGTCACAGGCTGCATTTCGGTTCTTATAGGCACAGGATGCACTTCGGCACTTATAAGCACAAGATCTTGCATGTACAGACTGCTCTTGGGCTGTTAGCACAAATTACACTACGCCACAATATAGTACTTTATTTAGCTTCCTGGGGAGACAGGATGCAGGGTGGCGCAAGCTCGATAAGTACCGAGCAAGTATAGAGTCAGAACCATTTTTTTCTCATACAGACGCGTTGAATACCGAAATGTACAAGTTTTGAGGTAGTCAAGTACCGAGGGTCCACTGAATAAGAATTTAAAGAGAGCTTGTAATTTACAGTCCCTTAAAGACCAGAGAGAATGCCCTATTAAGCTCAATAAAACCTACGCTATTTGCCAACTTCTGCTAACTTAATCCAAAAACAGCGTTTACAAACAACTATAAAACAATAAACAGGCCTTCAGATGGAAAACAAATTACCAAATCTGTTTGCTTTTTATTGCTCTACATTATGGTGAGAAGCATTTTTAATGACTTCAGTGACCCTTTAAACTCAGGCATCTATTGTATTACAACAGCTGTTTGTTTGAAATTTGTAGCAATATTATATTAAAGTTGCAATTTTATTCATCAGCTGTTTTGCTAGAATTTTTTTTGCCATATTTATGTCTGTTGTGGAATAACAATTTGTGTGAATGCTATTGTACCATAAAAGTTTTTTTGACAATATTTTTTTACTAAATAACAATAGGCACATATACATTGTGGGAATGAAGCAAAGCAAAATATTCTATATTAGGCAAAAGTGATCATTTCACTGTATCACATATTATAATTGTCAAACTACGAGACGCATATCGCTTGCGAGCTTCGCGAACCGGCAAACCGTTAACTCGACCATTCAGGGTTCTTATGAACTTTTGGTATTGTGTAGAAAGTGGATACTGTTGGCTTGCGATTTAGCAATAATCTTAATTCAGCTTTTGTAATTATTTCCTGTTGTTCTGCTTATTCCACTAATTTCTGCAGTTATTTTATGCAGTGATTTGTGGGATCCACTAACAATTTGCATCATCAAGTAATTTTTCGTAGTCTTAATATAATCTGAGGTGTTGAGTATCACTACATTCCCCCTTTATCAGTGGGTTTAATGGTGTTCGCTTGATTTTCCTGTAATTTTTTTAAAGCTTTTTGCATTATTTAGGTTATTATTCATCTTTGGAGTTCTTTTTGCTGTTTTTTTATCAAGTTCATGCAATTCTTTTGAAATTAAGTCAAAAAATATCTCTATTGAGGGCGAGAGTGAAAAGGGGGGTGTATATTTAATTGGTATTTCTATCTTTTTTTAAATCTTTTTTTTTTCTCCATTAGATAGTTTTTCAGCCCTTCTTTTTCACTACCTGTTAATTCTATTCTTTCTAAATGTTTTTCTTGTTCTTCACTATGATATTTATATAATACAAATGTTCTTGTGAAAAGGTGGAGGTCTTTTATCTGAACAAATAGATCGAAATGGGCTGATAGGGAAAAAGAAAGTCCCCTACTCAACATTTTGTGTTGGATTGGGCTTACTTGGTATTAGGAAAGATTTAACGCTTCCAAATTTTCACTTAATTCGTCTGTTAACTCTTTTGTATCTTTTATAGATTTTGATTAATTTAATTTTGTTGTTGATATCCCCATACTCTTGTGTCCCTCAATTCTCTCATTATATGGTGACTTGTTTTTCGCTTTGTGACCTAAGATAAAAAAATCCTTTAACTTTGTTGTACACTGTATGTCTTTTTTTCTCTTGGTTTATCAGTTTCAGTTGTGTCACTTTCAGATAATTCAGTATCGGTAGTGCTATTTTGTTGAGCATATCTTGTATTTTGAGAAAGACTTCCTTATTGTGAATTGATATGCATTTCCATTATCAAAGTCTTTTGCGACTATTCCATTTTTTAAGTAATTACTTAGACTTGTTATTTCCCATCACTTTCTTAGTTGTAATTGTTGTTCTTTTAATAGTTGAGTATGTAACTCTTTCAAAGAAAGGTCCATCACATATATAATTGTGGATTTGCGGGCCTGTTCGGAACGTTTGCAATGTTGGTAAAGCACTTACGGCCCTCGCAAACACTTACACCAAGGCAGTAACACTTTACACCAAGGCAGCAACCCTTATACCAAGACAGAAACACTTAGACCAAGACAGAAACAAACACTTACATCAAGGCAGTAACACTTTACACCAAGGCAGTAACACTTACACCAAGTCAGAAACACTTACGCCAAGGCAGAAACACTTACACCAAGCAGTAACACTTTTACACCAAGGCAGTAACACTAACAGCAAGACACTAATCGCGAGGCCCCTAAAGTACACGGCGGGGAGAGGCTCACAATGAGCGCTGAAGGCACTCATCGTGAGGCTTGCGATGAGCACTGAAGGTGATCATTGCAAAGCAGGAAAGTTGAAGTACACGGGCGGAGAGGCTCACAATGAGCAAAAAAGGTGCTCAGCACAGGGCTCATGATGAGCGCCGAAGGTGCTCAGGGGGGCAAAAACATTGTGTGGCAAACAGCATTGCCCGGTTTACAATTTTATTCCCATCATTTTTGACTGACAATTTCCTAGTACTTCTATATTGTGGTACATAATTCATCTAGAATACCTCTTCTGCCACAGCTATCCAGAGATTAAAATAATTTGTTCTTTCTTGATTCATTATGTCAACTCTCTTTTGTTTTACATGGTCTTGAATGGGATTTTCTTATTTCCTTTATTGTAGGATTTGCGGGCCTGACTCAGTTTTAGTTACTTGACCTCTTTTTATGCTAGAACTTTTTTACCATAAGGTGTTAAGTTCTACAACTTTTATGTAAGTCTGAATTGATAAAGTCCATTCACAGAGGACTAAAGCACACCTTTTTGTGGTCTTGCTTATAATTATTACGTTTTTAAATAAAGATTAGTTTGTCGCAATAATAAGCAAGACCACAAAAATGTGTTCTTTAGTCCTCTATGAATTGACTTTAACAATTCAGACTTATGCATAACATTAAAATACCCTTTTGCCCCAGCCCTCCTACATTTTTTCACACTGCTCCAGTCCTCATTGTTATCTCTCCTGCCCTTGCCAAACATGTCACAGTTAAAAATAACAAATCCCCACAATTTCTTGTACTTACTGTTTTTCTGCAGCTCCTCACGCAAAATAAAATCCTGTATTAGACAATCCAAGTTACTGGCTGCTTTTTGCCATACTGCTCTCTGATTTTGCCCGATGAATCCCAGTGCAGGTGTGTGCAGGTACAGCAGCTCTGCCCTCACCACTTGCAGTCTGTATGTGCTACTTCCTTATTAGTTTTTTTTATTCCCTCATTTGCATTTATTTTAGGGAGTGTGTGATAGCACGTTGCAGTAGAAATGTTAAGATTACTGACATTATATACAGATAACAGTAAATTCTTCAGTCTATGCAGTTAACCTTGCCCTTGGCTGTAAAATATTTGCTTATTGTAACACTCAAGATTCATTTTAAGACAATGAAATTCCTGCCCTGTGTGTTGTACATATACTCATACACCTCTCTAGAATTCTATGGTCCACATTATTCAATGTAAAGATATATATAATATACATATAATATATAAAGGAACAGGGTTTAAACATTAATACAGTAAAAACCCCATTATCCGGCACCCACGGGACTCCCTATTGCCATATAAGTGTAGTTGTTTTTTAATCGGGAGTCCCCGAATTGAAGGGTCTAAACAACCCTTAAACACCCCAAAAACCCTCAATATGCCTTATAAAAGGCGTTAGCACCTAAGCTTGGACCATTTAGGCCCAGAAAAATAATTAGAAAAAAGTTAGCATTTTCTTTTTGCAGTCTCAAACTCAGGATAGTGCCGGATAGTGCCGGTTATGCAGGCTTAGCAGGAGTTTTTTGAAAATGGGGAATTGATGCCGGTGCCGGTTGCTTGAGAGTCCTGGTTAGTTGAGTGCCGAATAACCAGGATTCTACTGTACATTTCTTTTTTCTTGTTTTTATTACTTTTAATAAATTCATACATTACCCCAAGTTTTTTCTTAAAGAGTGTGAAAAATATGTGACTCATGAATACTATTTAGGTATTTTGCTGTATTAATCAGTGACCCATTGTTTTTTTTAAATAAAGAAGAACAAATTACCTCTTATACTATTATACAAAAATACCCCCTCCCTCACCTTTATTAAGCAAATGTGTTATTAGGGTGACAGTGTCCTTGTAATAAAGGAACACTGTATGAAAATGTGTCTAAGAAAATACTATAACAAAATAAAAAAAAGCTAATTTGTAATTATAAATTGATAAATAAATGGTGGTGGTCCCTGGAGGTATCCATTATATTTTGGTAAAACTTGCAGGAGAGTGGTGTTTTTATTGCTTGTAATTAACCTTGCAAGCGGCCTGCTGTTCGTGTTCAAGTGGATGGGGTGGGTGTCAAATGTGATACATTCCAGTGATAAAACAAATATACCTCTCCACTCCTTCCTCTCCCACCACTCAGGGGGTATTAGGGGGTAGTGAAACTAGACAAGATGGAATCTTCTGTATTTTGACCAAACACTGTTATTAGTTTGCCTGGTTTTCAGAATTTATCCACAGAACTCTAGAGTTACCAAAATCTATATCTTCACTCTCTAATACTCATTTTGAAATATACTGTACCAACAGTTTTTAATATTTGTGTTGCATTGTAGTTAAAGCAAACAAACAAAAGACTGTCTGCACATATAGGCAGACCCTGGGGAAAGAATGAAGGGAAGGGGCTTTTGACCGGGCTTAGTGCTAGGGTAGATGTAGGTTGTGGGTGGTTCTTAGTGGGAGGAATAAGTAGAGGTGTTCTCCCACCATTGGGCACTCATTAGTCATCACAGGAGCAAGTAGTTCCCTCCTGCACAAGGGGATTCAAGTCCCCCAAGGCATTGCGACCCCTATAGTGAACTCCCTCATTAGGCAGTTGAATGAACAAGTGGCCTGTAATGGGCCTGAATGGTTACAGACAGTGGTGGCGGCCATAAAAGAGGCGGATGGCATCGCAGCCACAGGCAGCAGTGACCAGACGGGGACACGTGAGGCCAGGCAGGAGGAGAGAAGAGGACGTCCGGCTAGGAGGACGATGCCCCTGGAGAGACTGAGCCCGGACCTATCCACCCCCAGGAAGAGAGCAATGACCGGACCCCAGCGGAGGAGGTTGATGGCGGAGGAAAAGAGTGCGGCGGAAGGAGACCCTGAGGAGGAGCAACGAGCGGATGTGTCGGGAGGAATTGCGGCGGTGGTACAAAGGGTAATGGAAGTTGTCACCGGGTCAAGTCCGCTTAGTGGAGGAAGAAGGCCTAGCTGGGGGAGAGCAGGATGGAGCCAGGAGGAACGGGATAGAGGTGGAGCAAGCTCAGGAGCCAGCAGAAAGGAAGCAAGGCTGCAATGCCGAAATGGGACAGCATATTAGGGGGGAAGAAGGAGAAACAGGAGGAAGGATGTCTGTTTGTGGCTCTGTGTCTACCCACTGTGATCCAGGAGAAGGAACTTTAGACGGGACAAATCCACATAAAAGGAGTGACCGGCATGAGGCAACTACAGGACAACTAGACGCGAGGCAGCGTCCGCTGCAGCAGGAAGGTCGCTGGTTAACAGACTCAGAATCGTCCGGCTCCCGCACTGGACGCAGGGAGAGCAGGTAGTTGGTGGAAAATATCGGCAGAGGTAGTGAGGAAAGGAGGACGGCGTGATTTTCTGCTTACAGGGGTAGCAGGCTGGCAAGGTGGAGCAGAAGGTGGTCTTCGTCTATCGACAGCAGGAATAGGTGAAAGCCCTCCCCAGCGCGGAGGTCAAGGTCCGAGAGAGCAAAGGACGGTGGATGGTGAGGATGATCGTAGATTTAGGAGCAGTGAGAGGTGTGTTAGTCGTTACAGATACCGGCCTAGAGAGAGGAGCCGAAGGGAACAAGCACTTCCGGTGAGGACAAGAGGGTACATGGAGCATCCAGAAATGCGAGAGGTGAGAGGGACGGCGGCAGGAGCGGAAGGCATCCATTCTCAGTCAGGGGAAAGGATAACAGAGAGGTCGGCAGCAGGAGCAGAGGGCGTCCTGCCACAGGTGCAGGACAGACCGACCAAGAGACCGACAGAAGGAGCGGAGGGCGTCCGTCCTCAGCCGGAGGAAAGGATGTGAGAGCAAGCGGCAGCAGGAGTGGAGAGCGTCCATCCTTAAGGGGAGGACAGGTTTCCAATAGGAGTGGAACAACAACAGGTGTTACTGCCCCTTCGTTATCTACTGACAAGAGGTATAGTGGTGAGTGTGTCGCAAATACCCCGGGTAATGTTGAGGTACGAGATAGTGTGCAGGAGTTGGTGGCAGGTTTAACAGGACTGTTGCCTAAGTTTGCAAGTGGAAAGGACATGGGCCCAGGCAGAGCTTGGGTGGGACAAGAAATGGGAGGGAGCAACACTCAGTTGGTAGTCGGGGGGTCGTCCTCCAACGGGGAGATAATGGATCAGGATGTAGAGGTGGGGGTGAAGGATGTTGAGGCACTCAAGACTCCAGCGGGGGGAAGCGGTCAGGAGTCAGTGTTAAAGGTGTCAGATACTGCAATGCAAAAGTCAGAGGTATGTTCAATTGGCCCCATTGGGGAGCATGTCCCAAAAGAAATTCAAGAAAAAATATGGAATCGGGAGTTAATAGAAATATTTTTGTTGCTCCTGTTGGACAGTTTCATTAAATTTAACCATGACGACAAGAAAGTTAATACTAAAAAAGAGGAGGAAGAGAGAAGGAGAAGGTATAGAAAAATCCCCAAAACATTTGATAATTGGTTACAGGCGTATGTCATATTTGCAAGCATAGTGGGGGAAAAACGTCCTGAGTGTTGCACCTCTCTGTTCTGCTACTTAGATGAGATTGAAGGTATACACAGGACGTATGGGTGTCTAGCGTGGTGGCAGTATGATGAGAAGTTAAGGCAGAGGATGGCGGTTAGACCTAGCATGCAGTGGGATGATAGGGACATGAGGAGTTGGCTTAAGGTAGTTACCCCGTTATGTCCAGGGGGTACTATGACTCCGAAGGTAGGACAGGAGGTAGGTGGTTAGAAAGGGTTTTGTTTTTCTTACGGCGAAAAGGGCGGCTGCGTGTAAGTTTAAGCATGAATGCTCTGAATGCGGAGGAGGTCATCCTCTTTTTCGTTGCTTCAAAAAGAATAAAAGTCAAAAAGGAGGTGAACAGGCTGGAAAAGGGGAGGAGTTCGGTGCAAGTAGGAAAGATGGTGGAATGGCTAAAACTATACGCTAGAATCCTGGAGAGGGAGGAGGACGCAAGGTTGTTAGAACAAGGTTTTTCAGTAGGTTTTGAGATTCCGACAATGGATATTGAGCCATTGGGAAAGCCACCTAACTTGAAATCGGCACGGGAGTGGCCCTTAGTTGGTTTGGGACAAGTTGTTGGCGGAGGATCAAAAAGGTAGAATGGCGGGTCCTTTTGAGGCGATCCCCTTACAGAATTTGAGGATTTCTCCTCTTGGCTTCGTGCCCAAGAAAGAGAAGGGAGAATTTAGGTTAATTCACCATTTGTCATTTCCTTAGGGCATGTCGGTAAATGATGGTATCGACAAGGATTCAGTGTCGGTTAAGTACTCATCAGTGAAGCAGTTAAGTTGATCAGGGCTGCAGGTAGAGGGGCTTGGTTAGCTAAGGTTAATATTAAATTGGCATTTAGATTGTTGCCGGTACACCCAGATTTGCACCATCTTTTGGGGTGTTATGTTCAGAACAGTTACTTTGTGGATTTATGTTTACCAATGGGTTGTGAAATATCATGTTCATATTTTGAGATATTCAGCACTTTCTTACATTGGGTAATTTGTCATAAGACAGGTTTGTATTCGGTGGTTCATTATCTTGATGATTTTTTATTTATTGGGTCGTATGATTCTCAGGATTGTCAGAATTTATTTCAGGAATTTCAGGCGATGGAGGGGGAATTTGGGATCCCATTGGAGGAGGAAAAGTCAGTTGGCCCATGTCAGGCATTGCAATTCCTGGGTATACACATTGATTCTGTGGCATTGGCGTGCAGTTTACCATGGGAAAAGGTAGTCGATTTAAGGCGGTCAGTGCAGGAAGTTGGATCAGCAAGAAAAGTTAAGTTACAAGTTTTGCAGTCTTTGTTTGGAAAGTAAAATTTTGCCTGTCGAATTAAACCCATCGAGCGAATACTTGCAAAGAGACTGTCATTAGCCACAGCGGGGGTTAGGCAGCCTCATCATCATGTAAGAATACTTGAGGAACACAAGGCTGACTTGAGAGTTTGAGATTTGTTTTTCAGAATTTCAATGGAAAAACGTTAATGCTCAGGAATCTGGTTTCTAACGAGGCATTAGAATTATTTCCTGATGCATCAGGTTCCATAGGTTTTGGGGTATATTTTGGGGGGCATTGGTGCACTCAACGTTGGCCAGTGTCATGGAGAGGAGACATTTTTTTGAGGAATTTGACGTTTTTAAGTTGTTCCCAATTGTGGTGGCAGTGATGTTATGGGGGGAGAGGCTGAGAAATCAACATGTGGTTTTTAGGTGTGACAATTTGAGTGTGGTGCAGGCGATAAATTCAATCACTGCCTCTTCGCCGCCAGTAGTGAGATTACTGCAGCAATTGGTATTGAAATGTCTGTAATATAATATTCTGGTGAGGGCTGCCCACATTATGGGTGTAAAAAACGTTATAACAGATACTTTGTCTAGGGAACAATGGTCAAGCTTTAGGGAAGAGGAGCCACAGGCTGATGTTGGACTGACTGTGATCACGTTTGACTTATGGAATATAGGAGTTTAAGGGAGATAACTGTTTAGGGTTCCAGGCAGTGTTGTATATATACAAAAAATAAAAAAAATGTGGATCATATGCTGTTTGGTATTAAACAATTGTTAATGAAAATTGAAATGTGTTGTTTGTATTTGTTTCTTCAGGACAACCTTTGCATTTATGGATTGACACTAATTCATATATTGGGCAAGAAGGGCAGCAGGCATCAGAGAAAACGATCGTCAGTTGAGTTTCCCGGAGGAGGTGGTGCTAGTTAAGTGGTTTGGCATCAGGGGGATGAAATGGGAACAAGTGTTATTGACGGTAGTTGGTCTTGCCAGGCAGGCCCCGGCTCCTGACCTGTTAGTTCTTTATGCAGGAGGGAATGATTTGGGTTTCATCCCTATGAAAGATCTTATTAGGTTTATGAAAAGGGATGTGTTAAGACTGTGAGAGTTATTCCCGTGGCTACTTATCATTTGGTCTCAAATGACTCCTAGGCTGCATTGGAGAGGTGCTAAGGATCACAATCGTTTGGATAAGGCTAGGTGCAGAGTTAACAAAATAATGTCCACATTTGTAAGGAGAAATGGGGGATTTTCTATCAGGCATAAGGACTTGGAGATTGCTGACAAAAAAGCATACTTCCAGAAAGATGGGGTGCACTTAAATGAAGTGGGGCTGTCATTGTTTAATTATTCCCTTAAGGTGAGTATTGATCAGGCCATGGCGTCTTTTGGCGATGCTGAGCCCAGTGGGCTTGCGGGTAGTGGTTGTTGCCAGAGGTCCTTTGGACACAGGGTTCCATTAGCCCTCTGGCGGCGTTGTGAGCTCTTTCCGTGCAAAGGGTGTGCAGCTACCTCTTGTTATATGGTTAAATTGTTAAATTATTAATAAAGCTGTGGCCTGGTTATATCCAATTACCGTGTGTGTGTCATTTATTTGTGAGTGAGGGTTATGTTATATTTATTTGGACCTAGGTTCACTTATGCTTAGGTCAAGGCAGCCCCTGGGGAAAGAATTAAGGGAGGGGGCTTTTGACCAGGCTTAGTGCTACTGTAGATGTAGGTTGTGGGTGGTTCTTAGTGGGAGAGTATAAGGAGAGATGTTCTCCCACCATTGGGCACTCGTTAGTCAACACAGGAGCAAGTAGTTCACCTCCCTTCCTGTTATTAAAAAATTGTGTATATATTTGTTGTTGTCACAGCTTGGCGGGGGTGCTGCATCACCCTAGGGGGGAGCTCATTAGCCAGTTAGGTTTGCGGTGAGTGGTTGTTACCAGAGGTCCTTTGGACACGGAGTTCCATTAGCCCTCTGGCGTGGGTGTGCAGCTACCTTTTGTTATATGGTTAAATTGTTAAATTATTAATAAAGCTGTGGCCTAGTTATACCCAATTACTCAGTGTGTGTCATTTATTTGTGGGTGAGGGTTATGTTATACTAGCGACTTGCCCGTCAAAACATTACCGTCAATAGAATTTTTAATGCTGGGAAAACTGTTTGCCACACAATATTGGTCTCTGACATTCTTAACCTTTTTTTTAAAGTACCAATAAATGGAAAATTTTGAATAAAACTTTTTTATTTTTTTAACTTTCAACTTGTATTTAACCAACAGGTATATATAATTTTTTTTATAAATCTGAACCGTTTTCTTTGTCATACATGTAATAACAATATATCAATTTTGTTAACTTTTCATGAATAAATATTGTAAACCATAACAAACTTTTTAACATGCAACTTCTATTGTAAACAATAATAACATTTTTCAATAATAATAAAAATTTTCCCAAACAAAGTATTTTGTACACTAACATGCTTTGTAACCTTTTTTTTTTTAAACTCATGTTAAATTAAATTAGCATTGAATCCAGAGGAAGGCAAACAATAAAAACCCCCATTGAAACTTGGCCAATTGTATCAAAGGGGGAAAAAATTAATTCCTTCCTGACCCCATTAACTGACGATCGGATTGCTCCCTGAATTAATACTACATTTTAAAATTATACAGTTGAATGTATTAACAAATGCTTAAACTTGTGTTAACATAAATTTTTGAATATATTTAAGATTGCTTAAAGTAACTTTCCACAACTTTGAAAAGACAATGTTATACAATATAGCTTTAAATAACTCTCCATAACTTTTAACAATCAATGTTACCATGTTAAATACTACTTTAAAACATTTAACTGTAAGCTTACAATTAAAGTAAATGGCACTTAATTGTTTTGTGGGGCTAATCATCTGAAAAGGTAACTTTTAAGACCTTCCAATCTGTGTAACCACAGTTTTGTGTTGTTTTTCATACTTTTTTGTTTCTTCTTGTTGTACTTTGTTGAAATGGCACATTAAGTTTCCAATTGGAAATAGTGGTCCTCTATTCAAATAGTCCCAAAGACCTCTAATTTTGTCCAGGAAGTAAACCACTGTTCTCTCTGTTTTTTGCCATTGTATTAAGTTTCTTCTTAAAATATTGCTACTTTAAAATCAGTTGGAGTAACATCAATTTTTTTTGTCAAAATGAAAGCACTGCACTGGAAATGCAGCTAAGCATGGGCAAGTTCTAATAATGGGAGACTTTAATTACCCTGATATAAACTGGATAAACGAGACCAGCAGCTCAGCTAAGGGGAGCAGGTTCTTGAGTACACTCAGGGATCATTATCTAGCCCAGGTAATACAAGAACCTACTAGAAATGGGGCCATCTTGGATTTAGTCATCACAAGTAATATTGATATAATATCAAATGTAAAAATAGGGGAACCCTTGGGGAACAGTGATCACAACACAGTCTCATTTGAGATTGAATACAAAAAACAGAGTTGTTAGGGGCCAACAAAAACTCTAAATTTTAAAAGGGCTAACTTTAATGGGCTACGGGCAGCAATACAACATATAGACTGGGACAAAGAACTTACAGGGAAGAATACTGAAAATAAATGGACAACATTCAAATCCTTACTAAATAAACATACTCATCAGCATGTACCATGTGGAAATAAAATAAATAGGAGTAAATCACATCCCATGTGGCTTAACAATGACTTAAAGATCATGATGAGGAAAAAGAAATATGCATTTAAATTATACAAGAAGGAGGGAACAGAGGCATCTTTATGTGACTATAAGGAAATCAACAAGGCTTGCAAAAGGGCTATTAGACTGGCTAAAATAGAAAATGAGAAGTCAGTTGCAATGGAAAGTAAGACTAACCCTAAAATATTTTATAAATATATTAATGGGAAGAAGGCCAGGAAGGAATTGATAGGACCATTACAATGTGACACAGGCCATCTGATAATTAGTGACCAGGAAAAGGCAGATGAGCTAAATAGGTTCTTTTCGTCGGTTTACACAAGGGAGGTACCAGTGGTTGGGACACTGCAACATAATGGGGCTACACTACCTTCACTAAATAATTGGTTAACGCAGGAAGAAATACAAAAGAGGTTGGAGAAAATAAATGTTAATAAAGCCCCAGGTCCTGATGGAATACATCCAAGGGTACTGAGGGAGCTGGGTTCTGTAATAGCCAAACCATTATATCTAATCTTTAAAGACTCGCTCACTACAGGGTCTCTACCAGATGACTGGAGAAAAGCAGAGGTGATACCTATATTTAAGAAGGGATCTAGAGCAAATCCGGGGAATTATAGACCAGTGAGCCTCACTTCTGTAGTTGGGAAGCTTTTAGAAGGGTTAATAAGGGACAGAATACAAGAATATGTCTATTTGAACAGGATCATAGGTAGCAGTCAACATGGATTTATGAAGGAAAGGTCGTGTCAGACCAATCTAATTAGTTTTTATGAGGAGGTTAGTAGGAACTTGGATCAGGGCAACTCAGTGGATGTAGTCTTTTTAGATTTTTCAAAGGCATTTGATACAGTGCCACATGGAAGACTAGTGAGCAAACTAAGGGATACAGGAATTGCAGTAAATATCTGCTCATGGATCGAGAGCTGGCTAAAAGACAGGAAGCAAAGGGTTGTTGTAAATGGAACATACTCCGATTGGTCTAATGTGATAAGTGGGGTTCCTCAGGGCTCAGTATTGGGTCCTCTCCTTTTTAACATATTTATTAATGACATTGAAGTAGGACTCGAATGTAGTGTCTCCATTTTTGCTGATGACACTAAGTTGTGCAAGGTAATAAAATCAGATAATGATGTACTTTCCCTACAAAAGGATTTGCATAAATTAGAGAAATGGGCGGCTAAATGGCAGATGAGATTTAATACAAATAAATGTAAGGTTATGCATTTGGGAAGGAACAATAGCCAAGCAATCTATAATCTTAATGGAGCAAATCTAGGGGTATAAGATATTGAAAGGGATTTGGGAGTACTAGTGGACAACCACCTAGGTAACAGTGCTCAAAGCCAAGCAGCTGCTGCAAAGGCAAATAAAATATTAGCATGTATTAGGAAGGGTATAGAAGCCAGGGAAGAAGATATAATTCTGCCACTATACAAATCTCTAGTACGCCCTCATTTGGAATATGGAGTACAATTTTGGGCACCACCTCACAAAAAAGACATTTTAGAGCTGGAAAAAGTACAGAGAAGGGCTACAAAACTAATAAGGGGAATGGAGGGGCTAAGTTATGAAGAAAGACTAGCAAAATTAAACTTATTTTCGCTAGAAAAAAGGCGTCTAAGAGGAGATATGATTACGTTATTTAAATACATCCAGGGTCAATATAAGGCTTTGTCAAGTGAACTTTTTGTAGCAAGAGATTTTCAACTGACAAGAGGACATCCGTTGAGGTTAGAGGAAAAAAGATTTCACCTTAAACAAAGAAAAGGGTTCTTCACAGTTAGGGTGGTTAAACTGTGGAATTCTCTACCAAAGGAGGTGGTGACAGCGAATTCGATAGACAACTTCAAAAAGGGGTTAGATATATTTCTGAATAAAGAGGGCATTCAAGGCTATCCTTGATAACAAGCAAGGAATATTGATCCAGGGAGAAATTTGATCGCCAGTTTCTGGGGTCAGGAAGGAATTTTGCTTTTTTTTTCCCCTTATGAGACAATTGGCAAAGTTTCAATGGTTTTTTTTTTATGTTTGCCTTCCTCTGGATCAATTAACAATAATTAACAATTAACAATAATAATAAATAGTCCAAATTAAAAAGATCAATAGAGATCTAAAAAGGTTGAACTTGATGGACTAACTCTTTATTCATTCTCCAATACTATACTATTAATAATTATTTAATCAATAATTTAATTAATAACTAATCCGCATATTGCAGATCAGAGGAGATCTTAACAGGTTGAACTTGATGGACTGAAAGTCTTTTTTCAACCTTAATTACTATGTAACTATGTAACTATGTAACTATGTACTGTATATTTACAGTACCTCATAGTACCCAATGTTTTTGTAAAAACACATCCATCTTCCAAAAAATCACCCCGGCTTGTGTTTTCTTCAACATGTACTTTAATTTCGTCTGGATTATTGGATCTTGAAAATGCAACATATAGTTGTCCATGTGCAAACAAAGGTTCCTTCAAAAAAATACCAACAGACTTAAAAGTTTTTCCTTGGGATTTATTGATGGTCATGGCAAATGCCATGATAATGGGAAATTGTCTCCTTTGAAGGACAAAAGGCAAACCACTCTCACTTGGAGCCAAATCAATTCTCGGTATAAGAACTGGTTCGCCTTGATGGGAACCACTCATAATTTCTGCATGTATAAAATGATCCTTTAATTCCTTCACAATTAATCTGGTCCCATTACAAAGTCCTTTTTTTGGATTCATATTTCTCAATAGCATGATAATTGCACCTTTTTTAAGTTGCAAAACATGTGGTGGCATTCCAGAGGGAGTTAAAGAATTAATGAATTCCATACTAAAGTTTGCTTCACTCTCTTTGTCATCAGCCAGAACAGAATCTGCACTGTAATAGTTTTTTTGGGGAGCATTGATTAATTTTAATATTTCGTTGTTTAAATTTAATGCATCGTAATTTTTTGATGTCAATATGACTTTGCTTGCAATTTCAGAGTAATCCTCATTATTGATGGTATTGAGGAAGATTGTTAAAATCAGAGGTTCTTTTGAAATCATTTCTGGTGGAATTTGCACTACATCAGCAGGTAAATTAGTTATTTTTGGCTGTTTTCCTTCTCCAATGTTAATGAGCCAATCATTGAATTCATTTCGCCCTTCAGATCTCATATTTACATCTAATCTGAGGTGTGTAAATACTTTCCAAAGCTTACTTCTTTTAATACACCTTTCAACTATGTCAGTACGATTGCCATGTGGCACCACAGGTAATGTTTGCCTGAAATCTCCTTCTAACAACATTACCTTTCCACCAAATGGCAAATCACTAGTCATAACTTCTTTTAATAATCGATCAATACATTGGAGGGCATGACATGACATCATAGTTGTCTCATCTATTATAATTAATTTACTCTTGTGCAATTTTTTGGCTTGTAATGAATTCATTCAAATATCTGACACTGATGTTTCCAGAATGGGAACTGGCAGTTTAAATCCACTATGCACAGTTCTACCACGTTCTAACAAAAGTGCCACAATTCCAGTGGTTGCAAATGGCAGTGCTATTTGAACCTGTGCTCGAATGCAACTCATCAACAAATTATATAGGTACGTTTTTCCTGATCCACCCGGACCATCCAGATAGAAATAACGCTCTTTGAGCATTTCATCTTCTATTGCATTTGTGATGGAATTAAATGCTTCCAATTGCAATACATTTAAAGTTCCAATTTTTTCTTGTGTTTTTTGGTATTCAATATCAGTGTCATACTCATCAAAGTTAATTTCATCTATAAATCCTGGATCAGGCAGATTAAAGTTAGCACAATTTAATCCACGACAAAGAATGATTTCCTGTTTTTCTATTAATGCTTTAAATTGTGCAATGGTCTCATTATAACGTAGCAAGAAATCTTCACACATATGTAATTTACATTTATCCCACAAAGTTAAGGCATCTGGTACATTGCAGAATATACAAATAAAAGCAAATTGTTCTCTCATTTGCTTTGGCATTTGACATGCTGCTTCCTCGAGACATCTCTCCCATTCTGTATCATCTGACAGAAAGTTTTGATGTCTTGCAGCTAACTGGAAAGTGTCATAAACTATGTCATTGACTGTACGTAAATGTTCATAACTTTGTGCTCCGGGAACATGTAAAAGGAGTAATCTTAAACTGAAACGTTCAATGTCTCGTGGACTGACGGTATATATTCTTGGGATAATTTTAGAATTATGTTTCTTTCGTTGTTTTGATTCACCATTTACGAATACATAGTGATTTGGAATGTCAATGTATAAAAATTGTCTGGCCTCAGTGTCCTGACAATTTAATTGAAACCAAGCAGTAAGCGTTGTTGCTCTATCTTCACTTTGTGCTAAAGCATTTGTTTCATTGCCAGCCGTGAAGCAAACAAATTGACTTTGTGGCAGATGGACAGCTTATCGATACACAGTTCGTCATGTAAAAAATAGGGTTGTCTTTTTCATTGTCTGCACCTTGCACAACAACAGTTGCAGCATCATATCCTTTATATATATACTTTATATTTTATGGATTTGATGGAAGTGCAAGCTTCCACATTGATATGTGCTTTGTACTTCATCAGCAAATGTGGATTGTATGGAACCACATATCTATTATCGACCTTTTGGCCACAGATAATAGCTGTTTGTCCTTCTCTTCTTTTATACAAAGGGTATCCATCACAATTAACATAAGTCTGCATTTGAAATTGTTTTGGAAACTCTTTTATGCATTTTTTATTTTCCATACATGGTGAGTTTGGATTGCTCTCTCCACATGGGCCATGTATCATTCTATGAGTTACAATCTCATAAAGTCTGGAATGCTTTTCTGGATGTGGCAGTTTAGCACTAATGACTAAATCCACTCTATCTGCTGTATTTAATTTATCTTTCTCTTGCAAGATTAAAAGTATATGTGCATGTAGCAGGCCTCTTTTTTTAAATTCAATAGTATAAACAAAAGCCACACATTTTCCAAATAAGTCTGCTTTAGTGATATCATAAATTAAGGAATTTAGTTTGATTTTGAATACTCTTGCGACCAAATCTGGTCGGTCAGAAGTAGTTTTTCCAAGCATAACATTTTTCTTTGATCTCTGGCCATTGTGGATTACATGTAAATGTAATAAATAAATCTGGTTTACCAACTTTAGTGACAATAGCCATGGCATCATTGTATCTTTCTCGCATATTGCGAGGAGATCCTTGGAAAGAGGATGGCAAAATCATTGCTCGTCCAGCAGGAATGTCTCTGTTTGCAGCTAATTCAGCGACATAATCCATCAATCCACAATATTGTTCAACTCGAAGCTTGTTTTGTTGGAATTTGACAAAATTTCGATTATTTGTTTCGACTTGTAGATAAGAATCAATAATCCATTGTTGTGTGAGCCTACCCCCACATAAAATAGGATTATAATGATCCCGTACAGCAGTTTGTGCCACTTTATATTCCAGCATTGAGATATTGTTTCTAATGTGAAGTTTACTATTTGGATAACTTTGCAACTGCAATTTTGGTTGCCAACCTGGCCCCCCCCGATTTGGAAAGAAAATGGGATATGTCATAGGATCCAAATTACTGCTTAAAATATTGATGTTTATAAAAGGTTGTTCTTGATTGCGTGGATATATTCTAATATCCCGCTCAAATGGTGGTTCCCCATCATCATTTTTAAATACCATGGCAACCTCATTTGCTGTTGGTAAATTATAGTGTCTTTGATCAGTATGGCGATCCCTTTTGAGAACCATATTAACTCTTGGCATTGGCAATTGATGTCTTTGCTCATGTGCCAGTTGTTCTTTTTCAACCTCTGCTAATATTTTGTATGCTTGACTATAAGGGTTGTTCGCCATAATGTTATCAAGCTGTTCAAAGACTATGGGTAAACATTGTCTATTTTCAGGAAGCAGCATTTGTTGTTCCACAGCTTCCATTGTATCCAGAACATACAACTGTGCAAATTTCCTTTGCTCTCCTGTTTCTGGGTGTAAATGTGAAGTCCTGTGGTATACTTGTCCTTGGACTTTAAAACAATAAGGACCATGTCCTGGTACATTTTCGGCTAATGTTGCACCCATTGAAGCAAATGAAATTGCACTGTTATAAGAGCGAATATTTTTCTTAAAATTGGTGTAATTGGGAAATGTAGGATCACTCATGATACTTTTTAAATATTCTGGGAATGTCTGTCTTTCTGGAAGTCTTACCTTTCCTTTCTGACAGCAACTAATAAACTCTCCATCACTTGGTCGTTCTTTCTGAATATGATAAGCCCCACAAAACTGACAAACCACATTCATTAATCCACAATAATGAGTGTCTACTGTTAGTGCTCTAAAGAAAGGACTATCATGACCTTCATCAATATAAATTTCATTTGAACTTTGTACATCTACATTGGTGTCATCTCTATCAACATTGGTAACAGCAGGCAAAATAGGTTCATTTGAGACAGTTTTACAGAATTTTTTTGTTTACTTTTTCTTTTCTTTGAAACTCCAGCAGACTCATTTTGTGTTTTTTTAGCCATTTTTCTTTAATTTAGAAGTCTGTGTCGATCTTCTTCTCTTAAACGTTGTGAAGTCTCAGGGGTCTGTGCATCTCTCCATCTCTGCTTCCTTTCCCTTGCCATTCTTCTTTTTTATTCTTTATTATCTTCTGCATTGTCCGCCATTGTAATCTATAATTATAAATAGACTATTAAGAATGACCTTAATTTTATTACACATATTTTTTACCTTGTGTCTTATATTTCTAAAAATGATGGCTGTCTGCGTCTCTATGGCTGTCTGTGTCTCTGGCTGTCTGCTTCTGTCTCTCTGGATGTCTGCGTCTGTGTCTCTCAAAATCAAGGTCTTCACTAACTAAAAACCTCTGTAAAAAAAAAATATGCTCTGTGTGCTTATATAGAGCCCGATTCAATTTACCGATTCGCAATTTAATAAGGCTGTTAATATTTATCTGCTTCTAAGGTGCTATCCCTGTCAATGAGCAGTAACATAATGATGAATAAATGAATACAGGAATACACAAAAAATCTTTATTATTTCTTTTTTTTTTTCTTCTGATATACCTGTAAATCAGCTTTTCTCTAATTAAAATTGCTCCTGTTTTGAAGCAGGTGTAGACGTGAGAAATCTGTAAAAAGATGTAAAAATCATAATTTATTTTTTTATTGAATGAATGTATGAAATACCATTACTCAACGCAAATCAATAGTTCATATTATATTGTGTTAACAAATGTCATCACAAAATCATTTACCTGTCACTTTAATATTGTGTAAGGTCAATTGTTGGAGAGACTTCAGGCAGGTGGCGATGTCACAAATCTGTGAAAAGAAGTAAAAATCATGTTATTTATTTTTTTCATAAATGCATGAATCATTGATATCAAAGTACTTGTTGTCCTTTTCATACATGAATGCAGTAAAGTAAATATAAATATTTTAAAATGATATACCTGTGAAGGTGATTGCAGATAAAATGCTGCAAACAGCCATCTGTGTAGTCACGTGCGCAGATAATCCAACTGTGAGAAAAGAAATAGAAAAAAAGGCTTATTAATGTTTGCTATGTTTTAACTAGCATAGCTGCAAAATAGAAGTAAATGCACTGTAAAATGTAAGAAAGTTATCTAAATATGTAAACAGTTTGAGGATCCTATACCTTTAATACAATGAGCTTAAAGAATCATCAACAACAGTAATATCTAAATTCAGTGGAAAAGTGAGATAATGAACATTAATAGTTGAGTAGCAAGCAGAAAATTTAAAACAACTATACATTTTTTTTCTTGTACTAAATGTGTTATTATGACTAATTATTAATTAATTAACATTATTATTAATTATTAATAATCGTAATGATGAATAAAATTATAAATAAAGATTAATAGTTGAGCATCAATGTCAAAATCTAATTCCAGTGATTTTTTTGTTTTGTTATAAACTTTAAAATTAATCTCCATTAAAAATTAATTATTCAACGAATATACATATTTGAAATGGTTAATGATTAATACCGTGGTAAAGTACAGGTATTGCAAATGGTAAAGTACAGGTATTGCAAAATGCAGGTATTTATATATTTTTTTTTTACTAATAATTATTAATTAATAAAATTAATGTCCATTAAAAATTAATTAATCAATAAATAAACCTATTTCAAATGGTTAATGATTAATACCGTGCTAAAATACAGATATTGCAAAATGCATTTATTTTTTTTATATATACTTTACTAATAAATTAATTAATATACTTTACCTATCAAAGAGATATATCCAGCAATCAACATCCTGAAGAGCTAACAATCTCTTTGGATTTTCCGGCAGCCGAAAACGTCCAGTCAGACTGTCATCACCTGAGGAGAAAGTGTGAGCTCTGTGGCAATTGTGCCCTATATATAGGCTTTGTGCGCGAGGCAAAAACGTTATTTTAGGTGGGAAATCCGCCATTTCAGATACGTTATTGTGTAGATTGTCCTAAAATGGAGGCTATATTGTATGTGTGTTACGCGTATCGGAATGATTTTGCGATACTCTGTTGTACTACCTGGTATAACTCCTACGTGTTGGGCTCTGTTTTGCGAATTAAGGGTCCTGTAGCCTCGTTTTAGTTTTTTTCGGCGGCCATTTCTTCTCTCGCTTAGAGGATTTTCGTTTGTTTAAACTCGTGAATTTGGACTTAAATTGAGTTGTAACTTCACTTGCACAGGTCCTGGAGGCCCCCCTCCTTGCTATGGGTACGGTTTTTATGTGTTTTTTGTGTGTCTTTATTGTTTTTTGACTGTTTTCCATTGCGCCCAGTTCGGCCGTTAAGGCCGTATTTTTCCTTCCTCGTAATGTTTTTTTTTCTAAGTGGTGCGTGTGAGAGTTTATGACGTTAAGGTCGGTTCCGAGGTGCTTGTGCGTGTTGGTAATGGCGTGTGAGGCATAATGTTTTTTTTTTTTTAAGTAAGTCGTGTGTGTGGGTGTTTGTAACTGCGTGTAAGGCGCCTTTGAGACTTCACCTTCCGCAAATGTGGACCCTCTCTTCACGAGGGACCGCATTTGTGGACAAACACATACGACATGGGAGACTTCACCTTCCACAAATGCGTCCCCTCGCTATGCGAGGGTCCGCGTTTGCGGACAGAACTGCATCCCTTGCTTCGCGAGGGATGCACTTCTTGCGAGCTCGCTTTGCGAGCTCACAAAGCGTGACGACGGTTTGTAGTTTGACAACTATTATATGTGATTTATTCAGACCTATGGATACTTATGCTTAGGTCAAGTATTGTAACAGTCTAGTCACAACTAAATATCAGAGTGTTGTGGCCAGGGTTAGGCTTTTATGATTACATTACAAAGGGATGGGACAAACAGATAATTATAATTATGCTGTATGATAATATGATAACAGGTTAACAAGGGAATATGTGGTTTGTAGCATCATTATATTGGTGAAAGTGCTTTAGCTCACCTGATACAGTCAAACTTACCTCCCTTAATGACCCTTTATTTACACTTAAATAATGTTTTTAGGGAAATAAAACAACCTTTTGTTTATATAAATGTTTTATTAATTCTATCCACCTTCATTTAACTGTAACATAAAATGTACATGTCCCTTCTCGGAAGCCCCCAGAGAAATATATTTTAGAGTCTGCCCATTTCTTCCACTTCTCCGTCATGAGAGCTACCATATTGCACAGATATGACCTAAAGCCATATCAATGAGATATAGGCTTCCTGCTATCAGTGTTTATTGCTAGCCACATACACAGTGTGGCACTTTCTGCTTGTGAGCAGCATGAGACACTGGCAGTGTGAAGCCCATCGCCTGAGGATGTGTCCATAGGTAACAGCAGTGCAATATGGCATCTTTTGTGAGAGAGAAAAGAACAAGAGACTTGAGACGGTAAGAATCTGTCACTATCAGTTACATTGAGTAGAATAATATTAATTATTTAATTAATTAACCTAGTTAAAACATATTTATAAAACATATTTATAAAAAAGTAATGCCTAATTTTTAGTACCTAAAGCAATAACCCAAAGCCACCATCGGAATTTGCCTAGGTCCCCTCAACACACCATTTCTCCTCCAAATCCTCCTCCTCCTTCCCCTCCTCCTCTTCCATCCTTTCCCCCTTATCCTCCTCACTTTTCCCCTCTCCATTCCCCTCCATTTCTCCTTTCCCCTCTTTCCTTACTATGAATCGATGAGCTGATGATGAACCTTCCCCTGTGGCAACTCATCTGGCTGTGACCAGGACTGGCAAACACTAATGATGTGACGTGCATCACACCATTAGCATTTGCCGGTCCCGGACACACCCAGAATATGTGCTGCAGGGGAAGGATCATCATCAGATCATTGGATCATAGTAAGGGGAGAGGGGAAAAGGGGAAGGGAGGTGAATGGAGAGGAGGATAAGGAGAAAGGGGGGAAAGGGAGGAGGATAAGGGGGAAGCGGGGAAGGGGGAAAGGGACGAGGAGGATAGGGGGGAGAGGAGTGGGAGGATAAAGGGGAAGGGGAGAAAGGTAGAAGGAGGATAAGCAGAAGGGGGAAAGAGAGGAAGATCCGGATAATGGGGAAGGTGGAAAGGGAGTAGGAGCAGGATAAGGGGGAAGGGGGGAAAGGGAGGATGAAGAGGACAAGGGGGGGAGGGAGTAGGATAAAGGGGAAGGGGGAAAGAGAGGAGGAGGGAAAGGGGGAGGGGAAAGGGATGAGGATATGGGGAAGGCAGAAAGGGAGGAGGAGAAGGATAAGAGGGAAGGGAAGAAAGGGAAGAGGAGAGGGGGGAAGGGGTAATGGTGCTTTGCGGGGGCTATGGTGGGGGACGGTCTAGAATATAGACGTGCATGAGACGTCACACCATTAGCGTTTGCCGGTCCCGGACACACCCAGAATACGTGCTGCAGGGGAAGGATCATCATCAGATCATTGGATCATAGTGAGGGGAGAGGGGAAAAGGGGAAGGGAGGTGAATGGAGAGGAGGATAAGGAGAAAGGGGGGAAAGGGAGGAGGATAAGGGGAAAGCGGGGAAGGGGGAAAGGGACGAGGAGGATAAGGGGGGGAGAGGAGTGGGAGGATAAAGGGGAAGGGGAGAAAGGTAGAAGGAGGATAAGCGGAAGGGGGAAAGGGAGGAGGATCCGGATAATGGGGAAGGTGGAAAGGGAGTAGGAGCAGGATAAGGGGGGAAAGGGAGGATGAAGAGGACAAGGGGGGGAGAGGAGTGGGAGGATAAAGGGGAAGGGGAGAAAGGTAGAAGGAGGATAAGCGGAAGGGGGAAAGGGAGGAGGATCCAGATAATGGGGAAGGTGGAAAGGGAGTAGGAGCAGGATAAGGGGGGAAAGGGAGGATGAAGAGGACAAGGGGGGGAGGGAGGAGGATAAAGGGGAAGGGGGAAAGAGAGGAGGAGGAAAAGGGGGAGGGGAAAGGGATGAGGATATGGGGGAAGGCAGAAAGGGAGGAGGAGAAGGATAAGAGGGAAGGGAAGAAAGGGAAGAGGAGAGGGGGGAAGGGTTAATGGTGCTTTGCGGGGGCTATGGTGGGGGATGGTCTAGAATATAGAAAAAGTTTAAGTGTATATTTTCTATATTTATGTATGTATATATATATATATATATATATATATATATATATATGTATATATATATCATAAGGTCCACAACACAGGCTGATATCCCGCTCCATGCTGATGATAGCCAGTAAGCTTGAAACAGCTGTACATGGATTGGATACTCAGCCTGTGTTTAATCCAACCTTGGCTTTGCATTAAAGCTGTATAATACAGCATGCATAAACTTAAAGGAAGCCATGTTTGATAATGGCTACAGATTGAAGAGTGAGGCATTTGTGGCCACATTTGCACGTCCCAGCTCACCTTCCCAGAATGCAGTGTTTTTTAACTTGCTTTAGACAATCAAATGTGAACACAGATGTTTTTTTTAATTTACTATATATATACACTTAAACATTTTCTATATATATATATATATATATATATTGTGATGGAGTGCCACTAGGGGTCACAAGAGAGCTCTGTAAGAGAATGGAAAGAGTTAAATCCAGACAGTTATCAGAGGCTAAATGGAAACCCAGCTGGATACTGCCTTTAAAAGCAGCAGAGAGTTGGGTGGAGTTTGTCTCACTTAGGCGTGGGCCTAACAGCCGTGAGCTGTGTGTGAAAGCCCTGGACAGCTCAGCTGCGGGGATCCTTAGAGCTGGGATTTGTGCTGGAGCGAGACAGTCAGGAAGGCTGCGGAGTTCCAGAGTTTGCGCACAGAGAAGACTTCTGTGGTATTGGAGATATTCCCCAGAGAGAGGATTATCTAAAGACCCCATCCCTGGGAAGCCGAAGGCAACAAGGGATAAAAAGGTTGGTGACAAATATAGGTTGTTTCACCATATGAGGATGAGAAGTACAAATGCCCCAGGAAGAAGAGTGCACTGAGAGAAAGTGATAGTTCCTCATTTCAAGAGGGTGACAAGGGCCCTAGGCTTCACCCACTATTGGCAGAAGCCGTAGGGGAAAAGACATCAGAGACTGTATGTTTCCTGGCCACAAGGTGGCGATATAACAAAGTTAAGAGACTGTTTGTTCCCTGGCCACAAGGTGGCACTCTCCGGAGCCAGAGAAGCTGGCCGGATATAGTCAGGGCGTTGCAGAGTTTAGTCAGCACGTTTATGCAGGGTTTTATTTTATTTGCTGAATACAAGCACTGTTTTTGTTATTTTTGTGCTATGAATAAAATAGCAGTACAACTCAACTTTGAACAAGCCTGCTGTGTCTTCCTCCCTGTATAAAGAAAAGATAAGAAAGTGCAGGACGCAAACCCCGCCAGAAGGGGGCGCCCTGCTACACTGGTGGCAGTGGTGGGATAGTGAAGTGTCTGAGTGCAAGAAGACAGCCCACAGTACAGTACAGTGATGGAGGATATACTGAAGGCCTTGCTGCAACAGCAGCAGCAGCAACTGCAGCAGCAACTGCAGCAGCAACAGCAGGAACAGCAGCGACAAGCCGAGGAGGAAACAATCCGCATGAGAGAGGCCACAGCTGCTCATCAAGAGTTCACTAGAAAGTGGGCCATCCAGTTAGCCCAGAATGAAGCTATACTGGACAACTATAGAAAAGATTCGGCCAGAGCTAGAGCCAATGAAATTCTTTGGGAGCTGACAGAGGATGATGATGTTATCATATACCTCACCATTTTTGAGCGAACAGCCATTAGGGAGGCGTGGCACAAACGGTACTGGGCCAGCCTCATTGCCCCGTATTTGACGGGCGAAGCTCAGAAAGCTTATCTGAGCTTGAATGAAGAAAATAAAGAAAATTATGATGACCTCAAAGCTGAGATCCTTGCCAGAGTTGGAGTTACCCGGGATGTCAGAGCACAGAGAATCAGTACCCAGAATGAACAGAAGGCGTACTTTACAGCCAGCATAAAGGCACTGGGGGTGCAACAAGCTAGCCGGAGAAGTGCTCCTATACTTCAACCACACGAGAAAGGTGCGACTGGCATGACAAGGAGAGATTTCCATCCAAATATTATGGACACCCCATTGGAGCTTGGCGTTGAGAAGTCATTTGGTGATATTGTCCAAGATAGACAAGCAAGGAACTGGCGGGCTGACAGAGGAGCCGCCACAGGGACGGCAGGAGCCGCCACAGAGACGGCAGGAGCCGCTGATGAGAATGCAGAGTGCACAAAAGAAACTGCAGAGACAGTAACAGAGATTGCTGAGAAAGCAAAAGAGCCTGCTAGTGCAGACAGAATGGCCTTAGAGGAGATGACGAAAGAAATGGAATCTGTTATCCAGTCCCAAAACAGGAAGGTTCAAGAGTTGCACAAGCAGCTGCATGAAATGGAAGCAGAGAAAAATGTCTGCATGGATAACTTCTCACGTCAGAAGAGTGAGCTGGAATACAGTCGTGAGAAAGAGGAGAGACTGATTCTGGAACTGGAGACAGCAGCACACACAGTAAAAAGACTGGAAGAAGATATCGAATCGGAAAGAGCAGCCCATCGGGAGTCTAAGGTTAACTCTGAAGTTATCCAGTTGCGGATCCTGGACCTTGAGTCTTCACTTCAAGTGGAAAAGGCCAGCTACTCGCAAAGTGCATCCGACTTAAAGATGATAAAAAACCAGTTCAGAGAAGTGGAAGCTGCTTATAACAGAGAAAAGAAACGGGCTGACCGTAATGCAGAAAAACTCAAGGAGTATACAGTGTCCCAGACAGGACATATGACGCAGAGCCTGGAGATGTGTCATACCAAACCAGACCAGCGAGAGGTAAAGATGATGCAAGACTATATTCCTGAATGGCGGAGGATGCCTGCATTTGAGGACTACAGAGTGGTCTACAGGAATGAGAAACTGATGCCAATTTGGGAGCAGAGGAAGAATACTCCCAAGTCTAAGCTGGAAAACATGGGGGACATCCTGAAGATGGAAGGATTGACCCAGGAAGTAGCTGAAATCACTACTAGGTGTACAGCCCTCCAAGTACAGATCACCAAGCTAGAACAAGAGAAGAGCTCCACCAATGCAGAACTAGAAACCCAGAGAGCCCGGTTTGATTCTGAGAAACTGCAGCTAGAGGGAATAATTACCAATCTGCAGACATCCCTTTCAGAGAATGCTGTACAGAAGGAGAGACAAGACCAAGCGGCTCAAACTCAAGAGGAGCAGCTGATTTGTCAAATAACCACATTGAAACTGGAAATCTCCAAGCTGAAAACAGTATTAACGCAAAAGGACAAGGAGCTTGAGGGACTCCAATATCGGGTGGAAGATGAGAAGAGGCAGAAGGTGCAGGTGATTGAAGACATGCAAAGAAATGAAGAGTCATCAAGACAAAACATAGCTGGACTCAACCACGACGTGGACAATCTAAGCAGTATATTGAAGCAAACTGAGGACAAGCTAGCAAAGTTCACCAGAAAACTGGAGAGCGAGGCCCAGCAGATGGTTCAGTTAAGGGAAGAGCACAATAAGGTGATTAGTGAGAGAGAGTCAACTCTTAATGTGTTTAATGAGTACAAATCCACAAATGAACAAGAATTAAACTCTTTAAACCAAGCTGTTGAGATTCTGGAGAAAGGTCTTCAATCAAGTTTGGCCACATCCGAGGAGCTAAAAAAGGAAAAATCAGAGTTGGCAGTTAAAGTGCAAGAACGGGATGCAACCATCCTTGATCTAATTGCTAAATGCCAGAATCTGGACACTGAGAATGAGGCGCAAAGTAAGACTCACGCAGCCACAATGGAGTCTCTAAAGACGCAATTAATTGAGAAGGACAACCAGTTACGGCTTTATGAACAGAGAATCTCTGGGAAGGAGATAATGACAGAAGAAATCCTTCACCTAAAAGAACAATTGCTTGCTATGGAAGAGACTGTGAAAAATCTGAAAGATCTCTTAGAGAGTGACGTAAACCAAAGTCTACATAACCTCAAAGAGAACAGTAAGCTTTCAAGCTCAGAGAATTTAGAAAAATCCCCAGATCTTGGAAATGATCACATTACTTCATCTCTTGAAAAATCAAACCTAAAAGTACTTTCAAAAGAAGAGCTGCATAAGACCGATTCAAACAAAGCCAGTGCCAAGGATGAAGAGACAGAGAAAAAGAAAGACATTATTTCTGTCTCTAATAAAGAGAGAGCGAGTGTAGGGAAAGAAGCATCTAGTAAAGTGGAGAGTGGTGCAAAGCAAACTAAGGAGTCAGCTGTGATAGATCAGCCAGAAGAAAGCAGGGAAACAAAGGTTTCACCAACCATAGCGGATCAGTGTGATACAGAGCAGCAACCTGAAACATCAACAGAAAAGGAGACAAAATCACTTGACACTGAAAAATCTTCTGAAACTGAGAAGAAAACAAGTACTTCAAAAAATAAACATAAAGATAAATTACCTCCCAACGAGAGAAAGCAGACTGACAGAGCAAACTCAGTGGTTGAGTCTCAATTGACAGAGGATGGAGCCGCAACTCCAGAAGTAGAGAAGTCTTCAAAATCAGAGAAGCAAGCTCCAGGTTTAAAAAGTAAACCTAGATCCAAGTTAGTTCCTGAAGATGAAAACAGTGGAACAGAAGGGAAGGAAATGACATCGGAGAGGCAGAAAGATGGTCTCAAGTTGACAATCAGGGTCTCCAACAAGAGGAAGAGAGGTGACGCATTATTTGTGGTTTCCGCAATTGCAGAAGCTGAGGAGCCTGAAGCAGAGGAAAGCATAGGCCGGACATTAAGACTCTCGCCGAGAATTTCACGTCACTCTGTCAAGGCCGTTCAAGTCAAAGAACGTAAACATGAAAAGAAACCCATTGATGAGGAGGACAAACCTACTACCCAGAAAGCAGAAAAAGATTTGGAAGAAGGGAAACATAAGAGTAAGGAACTCAAGGCAAATCGTTATAAAGATTATGTGAAAGAAACCGGTTGTGAGAGAAATGATACAGCCAAATCGCTCTCTGCAGAATTATCTGAACTGCAGGTCCTATTAAAAGAAATTGAAGAAGGGAAAGTTCTCCTGACGCATGGAAGTACGTGTGCTAGTGAGCTCAAGAAGATAGAGCAAGACCCAAGCCCATACTGCATAGTTACACCACAGAATATTATGCCCTATGAAGAGGAGCCCCGTAAACGAGAAGACAAGGGGAAGATAAAGTTACGAGTGAACGTTTTCGGCCTCTCGGCTCATGTAGCTCAACTACATGGTGTTGAGCTGAGGGGGAGGATATGTGATGGAGTGCCACTAGGGGTCACAAGAGAGCTCTGTAAGAGAATGGAAAGAGTTAAATCCAGACAGTTATCAGAGGCTAAATGGAAACCCAGCTGGATACTGCCTTTAAAAGCAGCAGAGAGATGGGTGGAGTTTGTCTCACTTAGGCGTGGGCCTAACAGCCGTGAGCTGTGTGTGAAAGCCCTGGACAGCTCAGCTGCGGGGATCCTTAGAGCTGGGATTTGTGCTGGAGCGAGACAGTCAGGAAGGCTGCGGAGTTCCAGAGTTTGCGCACAGAGAAGACTTCTGTGGTATTGGAGATATTCCCCAGAGAGAGGATTATCTAAAGACCCCATCCCTGGGAAGCCGAAGGCAACAAGGGATAAAAAGGTTGGTGACAAATATAGGTTGTTTCACCATATGAGGATGAGAAGTACAAATGCCCCAGGAAGAAGAGTGCACTGAGAGAAAGTGATAGTTCCTCATTTCAAGAGGGTGACAAGGGCCCTAGGCTTCACCCACTATTGGCAGAAGCCGTAGGGGAAAAGACATCAGAGACTGTATGTTTCCTGGCCACAAGGTGGCGATATAACAAAGTTAAGAGACTGTTTGTTTCCTGGCCACAAGGTGGCGATATAACGCAACAAGAGACTGTTTGTTCCCTGGCCACAAGGTGGCACTCTCCGGAGCCAGAGAAGCTGGCCGGATATAGTCAGGGCGTTGCAGAGTTTAGTCAGCACGTTTATGCAGGGTTTTATTTTATTTGCTGAATACAAGCACTGTTTTTGTTATTTTTGTGCTATGAATAAAATAGCAGTACAACTCAACTTTGAACAAGCCTGCTGTGTCTTCCTCCCTGTATAAAGAAAAGATAAGAAAGTGCAGGACGCAAACCCCGCCAGAAGGGGGCGCCCTGCTACAATATATATATATATATATATATATATATATATATATATATATTATCCCTTCCCTGCAAGCATAGGCGACGCAGGGGGTGGAACAAGGGGGCATGATTATGTCAGTATTTTTGAATGTACCACTTTAACATTCTAAATACTGACATAATCAAACCGCTAGGAGGGTAAAAGGGTCACTGTATACTATTTTAAGGAACTACGTATAAAAACATACAATATATTTTTAGTATTTAGACCGAACATGTTTGGGGTGTGTAATCTGCATCTATTATGGAAATCCAAAATCTCCAAATTCACTAATCATCCTGCTTTTTACTACCCGAGATGCTAATATTCAGCATAACGCTTATTTAGCCTTTGTTATCAGAGTATTTTACATTTAAATAAAATCACCATAGATTTCCATGGTAGATTTCCATATCTTTATCCCTTTACCATAAGGGTCTCTCTTGACTCCCATTGCACCTACAATTAAGTTGTTATGGGACACACATGGCAGCTGTACCATGGGGGTCACCAGTGGTATATTTTCCATTAACACCCTACAGACTCAAAGGTATTTTAACCTATGTCTAGAACTAGAGAGTGAAGTAGAGATGTACAGATCTTGTATATTAATCTAATCATGGTATGATTAGGAACAGGTTTGTGAAAGTAATGTAATTGAAGGTAGAGTCGCATGACACCCTGAGGCTGCTACTAATGTAAATTAAATTAATATAATTATTTAAAAGTCAGTGAATTTTGTGTCAACATAATAACTGACTCAGACTAAACAAAATTACACTCATTATAGTAGATGGTGAACACTAATGGGTACAGTACCAAAAGGTCTAAATTTAGTTCCTACAACCCACATTATACACAAATGCCTTACCATGGTATATAAAAGAGTTTGATTGGGATGTAATTAAATCTAAGGTTGTTTAATCGTTCAGTCATTTCCGACTCTCTGTGACCCTATGGATCACAAGATTCTAGGAGTGGAGTGGGTTACCAGTTCCTTCTCCATTGGACCTCTATTTGTCTGACCTCTCTGCTGTGACCTGCCCATCTTGGGTGACACTACATGGTTTAGCTCACAGTTTCATTGCAGTACCCAATCCCCTTCACCATGATAAGGTAGCAATCCAGAAGGGGGATTCAATCTAATACTATCTTTAATTTTTGACTATTCTAATTATTAACTGAAGCTGACTTTTGATTATGTATCTTATACCGGGGGACCTTGGATAAAGATATTATCTCTATTCAGTTCTACTGAAAGGCTGTAAATTAACATGCAAGTGCACACATCACTTTCACTTGTTTATGTGATGCAGCATTAGCAAGATGGGAGCCTTGTTAACAAGGGAAGACTATTACTCATAGAATGGCTGAACCCGTACTGGAAAATTTTAATAAACTCTAGATCATGTCACATAGTAGTAGCTAAGGAATGAATGTGTAGAAGTTGTGCACTTTATTTAAAATATGAGTGGAAATATGTAGAAGAAGTTTATTTTTCTAAATAACTATAATTACATACATATTTTGTATGTAAAGGGAAGGGTTATTGTTTTTCGACTCCTCTAGAAAGTGTTGGATATTACCATATTGTGTAAAGGAATTAAAGGAAAATCAACAAATAAATTATGTTTCAAACACCTTAAGCCATTAGTGAGCTGTTCAGGATTTTATGAAAATTTTATTTTTTATGTACTTATAAAATGTTTTTACATGCTTAATAGATGACCTATAGAGGCTATCAGTTAAAGCAAAATTGGCATGCAGTATAAAGTTGAAGGGGCATGAAATGCTTCCGGAATTTACTAGATATATAACATACCTATGTATTTATTTACCTTTATGAGCTTTATTTTATGAAGTAGCACTTAAAAGTCTATAGTACAAATAGTACCTGTATGAGTCTGCCTATGCAGCGTATAAAGACACAGGCTCTGGATTTTCAGTTTTTGTGTACTAACCTATCAAGGACCAAGTCTCAGAAAACATGCTGAAATACACTGTTGAGATTCAGTTTTTGATTGGCTAGAACAATGCACTGCACATATAGCCCTACAGAATCTGTGTTTTCATGGGCTGCTGAGGTTAGACCCATACAGGAGCTTTTTGTATGATTTTAGATACATAGGTATTTCACATGCCTAGTAAAATCCACAAACCTGCCATATTTCTTTAAGCACAAGATTCCCTTGTTATACATTGCAGCAGAGTTGTCCTCTTGAATAGGTATCAATATTATAACATTAATGTATATTTCTATATTTTTATAAAAATACAAAGAAAACATCCCAAGTTTGGTATCACTTATAACTTTTTAGAAACACATATGTTTGCAATTGATTTTTATTTAAAAAAAATATTTTGACTGAAGTAGCTGTTTCTAAATCTAAATGCAGTATATTACTTTAGCTTACCTACCAGCTAAAAATATTAGGCAGAGAAGAGCTTGGGAAAGCTTTCAAAGAAAACTCACAAGGGCTTAAATCATTTAAACATAACATTTCATAATTGTTATAATTTGTGATTTTACCTAAAGTTTTGTAACAATTGCATTCTATATTTAGTACATGCTTACATGCTGTGATGTTAATTTCATACTCATCTGCAGCAGTGTTACAATCTATTCAGCTTGTTTATTCCATCCTCTACTTAGTGGATGGATCGATTTGCATGAGTAGTCTAAAAGGTAGGAACTTAATTTAGCTTCCCTTTTACTGCCAGATAAATAAGAAATGCACTATATTGCACAGTGTTACTACATATTTTGATCAATTAGGTCAACAGAATTTTTTAAAGGAGATGCACAGTTCTTCTACTACTTTTTAAAGGAAAAGTTTTATATTAATAACCACCTTTCCTGTCAAAAGCAACCATTTTTTATTATAAAAACACAGATTTTGTTAAATGCACTGAACTGTAAATGATGATGTCATAAAAATGGCTGTCCATATTTAAAGAGCAATTCTTTGTTTTATTTATTCTCAATTCTTATGAGACGTCAAAACTAAACTTTGAAATGTCATAAACAAAATACAAACATATTCAACTAATTAAACATATAGAAAAATAATCAGTCCTTGTGTGCCAAATATTTAAGTATATCAGTGTTTGCGCATGGGCAAAACAATCCAGATCTTTGATTTAGAAATTGACTCATTTTAATTTTAATTATTTATTTGTTGTTATTCAGTTTATTTTAAATTTACATAGTTACATAGTAATTGTGGTTAATAAAAGACTTTTAGTTCATTAAGTTCAACCTTTTAAGATCTTCTCTGATCTTCAGTATTTAGACTAATTATTAATTGTTATTTGATCCAGAGGAAGGCAAACAGAAAAAACCCCATTGAAACAAAAATAAATTTCCTTCCTGACCCCAGGTACTCACAATCGGACTCCTCCCTGGATCAATACTCTCTAAATAACCAGGATAACCCTGAATGCCCTTTTTAGTTATCTATCGAATCCGCTGTCGCCACCTCCTTTGGTAGATAATTCCACAGATTAACCACCCTTACGGTGAAGAACCCTTTTCTTTCTTTAAGGTGAAATCTTTTTACTTCTAACCTCAAAGGATGTCCTCTTGTCAGTTGAAAACCTCTTGGCACAAAAAGTACACTTGACAAAGCCTTATATTGACCCTGGATATATATATATATATATATATATATATATATATATATATATATATAAAAGTATTCATATCCCCTCTTAGACGCCTTTTTTCTAAAAAAATATGCTTAATTTTACATAGTCACATATTAATTGAGGTTGAAAAAAGATTTTCAGTCCATCAAGTTAAACCTTTTAAGAGCTCCTCTGATCTGCAATATGTGGATTAGTTGTTAATTAATGGATCCAGAGGAAGGTAAACAGAAACAACCCAAGTGAAACGTCTCAAAGGGAAAAAAATGAATTCCTTTCTGACCCCAGATACTGGCGATCGGATTCCTCCCTGGATCAATACTCTAACTATCCAGAATAACCCTGAATGCCCTTTTTAATTAAAATAAATTCAGTTCCCTTTTAAAGTTAAAAAAGTGAAGGGGAGAGAGAGCGCACCCCCTCCTAGTGCAGCATGAGACAATACAGGAACACGCCACAAAACCTGAAGTTGTCTGAGGTATATGATACGCTTTCCAAGGATATCCTTGGTGTAAGAGGTCCAATTCCTCAGCCTCAAACCAGACTCAATCTCCCACAGGATCTTTATAAAGCACTACTTTAAGGACTAGTGGAATCACTGTATCCTTGGTGAAAAAAATCCACCCCACGTGGAAGGACACAGGTGCTAGTAATATGCCTATATATGGGACCACAAATCAAATGTGGTATAGTGAAAGAATCCCACTCTCCACACTCCAGAGAAAATAAACTGCTCCTTTATTCGGAATACATTTTCTCCATATAGAAAAGGTGGTAAGCAGTGAAAGAGTAAAATAAATAAAACCACTGTATACAAACAATATACGTAGAAACAAAATTAATCGGACGCGTTTCGTCCCGTGAAAAGACTTCTTCAGTGATATAAAAGCACAATAAATAAAACAAAGAAAATGTATAACTTACAATTCCATGTGTAGCTGCTCTAGACACTACTCACCTCTTAAATACCTTTCCCAGCCTCACAAAACCCGGAAGTGGGCTCACATAGAGACTACGCATATGCAGTGAAGCCACTGCACCGGTTACACTGCGCAGCGACGCTACTACATTCACCAAGGCGCATACACGCCCTGGAGATCTATTGGAATGTAAATGCATGGTCCCGCGATGACGCTAGCATGCTCAACCCATAGCGTGACCACATCATCAAATGAGCCCACCATTCCGTGCCCTGCCCTTAGACTGGCAGGCTGAATAGCAAGGGAGGTGAAAACAAATACACGTGGAAACAATAAAATGTATGACAATAAAACACCTATAAAAATTTCTACAATATATAACATAATATAGACAAAACATATTAACTCTATAATACACATATACCCTAGAAAGTATCAAAAATGCATATATGTATACTAATAATACACTTTATACGAACACTACTAACATATGTGTTGAAAAGCAAACCCAATAAAATATAATGTACATGGCATTATGTAAAACACCACAACCATCAGATTTATACACCCCCATAAATAAGGGGAGACAAAAAAGATCAAGAAGATCTAGATAGTAACCTCCTTTGACCCTTATTAGGGACAAAAAACAAATATAAAAAAAAAGAAAAGAAGAAAAAAGGTAAGTTTTATTTAAGGGGGGCTGATATTACCTAAAGGCCTCCCTCATAAAAAATCCCCTATATGAGAAAACCCCTAACAATAATAAATCAAGGGTCATGAATTATAGCTAATATAGCTAGCCTCCCTCATGACCACTTGATGGTAAATGCTGGGCCAGTGAGTACTATAAACCAATGATAATACCATAAACACCATAAAATAACCACATACTAAATATACACACACATATATATATATATATATATATATATATATATATATATATATATATATATAGTAGTACAAATAAGGAATAGTACATTAGTGATTCCATTTGAATGTTTAAAAATAAGTTGATGAACACTTATTTCCTGCTCAAATTTCTCAGAAATACAGTATATGCACTGCAGTCTGGGAAAACTGGGCAGGGCATGCAAATGAGGCCACATAATGCACCATCACTCTGTCAATCCAAACCATTTTAAACATGGCTCTTTTTACACATATGCTTACTGTATTTCACAGTTTTAGACATAGCAACGGATGGATTTTTCACAAACCAGGTCACTTAACCACATACAGTACTGTTTCACGGTTGCTGCCGATCCTCAGTATGGTGTGAGTGCCTGGTTTGTGTGGTAATCGTTGTAGAGAGTAGTTCTATACAGCAATTGTTTCACATATGGTGGGCTAAGAGTGATAGAAGCCCTCCACCGTAAAAAGTACAGTAGTACAAATAAGGAATAGTACATTAGTGATTCCATTTGAATGTTTAAAAATAAGTTGATGAAAACTTATTTCCTGCTCAAATTTCTCAGAAATACATATATATATATATATATATATATATATATATATATATATATATATATATATATATATATATATAATCAGGTGAACACCAAAAAAATTGTGGGAGGGTCCCACTCCCTATGCCACCTATTTAAACCCCACTCACATGTCTTCATCAAGCACGCTGACTGTCAATTCGTTTGGGGAAATGCTGCTGGTCTGCTCAATCGTTGTCTCCTGTCCTCCTGAGAATCTTCGTGCTACTCTGGCTCAGTAAGTCGTGCACCCCCATCTACTTGCCTTTCCTCCCTCTACTACCCCATCTCATCTCGCTCCCCCTGCCCACCTCGCTTCCCGGGAGCTGTCTACTCGCCCTCTCCCGTAGAGAGCTCCTGTCTGCCGCACCTACCCTCTGGCTCCCCTCTCTGCCTACCTCGCCAGTCGCCCCTCTCACCCCACTTACTCTCTTTCATCTGCAACCCATCCCCTATCTCTTCCTCCCCGCTCTCCTACACTCGCTCTACCACTGAACGCCATTCCTCCCTACACACAATGTGTCCCCTCACACAGCCCTTGTGTGTGTGTGTGTACACATATTCATTCCCTTCATGTCACACTGCTGGTGACATTATACCCACAATGTGTCCCCTGACACAGCCCTGTGTGTACTGCCCAGCCCTGGGAGAGCAGCCATTGCCGGGTATATTACAGGCAGTGTGCGGGCCTAGCCGTCAGGAGGGGGCAGGCCTAGGTTGTGGCGGGGGGCACGAGGACGCACACTGTGAGTACTGCCATGGGCTCTGCAGTGTCAGGTCTACGTGTATTGTGCATATCTGTACCTTATATTATGTGGCGTCTCTACATGCTTCCTTTCCTCTATTTCTCTCCAGAAACAGGTCAGTGACATCCTGTATGTATATATCTGGTATACATCTACCAGTGTGTCTGCTCTAATCCTCACCCTTGGTCTCCCTGCTCGGGTACAGTTTCCCAGCTTCTTTCATAAACCTCTTGTCTTTGTGCCCAGTGTCTAGAGCTGCCAGTGCTGCTACATGTACACAGCACAGAGCATGGTCCTGGACTCCTCTCCTCCCCCATCCCTGCTCAACTTTTTTACATGCAGTTGGTCTCACACAGGCAGTCTCTCTATTCAACTGGATAACTGGACATTCACGGCTACCTCACTCTTCATATATATATATATATATATATATATATATATATATATATATATATATATATATTGTATATGTCCCTGCCCAGGTTCCCAGAGTACAGTGCAATAACTGTATTCCTTGGAATTCTGAGCAGGAAATAAATATTTTTCTCTCCAGATGCTCAGTCTCGGCGCCCTACCCAGTCGCTCTAACCAAATGCTCAGTCTTGACGCTCTCTCGGCACTCTATCCAGGCACTCTATCCAGGTGTCCGGTCTCTGCGCTCTATCCAGGCACTCTATCCAGATGCTCAGTCTCAGTGCTCGGCCTTGGCCCGTACCAGTCACTCTAACCAGCTGCTCAGTCTCGGCGCTCTCTGCGCTTTCTCAGCTCTTTATCCAGGTACTTTAATCAGGCGCTCTATCCAGGTGCTCAGTCTCTGTGCTCTATCCAGGCACTCTATCCAGGAGCCCAGTCTCGGTGCCCTACCCAGTCGCTCAGACTCTGCGCCCTACCCAGTCGCTCAGTCTCAGCGCTCAGTCTCAGGCACTCTACCCAGCCGCTCAGTCTCAGGCACTCTACCCAGCCGCTCAGTCTCAGGCACACTACCCAGCTGCGCAGTCTCAGGCACTCTATCCAGCCGCTCAGTATCTGCTCTCAGTCCCAGGCACTCTACCCAGCCGCTCAGTCTGAGGCACTCAGTCTCAGGCGCTCTACCCAGCCGCTCAGTCTCAGGCGCTCTACCCAGCCGCTCAGTCTGAGACGCTCTACCCAGCCGCTCAGTCTGAGGCGCTCTACCCAGACGCTCAGTCTCAGACGCTCTACCCAGACGCTCAGTCTCAGGCGCTCTACCCAGACGCTCAATCTCAGGCTTTCAGTTTCAGACGTTCTACCCAGCCACTCAGTCTCAGGTACTCTACCTAGCCGCTCAGTCTCAGGCACTCAGTCTCAGGTGCTCTACCCAGCCGCTCAGTCTCAGGCGCTCTACCCAGCCGCTCAGTCTCAGGCGCTCTACCCAGCCGCTCAGTCTCAGACGCTCTACCCAGCCGCTCAGTCTCAGGCGCTCTACCCAGCCGCTCAGTCTCAGGCGCTCTACCCAGCCGCTCAGTCTCAGGCCCTCTACCCAGCCGCTCAGTCTCAGGCGCTCTACCCAGCCGCTCAGTCTCAGGCGCTCTACCCAGCCGCTCAGTCTCAGGCGCTCTACCCAGCCGCTCAGTCTCAGGCGCTCTACCCAGCCGCTCAGTCTCAGGCGCTCTACCCAGCCGCTCACTCAGGCGCTCTACCCAGCCGCTCAGTCTCAGGCGCTCTACCCAGCCGCTCAGTCTCAGGCGCTCTACCCAGCCGCTCAGTCTCAGGCGCTCTACCCAGCCGCTCAGTCTCAGGCGCTCTATCCAGCCGCTCAGTCTCAGGCGCTCTACCCAGCCGCTCAGTCTCAGGCGCTCTACCCAGCCGCTCAGTCTCAGGCACTCTACCCAGCCGCTCAGTCTCAGGCGCTCAGTCTCAGGGACTCTACCCAGCTGCTCAGTCTCAGGCACTCAGTCTCAGGCACTCTACCCAGCTACTCAGTCTCAGGCGCTCAGTCTCAGGCACTCTACCCAGCTGTTTAAGGGGAAACATATACATTTGTTGAAATGTCCTAGTCAAAGCCCAGACCTCAATCCAATAGAAAATCTTTGGTCAGACTTAAAGATTGCTGTTCACAAGCGCAAACCATCCAACTTGAAGGAGCTGGGGCAGTTTTGCAAGGAGGAATGGGCAAAAATCCCAGTGGTAAGATGTGGCAAATTCATAGAGACTTATCCAAATTGACTTGGAGCTGTGATTGCCGCAAAAGATGGCTCTACAAAGTATTTACTTTAGGGGATGGTGAATAGTTATGGACATTGACTTTTTCTGTTATTTTGTCCTATTTGTTGTTTGCTTCACAACAAAAAATAAATAAATAATAATAATCTTCAAAGTTGTGGGCATGTTCTGTAAATTAAATGATGCAAATCCTCAAAAAATCCATGTTAGTTCTAGGTTGTGGGGCAACAGAACACGAAAAATGCCAAGGGGGGGTAAATATTTTTGCAAGGCACTGTATATACCTGTAATGTCACCACCTCCCAGAGATTTACTCCATTAAGATTATAAATTGCATGGCTATTTTTCCTTACATCAGGACTTGGGGCTTTATTAAAATTTATTTTTCACAACTTCTTTTAGATTTCCTTCTGTGTTAACCAATTATTTGGTAAAGGTAGTGTAGCCCCATTATATTGCAGTTACCCAACCACTGGTACCTCCCTTGTGTATACTGAGAATAACCTATTTAGCTCATCTGCCTTTTCCTGGTCACTAATTGTTAGATGGCCTGTTTCACATTGTAATGTTCCTATAGCTTCCTTCCTGACCTTCTTCCCATTAATATATTTAAAAAATATTTTAGGGTTAGTCTTACTCTCATTTGCACCTAACTTTTCATTTTCTATTTTAGCCCTTTTGCAAGCCTTGTTGATTTCCTTGTACTCACGTAAAGCAGCCTCTGTCCCCTCGTGTTTGTCTTTTACTCAGTATATTGATTATTAACTCATTGTTAAGCCACATCGGTTGTGATCTACTCCTTCTACTTTTATTACCACATGGTATATGGTGATACGTATGTATATTTAGTAAGGATTTGAATGTTGTCCATTCATCTTCCTTATTTTTACCTGTCAGTTCTCTGTCTCAGTCTATACTTTGTAATTGTATTGCTCCCCTAAGACCAATAAAATATGCCCTTTTTAGAGTTTTTGTTAGCCCCTTACAGTTTTTTTAATTCAATCTAAATATGTTTAGATCACTGTTTCCCAACGGTTGCCCTAAATCAACATTTGATACCATATCAATATTATTTGTGATAACTAAATCCAAGTTAGCCTCATTTCTAGTAGGCTCTTGTATAACCTAGGCCATCCCCGAGTGTACTCAAGAACCTGGCCAGCGTGGAGGCAGCCCCAGGCACGCCGGGTCTGATGCAGCGCTGCATGACCCGGTGGAGCCTGGGCGCTTCTGATTGATTGGGGGCAGGAGGAGGGACTTCACTCACTCCTCACTCCGCGCCGGCCATTGAGCTGATCTGAGGTCTGCACGCTGCGCTCCTCTGCAAACCATAAAAGCAAGTAAAAGGGGGTCTCTGGGTGTGAACCCTGATCCTTCCTCCCCAGTTGTATAGGCTAATTACTCCATCCATTTAATAGCTCAGTAATAGAGCCCCATCCATCCTGGGTCAGGTCTGAGTGCCCCTGCCTGCATCCTTAGCAGTCAACCTCCCTATACTCTATCATCCCCTCAGTGTGGGTCCCTGGGTGTCTGTGTCCAGCTTGGCCAAGGTGGGGGTAACTAAAAAATGGACCCTGGGGAGTTATAGGCCTTGCTGACCATGGTCAGAACTCGGGCATTAAGCCATGGGGTTAGATGGGTTCAGGACAGGATGGATTCAGGCCATATGGGGGGGAGGTTGATGTCACTGCGGCACAGGCCCGGCCTGCAGTGACCGGTAGCCTAGGCCAGGTGGACAGGCCTCATAGCCTAGATAGGCCGGTGGAGAAGCGTGCTTACTCTGATCTGAGCAATAGGGCTAGGAGCAGCGTGGAGGGCACGGATAGGGTCCTTGAGAGCCAGGAGCTTATCCCCCCCACTGCAGAGAGTGTGGTGCCAGCGGGAAGCGAGGGCAAGGGCTAAGCCATCCGGCCACCACCCAGCGTCTTGTCCCATGGCCCACAGCATAACCTAGGTTCTAATGAGCCTCGAGGCTCCAGGGGTAACCGCAAAAGTGCAAGGAGCTCTAAAAAAGCACCTACAGGTTCTCACTGATCGGCCCCTGTGGTCCCCACTGCCGCACCTACTGCCACCGCTGCAGGTGTTTTGCAGGGACGACGCAATGCCAAAGGAGAGGCCGAGAAGAGAAAGGAGACCACCAGAGGAAGAAGGGATCAGGTGATCGAAGAGATGGCCGCAGACGACAGTTTGGTGGTCATTGACGAGGTTCCAGTAGCGACCAAGGTGGCACGGCAGACATGCCCCACCAGGGTCCGGAAGTCAACAAACAGGAACAGTCCTTTAATTTTCACCTCGACACCAGCCAAGAGACAGAAATCCCCTGACAGGAGAGCAAGGCCACAGCGCAATTCACCCATCCCTGATATCATTACGGATACAGGGACGCCCAGAGTGGCTGAGGGGCAGGACCGGGGTAGGGATAGCATTGACCGTCATAGGCCGCCGAGCCGGAGGGAATCCTTACGCCCTAGCATAGCCACCGAGTCGGAGTACTCCTCTGCGGGGGAGCGGACCGTGCTGTCCCTAACGAGGAATAGGCGCAGGAGAGCTGGTGATTGTTCTTCATGCTTTCCCAGAGGGAGATCCAGGTCTCGGAGCAGATGGTCTTGCGGCTGTAGCTGTGCTTGCGCAAGAGGGGGTGAAAGGAGTCCATGGCGGTCGAGATGTGCAGGGACGCCCGCTCTTCCAGACCGGCAGGTTGCCCCCAGGATGGCAGCTGCCCCGGGGCAAGAAGAATCAGGTGAGAAGCGTGCACATTTCAGGGAGACGGGGGTGGCGGTACATGAGGACTCTCCCAGGGCCTCTCAATTCTTAACGTCCCTGAAATCCCTTGAAGAAGCACATAACATTGCCGTCTCCGACGTGGAAGTTGGGGCATGGGTGGGGGGTTTGGCTGGGAAGGCGTGGGGGGAGCCATCTCTTTCCGCGAGGTCGCCCCGAGCGGGGCTTACAAACCACACATCACACATGACGAGCTTGGCACCGTATGCCGGAGGAGCGGAACAGGACAGGAGCAGAGGAAACGTACGGGATGCGGCTGCCAGGCCTTACATCGTTTGCGCCCAGGACAATTTGGGGGCACATTTAGCCTTGGATGTCAAAGAAAAAATCTGGCGACCGGGGTACATAGAGATATTTTTCTTGTTGCCATTGTCACGGATGACCGACAATCAAGAGAGGTTCCACAGGGAAGGAGATGACTGGAGGCCCACTTTCAGGCGCGTACCAAGGACGTTTGACAACTGGTTATAGGCCTTTGCCATCATGGCCTGTGTCATGGGAGAAAGACACCTGGAACAGTGCTCCGGGCTGTTCGTGTATATGGAGGAAATCAGGAACGCATACTGGACGTATGGTGAAATGGCTTGGTGGCGATATGACGAGGAATTCCGGCAATACATGGCCTCCCGTCCGGAGATGTCATGGAGTGATAAGGCGGTGGCCTATTGGCTGAACATAATGACAACAATGCGGGCAGTGCCACCCTTTCGCGGAAATTCAGGCGGGGCTAGAGTCCCTGCCGCTGTGAGCACAGCTGGGCGAGGTGTCTGTCACTCATTCAACGAGGGCAACTGCAAGTGGGCACCAAACTGCCGTTTCAAGCACGTCTGTGCGAGTTGTGGAGGGGATCACATGGCCTCAAAATGCACCAGACAAAAAGACGGATACAGGGCTGGAGAGCCTGCTCAAAAAGGGACGGACCCCCATACAGTTGGGCGCAATGATGTAGTGGCTAGAAGGCTACGGTAGGTTGGCAACAAATGCCGGGGCGGCCGACCTACTACGCAAGGGTTTCCAGGAAGAGATCAAGATTCCATGCTCTCTCACCCCGCTCGAGTCGCGTCTCTGAAACCTGAAGTCGGTAAAGGAGTTTCCCGGGGTAGCGGTGGATAAAATCCAGACTGAGGTAGAACTGGGCAGGCACCGGGGCTAAGATGGCGAAGGTGGATATTGAATCTGCGTTTCGCTTACTACCTGAGCATCCTCAGAGTCATCGGTTCCTTGGTTGCTTTGTTGACGGGCAGTACTTTGTGGATCTTTGTCTCCCCATGGGGTGTTCTATTTCCTGTTCTTATTTTGAAGCCTTCAGTACGTTCTTGCAATGGGTAGCACACACCGAGTCGGGTTGCCAGGGGATTACCCATTACCTCAACGATTTTCTTTTTGTGGGTCCGGCGGGTCTCGCCACATGCGACTTCATACTGAGGACCTTCTCAAGGATATGTCAAGATTTCGTGGTTCCTCTGGCAGACAAGAAGACGGAAGGACCGACCATGGAACTGACATTCCTGGGGATTCAGATCACTTTGGACAAGATGGAATGCAGCTTGCCGATGGAGAAGGTGTTGGACCTGTCTGCAAAACTAGCAGCCCTGGAAGGCGCAAGGCGAGTGTCATTGAGGTGGCTGCAGTCCATCTTGGGAAAGCTGAATTTCGCGTGCAGGATCATTCCCATGGGCCGTATATTCAGCAGAAGAATGTCGTTGGCTACAGCCGGGATATCTCAGCCGCATCATTTTATAAAGGTGTCCGGGGACATGAAGGAGGATGCACGAGTGTGGACGGCATTTCTACGAAACTTCAACGGGAGCACCTTGATCCAGCCGAGCAGTGTGACGAACGGGCAGCTCGACCTCTATGAGGGATCAAGTGAGGTGGGAGTGGGAGCCTATTTTAGAGGCGCATGGTGCGCAGCAACACGGCCTGAATCATGGGTCAAGGGAAGGCGTACAAACGATGCTACTGTTCGGGAGATGTTCGCCATCACCACGACGGTTCATCTGTGGGGCAGGGGCTTCGGGAACCGTCATGTCCTTTTTCAATCAGGCAGCCCGAACACGGTCCGGGTAGTCAATAGCTTGACTGCGGCGTCTGGACCGTTGATACGGCTCATACGGCATTTGGTTCTTTGTTGCTTGGGGGAAAATATCTGGGTGAGGGCTGAGTGTATTCCCAGCCTTAACGTAGGGGTGGTTGATGCCCTTTCTTGGTTACAAGGAACCCGGTTCCGAACACTTGCTCCAGCGGTGAAGGATCAAGGAGAGGACATACCTCAGAACTCTGGGAGCTTGGAGTGGTACGGTAGCTGCTTACATCAGACAGTCGGTGGCCTACAGGAAGGTGTGGAACATGTGGAGCGATATGGTTGAGGAAGCCAGTGGCGAGGGTTCAGAAGAGAAGGCCATAGGAATTCTGCTGTGGTTTCTGCTTCGGAGTGGAGAGAGAGGTCTCCAGGGCAACTGTGGCGCGGCAGTTGACGGCCCTAGCATTTATGTTCAGGTTGGCAGGACAGAAGGACTTAACAAAGGAGTTTGTGGTTTGCAGGGTGGTAAAAGGCATGTTCAAAGGGAAGCACTGGATGGACAGGAGGTGCCCAATCACTTTTTTTTGTTTCAAAGATTTTTTATTCAACAGCTTTTATGTTACATAACAAACAATTACATTGCAAACATCTGTTAACTGAAATTATTGAGATAATTGTGTCTATTGTTATTAAAATATAGTATTCATATCAATAAACAATCATTCAGCCAGATATCTCACATTTATTTCCTTTTTTGGTGAAGGTTTTAAGTAAATACACAATTAAAGTTCCACTCCTAAATGTTCCTCACTACATCCATTCCTATGATCTCCCGTGCCACCCTCAGTACCTTTTGTCGTCTAGATGAGTTGCCTCTCCGCTTCCCAGCTCTACCCGTTCCAGTCCGCTCCACACTCCGCTCCCCGGACAAGCCACCGCTGTTAGCCAAAGTGTAATGCTCTTTCCTGTCCAGACCTTACAATGTGCTATCTGGAGACTGAATCCAAGGTCCCCAAATTTCTAGGTAAATTTGGTGAGTGTCCAACAAAGTGTGAGTCATTCTTTTGTTAATGCAAAGATAATTTATTTTGTTTATGACTTCCTGAAATTGAATATGACTGCTTTTCCATCTTCTAGCAATTATATTTTTGGCGGCTAAAAAAATCATTTGGGGCAATTTGTTCCCCTTATTACCCAGCCCCTGGTAATGAATTCCCAACAGACAAGTCGAGATTGATGGTTCTAGGGGAGATTTAAGAATCCGTGAAGCTAATTTGGTAGCTTCAATCCAAATATTAGCCACTCTAGGACATTTCCACCACGTATGAATAAAGTCTCCCCTTCCCTGGCATCCTCTAAAGCACCTATCTGAAGTTGTTGGAGATAGCTTATTTAGCCTGGCAGGAGTCATGTCTGCCCGGTGTAAGATTTTCAACGAGGTTTCTAGCAAGCTATAGTTATATGAGCCTTTAGATAGGCTCAGAAAGGATTCCGCCCATTTGTCCCCCTCCCAGTTTTGTTGCATGTCTATCTCCCATTTCAATGTGTAAGCAGGCTTCCACAAAGCCTTTGGGGCATTAAACATAGTGTACAGTGAGCTTAAGGTTCCTCTAGTTAAGTTTGTGTTTTTTTACATATTATTGACATCCACGATTCTTTGGGCGGGCCATGAATCCTATGTATCTCCTCAACCCAATGTCTAATTTTGATGTAGTTAAACATTTCTTGGTGTGGTATCCCTATTTTCCTGTTCATTTCTGCCCAAGAAATAATTCTGTCGCCCTCAAACCATGCCTCAAGTTTGTCTAAATTTTGTGTGGTCCAGAATGCTGTGAGGGTGGTCGCTAGAGAGGTTGATGTAAAGATTGAAGTAAGAGGTGATACGGGGTGAATCAGTTTATGTTCCTTCCTAGCCCATTTCCATATTTTCAGCGTAAATTTAGTTATAGGGTTATGGATTAGGGAGTCAAACGTGTGGGAACTCTGAGCCCATAAAATGATTTCCCATTTTAATGGGGCCATTTGTAGCTCTTCAATAAAAACCCAATTGGGCTGTAGGGTGGTAGAATGTATTAACGGTATAGAGGCAATTTGAGCTGCCTTAAAGTAGGTACTGACATTAGGGCAGGATAATCCTCCTCTAGACTTATGTTTATACATAGTATGTCTGGCGATCCTAGGAGGTCTATTCCTCCAAACAAATCTAAAGACCTGGGCTTGAAACTGTGCCAATTCCCTGTTATTAATTTGGATCGGCAGAGTCCTGGCCAGATAAAGCAGCCTCGGCAAGATGTTCATCTTGACCGTGGCTATTCGGCCCTTCCACGAAATCTGCCTTTTTGTCCAGCTGTCTAAGTCCCTTCGAAGAGTCTTAAATAGGGGTGGGTAATTGGTTTTATAAATATCCGCTAGTGAGTTAGTCAACTTTATCCCTAAATAGTTAATGTAAGAGGCAGGCCATAGAAAGTTGTGTACCCTTTTCAGTTGGTCCAAGATGTCCCCAGGAATGCCCACACTTAAGGCTTCTGTCTTGCTATGATTCAATCTCAGTCTAGAGTGCTATATTCATTGATTGTGCCCAGTAGGGCGTCTATGGAGGAGCCAGGATTCGAGAGGGTGCACAGTAGGTCATCAGCAAACAAAGAACATTTTAGATGCTGATGTCCCACCCGCACCCCCTCTATAGAGGAGTTTGCTCTTATCGCCTGGGCCAAGGGCTCTATGGCCAAAGCAAAGAGCAGCGGGACAGAGGGCACCCCTGTCTCGTGCCTCTCTCTATATTAATACTAGCCGTCTGGGAGCCTGGTAATTTTAAAGTGGCCTTGGGTAGCGTGTAGTAAGTGTGTAATAAGTTTAAGAAGTTGCCTTCAAACCCAAACTTTGCTAACGTGGCAAATAGAAAGGGCCACTCTAAGGTGTCAAACGCTTTCTCTATGTCCAATGCAAGCAGGCAGACCGGGGACCCCCTAGACCTAGCCAAATGGATGACATTTAGAGTTCTCCTGATGTTGTCGCCAGTTTGTCTATGCGGGATGAACCCTGACTGGTCTTTGTGAGTCAAGGAGGGAAGGAATATTGAGATCCTTTGAGAGAAGATCTTGGCAAGCAACTTGACATCCCCATTAAGCAGTGAGATAGGTCTATAGTTCTTGGCATCTCTCTGATCTCTACCCTCTTTAGGGAATATTGTTAAGTCAGCATGGTTTAGTTCTGGGGGGGTAATCTCCCCTCTCAGTATCGAGTTAAAGAGATTACATAGATGAGGAGCCAGAAGTGTTGAGAATTTCTTATAGTAGATATTGGTGAACCCATCCGGGCCCGGGGATTTTCCTAGTTTTAGTTCCTTAATCGCTTCTAGAACTTCCTTGATAGTAACTTCCTTATTTAGAGAGTGTAAGTCAGTGGGCGAAATCTGAGGAAGGTCCAGTGAGTAAGAAGCAATGTTATTTTCCATGGCCACCTGTTTAGTGGAGTATATATTTTGGTAATATTCCCTAAAAAACTTTTTGTATTTCATTTTGGCTATATATGAGGTCGCCCTCTTTATTCCTGATTTGGGAAATCCTGGATTGGGCATACTTTGCTCTCAGGCTTCTGGCTAACAATTTATCCGGTTTATTCGCTTTATTGTAAAACAAATGCTGCGTCCGTCTCAGTGCCTTGTCCGTTTTTATGGACAATACGCTATCTAGCTCCAGCCTCCTCTTGTCTATCTCTGTTCTCAGGGAGGAGGAGGGGGAGAGCTGATTTCGAAGCTCCAGTCGTGCCAATTTGCTCGCAAGATCTCTCTCCCTTTGTAGATTCTGTTTTTTGAACTGAGAAGCCAATTTGATGCACATTCCTCTTATAAAGGCTTTATGTGCCATCCAAACCCATCCCGCTCCCGTCTCCCTACCCGCATTGGACCCAAAGAAGTCTAGCAACTCTCTCTCTATCTGCTCCTGAGTTGAAGGCAGTGAGATTTGGTATTCATTCAGCCTCCAGGTGTAAGGCATGCTGAATTGACTTCCCAGGTCCACTTCCAATAAAACTGCTGAATGGTCGGACCAAGTGCAAGGCACTATAGTCGCTCTGTGTGAGTTGTCAAGAAGTGAGCTGCTAATGTAAATAGTGTCAATGCGCGAGTAGGAGCCATGTGTGGGTGAATAAAAAGTAAACTCTTTCCCTCTCGGGTGAAGTCCCCTCCAGGCATCTACCAGGCTAACAGAGTGCAGGAGTTTCTTAATTTGTCTAATTTTGTTGGAGAATCGGTCACTCACTGGAGCCCTAGATTTGTCTGCCTTTGGGTCTAAGACTAAATTGAAATCCCCTCCTACCACTAAGTTCCCCCAGTCCCCCCCTTCCAGTGCCCTTAAAAATCTTATTAGGGCCTTATGTGGTGCCGTTGTGGGGGCATAAAAGGAAGCCAGAGAAATCGTGTTTCCCAAGATTGTACCTTTTATAATGATAAAGTACCCTTCACGGTCTACCAGTTTGGATGTTAACTGGAATTGGAGGTTCCTATGTAGCAATATTGTTACTCCCTCTTTTTTGGAAGTGTGGGTGGAATGGAAGAATTGAGGGTAATCTTTATTAAGATATGTAGGGGTCTTATGCATAGCGAAGTGGTGCCCCTGTAGGAATATTACAGATGGTTTGTAAGTTTTATAGTATAAAAAGGCCTTCCTCCGCTTGAAAGGAGAGTTAAAGCCCTTCACGTTGTGAGTGAGTACTGTTATGGGCATGGGTAAATTAATAAGGTGTCTGTCAGATATGCTGAATTAGCTTTACCTTTCCGGCGAGCTGTCGAGGAGGGAGTGAGGAGCGGCTCCTCCTTCTGGAGGTGTGGAAGTGGCTAAGCCCTGGGTGAGCGAGTTCTAGCAGGCTTGATTCTAGTTAGAATATAAAAGCAAAAGTGCGTGAGTTTAGATGCCACCCCCTGGTGCCTTATCATAAAAAACAGTTGGCTTAATTTTGGCTTGGATAATGTAATTATGAATGGGATTAGATTGTGCCCGTTGACCTGCAAACAGGCAGCCACTAGAGCCTCCACCAAATAAGGATCATTACACTTATGCCCTGAGACCCCGGGAATGCTAAAGGGGCGCAGGGGGCGAGTAGGCAAAGGATGTGGGTAGTTTAAATTATTTGGATGGTGATTGACATTAGGAGGTCGGGTAAGCAGCGAAATTAGCTGATCCCAGCTTAGAATACTCTAAAAATGTATGCTTTGGGGGGCTGCTGGCAGAGGACATCTGTCTGGAAGGTGACAGATTGTTGGTATGGCTGAGGAGGTCAAAAACGGATCAGGCCGGAAAAGGAAGGCAAATGGTCATATACAAAACTGGAACGGAGTATTGCCCCCAGGCAAGTGTGAGGCTGTACTTGGAAAAAAGGCCGCCGGGGCCAGGCACACTGCTATTGCATTCCAACGGCCAGGCCTTGTCACGGTTTCAATTCGAAAAGATGCTGAAGAAGTCTTTACGGCAGTTAGGCTTGGACCCGGCGGACTTCGGCACACATTCGTTTTGGATTGGGGCCGCTACGGAGGCGGCAAGGCTAGGTCTGCCCGAGAGCATGGTTAAAAAGATTGGGAGATGGGAGTCGCAACGTTTTAGGTCCTACATACGGCCAGAAAGGGTTATCTAAGTGGAATTTATTTTATGTGTTGCAGAAACAGCTGTGGATCGTCGGCCATTCCTATATGTGTTGGGCTCACCGGTTAGCCGCAGTCACTGGAGAGAAGGTCCAACTGGGCTTTCTGGAGACGAGCATGCAAGTAAGATGGTTTGGGTTCCGCGGCTTGAGATAGACACAGGTGAATGGCCTGTTGGAGAGCAACGATCAGCATCACGGTAGCCCACACATTTTAATTATACACGCTGGGGGCAACGATTTGGGAGTAATACCTATGAGGAAAATGTTGAAAGATATAAAGAGGGATGTGAAGTTTTGGCTAGAACAGTTTCCAGGCTTGTTCATAGTGTGGTCCGAAATGATCAAAAGGAGATCTTGGCGGAATGCAAGGGATCCAGTTTCAGAGGATAGAGCAAGGCAAAAGATAAACAAGCAGATGGCTAGTTTTGTAAGGACCTTGGGTTTCATTACCATCAGGCGAAAAGAATTTGAAGGCGTAGAAGGAGATGACTTCTTTCGCCCCAATCAGGTCCATCTAACAGAGATAGAATTAGATCTGTTTATCCTGGAGCTTAAGGATGGGGCTAGGCGGGCCTTGGCTTTATTAAGAGAGCAAGAGGGGGGATCACAGCATCAGGAGGGACCCATCGCCTGCTCTGTGGCGGGAGGTGAGGCACCCGACCCACGGGCTTAAGTGGTTGTTGCCCTGCCTCATGGGCGTGAGGTTACTGACCGGGCCGGCCGGGCTCTTCCTCCGGGATGTTTATTTGAGCTGTGATGTAACAGTGTTAATTATGTTAATTGGTTATTGGTTTTTGGTTGCTTTAATAAAGCTGTGGCCAGTAATGTTCCCAAGAAACGTTGGGTTTGTGTGTTTATTTATTTTAACGCCCAATGGATCTTGCCAGGGTCATGGCCGGCGCGGAGGCAGCCCCAGGCACGCCGGGTCTGACGCAGCGCCTTGTGACCCGGCGGAGCCTGTGCGCTTCTGATTGGCTGGGGGGAGGAGGAGGGACTTCCGCCCGTTTCGCAGGCTGCCTCCTCACTCCGCGCCAGCCATTGAGCTGATTCCCTCCCTCACTCCCCTTGAGTTGGTGGTTAGTTAGGAAAGTGACAGATATACTAATAAGGTATGTCTAGGGGGTGATGTTGGTTGAGCGAAGTTCAGGGAACTTAAGTTAGGTTTAAAAAAAAAAAAAAAAAAAGGGGTGGTAAAGAGTTGAAGGGTGACTATTTTTGGATTTCTAGGTTGGGATGCAAGTAGGAATGACTTTGGTTGGCGGGAGGTGAGGCACCCGGCCCACGGGCTTAAGTGGGATTTGCCCTGCCTCATGGGCGTGCTTAGTAAAGCACTGGGAGGCTCTGGGCGCGGGCCCAGGGCGTGAGGTTACTGACCGGGCTTGGCTCCTCCTCCGGGATGTTTGAGCTGTGATGTAACAGTGTTAATTATGTTAATTGGTTATTGGTTTATGGTTGCTTTAATAAAGCTGTGCCCCGTAATTTTCCCAAGAAACGCTGGGTCAGTGTGTTTATTTATTCTAACACCCAATGGATCTTGCCAGGGTCATGCGCCCTTAAACTGGATGAATGACACTAGCAGTTCAGCTATTTCAGGGTAGTTAAAATCTCCGATTAATAACATTTGCCAACGCTTAGCTGCATTTCCAATCTGTAACAATAATTGTATTTCCTCACTTTCAATTATATTTGGGGGTTCATAACATACTCCAACCAATATTCTTTTGGAATTTGCTGCTTCGCTATTTAACTCTAACCACAAACATTCAACATTATCGCTAGTTACAGCACAAATATCTTCTCTGACTATAGGCTTAAATTCACATCTCATAATCATTTCATAATCATTATTTATACATGTTTATCTTTATAAAAACATTCACATCTCATGGACTTTACACTTGTTCAGAATATGTGTCATTTATTACCATCCGTTATGGAGTCAAATAAGGAAGTTATGTTTTATCAGTACTTTAAAGTATTACTTATTAATTAGTTTTTTGTGAACATTTTCTAGGTCCCCATTATCCAAAGTTTGTTTGTAAAGATAAACAATATACAGGGAGTGCAGAATTATTAGGCAAATGAGGATTTTGACCACATCATCCTCTTTATGCATGTTGTCTTACTCCAAGCTGTATAGGCTCGAAAGCCTACTACCAATTAAGCATATTAGGTGATGTGCATCTCTGTAATCAGAAGGGGTGTGGTCTAATGACATCAACACCCTATATCAGGTGTGCATAATTATTAGGCAACTTCCTTTCCTTTGGCAAAATGGGTCAAAAGAAGGACTTGACAGGCTCAGAAAAGTCAAAAATAGTGAGATATCTTGCAGAGGGATGCAGCACTCTTAAAATTGCAAAGCTTCTGAAGCATGATCATCGAACAATCAAGCGTTTCATTCAAAATAGTCAACAGGGTCGCAAGAAGCGTGTGGAAAAATCAAGGCGCAAAATAACTGCCCATGAACTGAGAAAAGTCAAGCGTGCAGCTGCCACGATGCCACTTGCCACCAGTTTGGCCATATTTCAGAGCTGCAACATCACTGGAGTGCCCAAAAGCACAAGGTGTGCAATACTCAGAGACATGGCCAAGGTAAGAAAGGCTGAAAGACGACCACCACTGAACAAGACACACAAGCTGAAACGTCAAGACTGGGCCAAGAAATATCTCAAGACTGATTTTTCTAAGGTTTTATGGACTGATGAAATGAGAGTGAGTCTTGATGGGCCAGATGGATGGGCCCGTGGCTGGATTGGTAAAGAGCAGAGAGCTCCAGTCCAACTCAGACGCCAGCAAGGTGGAGGTGGAGTACTGGTTTGGGCTGGTATCATCAAAGATGAGCTTGTGGGGCCTTTTCGGGTTGAGGATGGAGTCAAGCTCAACTCCCAGTCCTACTGCCAGTTCCTGGAAGACACCTTCTTCAAGCAGTGGTACAGGAAGAAGTCTGCATCCTTCAAGAAAAACATGATTTTCATGCAGGACAATGCTCCATCACACGCTTCCGAGTACTCCACAGCGTGGCTGGCAAGAAGGGGTATAAAAGAAGAAAATCTAATGACATGGCCTCCTTGTTCACCTGATCTGAACCCCATTGAGAACCTGTGGTCCATCATCAAATGTGAGATTTACAAGGAGGGGAAAACAGTACACCTCTCTGAACAGTGTCTGGGAGGCTGTGGTTGCTGCTGCACGCAATGTTGATGGTGAACAGATCAAAACACTGACAGAATCCATGGATGGCAGGCTTTTGAGTGTCCTTGCAAAGAAAGGTGGCTATATTGGTCATGATTTGTTTTTGTTTTGTTTTTGAATGTCAGAAATGTATATTTGTGAATGTTGAGATGTTATATTGGTTTCACTGGTAAAAATAAATAATTGAAATGGGTATATATTTGTTTTTTGTTAAGTTGCCTAATAATTATGCACATTAATAGTCACCTGCACACACAGATATCCCCCTAAAATAGCTAAAACCAAAAACAAACTAAAAACTACTTCCAAAAATATTCAGCTTTGATATTAATAAGTTTTTTGGGTTCATTAAGAACATGGTTGTTGTTCAATAATAAAATTAATCCTCAAAAATACAACTTGCCTAATAATTCTGCACTCCCTGTATATTAATATAATCTTTCATGATTAAATCAGTGCTGTTATACCAAATAACAGGAGTTAGATATTGTAATTAGGTATTGATCTTTATTACAATTTCTATTTAATGATGTCAAAAAATCATAAAAAAATATGTACAATGTTTACCTTATTTTCTAACAATCTAGTTGAGCTGCTTATCCTATGAAGTCACAATCTTATGTCTAGGCAGGTACAGATTGTCTTCATGGGTTGGACACTTGTAGCCACCTTAAATTCCAAGTCTGTAAGTGCAACGTGAGATCCGCAACGGCTGCAGGCTTGAACTTTGGCTGCGTTACAGAGCTATTAAATTAAACCAGGCAGCAAGTTACGGGCCAGAGACGCACACCCGTAAACCATTTTTCACACGCTAGATGTGCCACCATAACCATGATCAATTAGTCAAACCTGTAGTTACGGGTTTAGACAGAGCCAATGGCAACAGAGATCGTCATCATTACGTCACTGAGAAATGGAGGCTATATTTCATAGTCTTACATGTTTTAATTACGAGGTTCGATCGGACCCGCATTCCAGATATAGTGCAAAATTAATAAATCCGTAAGTATGATATGCAGGGCCATGCAATATGCAGGTCCATGCAGATTTGCGAGCTTGAGAATGTTGTGTTATAAATTTTAATACCTAACATCACTTTCCCTTTTTTATATGTACAGTAGTGTGTGTATATTTGCATTTACAGTGCTAGGGACTGGACTTTAACGCACTAGCGGGTCCTCTCTAGCACCCGTAGGCTGTATGGCTCCATTTGCGGGCTACTGGCTTGAACGCCAGTGAATTTTTTGCAATTTAATAGCGTGATTGGAACATAACAGTTACGGGCTTGACAGATCAAAGAATTTGGGTGCGCGCAGATCAAATATTCATGGTCTCTAGGGTTTTCTAGCTCTTAACCCGCAGATCGTTAGCGTGTTGCTTTACTGGGCCAATTTAATAGCCGCAACTCTTGCGGGCTACGTTACAGGCTACGTTGTTACACGTGGAGGGAATTTAATAGGGCTATTGGTGTGTCTGGCCATTTAGGAGTGCTTCCCAGTGAAAGTTACTCCCACCCATTGATGACTTCAGAAGGGTGGAGACAAACAACACAATTGGAGGTTTACAAGTTGATGGTTGAATGTATGCCTCTTTCTATTAATGAATATTGCGTCTCTAAATCATTGAATACAATGCCTACTTCGAAGTTTAGACCCTGTTGGGGCATTAATTTTTATGCTTTATCCTTCTCACCTATATTTAAGTGATCATCCCAGTGATGTGTATAAGTATAGATGTATAAATAGCTAGATGAAAATGTATTTCCTGCCCAGGTTTCACAGAAATACACTGCACTCTGGGAAACTGGGTGGGGATATGCACATGAGCCCACAATACATTTTATGCATGGCTCCTTTTAGGCATACTGTATGCTTGCTGTTTTACAAAGTTTTAAGCATAGCATAGAATGGATTCTGCTTGTGCAAAAGTACAATTTATTTTATATATATATACGTATATATATATATATATATATATATATATATAGTTACATAGTTACATAGTAATTGAGGTTGAGAGTGAAAAATCGCTTTTAGTCCATCAAGTTCAACCTTTTTATATCTCCTCTGATCTGCAGTATTCATACTAATTATCAATTGTTAATTGATCCAGAGGAAAGCAAACGGAAAATAAACCCAAGTGAAACTTTGTCAATTGTCTCAAAAGGGAAAACAATTAATTCCTTCGTGACCCCAGATACTGGCTTTTAGACTCTTCCCTGGATCAATATTTTCTAATTAAGAAGGAAAACCCTGAATGCCTTTCTTCTTTAGAAATATAACCAATCCATTTTTAATGGGCTAACTATCGAATCTGTCACCCGCACCTTTGGTATAGAATTCCACAGTTTAGCCACCCTTACTGTGAAGAACCCTTTCTTTCTTTAAGGTGAAATATTTTTACTTTTAACCTTAATGGATGTCCTCTTGTCAGTTGAAAACTTCTCTGCACAAAAAAGTTCACTTGACAAAGCCTGATATTGACCCTGGTTACTGGATATAAATCACATATAATAGTTGTCAAACAGCGAGACATCGTCACGCTTTGCGAGATGCGTACGAGTTAGGTGATGAGAGCCGTTGACGCGTAAGACTTAGCCGATGAGCGCCAAAGGCGCTCACCGCTGTGAGCCTCGCAAAGCGAGGCGAGCTGTTAACACGTAGTACTTGGACGATGAGCGCCAAAGGCGCTCATCAACTGCGACCCTCGCGTAGCGAGGCGAGCCGTTAACCCACTACAAAGCGCGGGACTTAGCTGAAAAACACTTTCTAAATGCGGGATCGCCTTGTTCATATGAGACGCAGGACTTAGAAAACAAAAGATATGAGATGCAGGATTTAGAAAAAAAAAGATACGAGACGCAAAAAATTACGAGATTAGCGGCCGAAGACAAAAATTAAAACACAATAAAAACACACTAAATAGACCGAAAAATGACAAAAACATCAGACAGCACGGGGCAACAGCCAGGACGTCTGGGAGTGAGTTGGAACGCAAATTTAACTTGATTTAGACGATTTTCTCCACTCGAAGCGAGGAAAAAAATGCCAGTTGAAAAAAATTAAAACGAGGCTACACGGCCACGGACCACGCAAAAAACTGCCAAATGCGTAGCACTTTACACATCACACTACGACCTACAAGATACACTATTACAAAAGCCGGAAAATACTCCCGAGACGCGTAACGCATTAATAACATTACGACTATACAATGTCGCTTTACACAATAAACCAACGGCTTTACCTCGCGCACGCAGCCTATTTAGAATGCACAGTTCAAACACTCATTACACTTTATAAGCAGGGCACTAGTGATGTTGCAAACATCAAATTTTCGGTTCGCGAACCGCGGACGCAAATTTTATCAAAATGTTCGCGAACGGGCGAACCGGGCGAACAGCCATAGACTTCAATGGGCAGGCGAATTTCAAAACCCACAGGGACTCTTTCTGGCCACAATAGTGATGGGAAAGTTGCTTCAAGGGGACTAACACCTGGACTGTGTCATGCCGGAGGGGGATCCATGGCAAAACTCCCACGAAAATGACATAGTTGATGCAGAGTCTGGTTTTAAGCCATAAAGGGCATAAATCACCTAACATTCCTAAATTGTTTGGAATAACATGCTTTAAAACATCAGGTGTGATGTTGTACCGATCAGGTAGTGTAAGGGTTACACCCGCTTCACAGTAACAGACCAATCTCCCCATTTAATGCACTGCAAAAAAACGCAAACAGTCCCTTTGCACACACAAACTCCCCATTTGCACAAGGTTGGATACCAAGCTAGCCATGTCCCGTTCCTTGTCCTCACTGATGTCATTGAAGGTCTCTTCCTCCACCCAGCCACCAAGGGTCCCTGAAAGGTGACAACAAGCCCCCTGGGACGCCTGCTGTGTTTGGTCTTCCACCTCCTCAAAGCCACCTTCCTCCTCTGACTCCTCTTCTTCAGACTCCTCTCTCTGCGTTGCCTCTGTCTGCGTTATTATAAGGTGTGTACTGTTAAGTAGTACTATTCCTATCGGTTTAATCCCTGTTACATCCACTATTAGGGGACGTGTATATGGCATTGATTTTTGGAACAGGGAGATGGAAAAAGATGCTTGTTCGGACCTCCTACTTCAAATTTGGGGCACTGCACGTGCAATCTAAGGTGCCACCAGATATGAGTGTCACTGTGCACTGGCAAAAGTTGGCAGAGTAGATGCAATAGGCTTCACACACACGCCTGTAGGCAGGCAATTGCTATTCAATCTATTACAGTCAAAAAAGTGTTGTTTTATTTCACTGAGCACAATATAAGCTGTCCTGACACAGGCAGGCAACTGAAATTAGATTAAAGAAAAAAAGGGTTTTTTTTTTTTCAATGTATGGTACACCAACTATGACTGGTGAAACAGAGCAGAATATTATCTGTGAGCCTGACACAGGCAGGCAACTGAAATTAGATTACAGGAAAAAAATGGTCATTTTCAATGTATGGTACACCACCAGGTATGAGTAGTGAAAATAAGCACAATATAAGCTGTTAGGTGTTAGCCTGTCACACACACACACGCTGGCAGGCAGGCATATGCAATTAAATTACACAGAAAAAAATTATAAAACAAAATAAATTATGTTCTAGCCCTAAAAAGGGCTTTTTGGGTTGCTGTCCTTGCAGCAGATATCAGATGAGTCCTTCAGGTCTGTAGTGGAAGCTAAATACACAGCCTGGCTATCTATTTTCCTATTAACTCTCCAGCAGCTACACTATCTGTCCTCAAAAGGCAGTTTTTTGCTGTTTGCGAGGACCGATTCCCCAATACGTCCCTCGCAGCCTGCTTTGCGAGATGACTCAGAAAAATGTCCGAGAATAAGCTCCGAGAGAGCTACTTACTAACACGCAGCCATAAATCTATGAGGTGAATCTCGATCTATGAGGTCTCATAGATCTCAAATCTATGAGGTGAGGCTCATTAGCGTCGGGCAGGTTTGCGAGTGCAAACCTCCGTTAGTTTTTTATTTTTATTTTTTACAGTGCAGATTGTTCCAGGGCCCAGCCCGGGCAGAAGAGGAGGAGGCCAGGGATATTGCAGGGAGGTAGGTTGAATGTATATTATGTTTATTTTACTTTATTTTGTGTCTATATGTTGTATTAATGTAATGTGTTTTTTTTAACAGGGGCCGCACCAGAGAAGAAAAGGACGGGACATGCTGGAAAGGTGAGCAGAATATGTAGAATGTTTATAATGTGTATTTATTTTATGTTAATGTGTTGCACTAATTTAATTTTTTTCCCCAGGTTGCTGTTCTGAAGGGACATCTGCAAAGGTAAGTGGTCTTAATTATTTTATTTTAGCTTAGAATTAGGGTTTCTGTATGTAGTTAGGATTTATTGTATGTTAGATAGATAGGGGAATGTATTTTAGATAGGAGTTATTGTATATTAAATAGATTGTATGTTAGATAGGGGGTATTGTATTTTATTTTATTTGTATTGTATGCATTGTATTGTATTGTATGTATTGTATTGTATTGTGTATGACTTTCCTTTTCAGATGTGTAATTTTTTTTCCTGTAGTGTTGGGGGGGGGGGGGGTGTTTGTAATGTATTTTTTTATTTTCTATAATGTAGTTTTTTTATTTTTTGTGACTTAGGTTTTTTTTTATTTTTTTATAAGGTAGTTTTTTTTATTTTTTGTGACTTAGGTTTTTTTTATTTTCTGTAAAGTAGGTTTTTTATTTTTTGTGAGTTAGGTTTTCTAATTTTCTGTCATTAGAGTGGTGTGGGGGTTTATTACGGGATAGGTAGGTAGTGTAGGTGGGTAGTGTAGGTGTTAATAGATTAGTGTAGAGCGGGGGGTAGTTTAGATTTAATGGTTTATTGGGGGTATAGTGCAGTGTAGTGTTTATACTTCATGTCATGATGGTCCTTGCAGATCGTCATGGCACTTATGTGGTTAATGTTTGGGTTGTAACAGCCCCATAATTGTCATAATACACCCTTATGGGACTGATGGGGTTAAATGGAGTCTTATGGGGTCTGTATTGATCCCCATGAGTTATGGGGTTAATTAGGTGCTTATGGGGGTCTGTATTGACCCCCATGAGTTATGGGGTTAATTATGTGATTATGGGGGTCTGTATTGACCCCCACAAGTTATGGGGTTAATTAAGTGATTATGGGGGTCTGTATTGACCACCATGAGCTATAGGGTTAATTAAGTGATTATGGGTGTCTGTAAGGACCCTCAAGAGTGACAGGGTTAATTAAGTGATTATGGGGGTCTGTATTGACCCCCATGAGTTATAGGGTTAATTAAGTGATTATGGGGGTCTGTATTGACCCACATGAATGACAGGGTTAATTAAGGGCTAATGGGGGTCTGTATTGACCCTCATGAGTGGTAGTGTTAATTAAGTGATTATGGGGGTCTGTATTGACCCCCATGAGTTATAGGGTTAATTAAGTGCTTATCGGGGTCTGTATTGACCTCCATGAGTGACAGGGTAAATTATGGGTTTAGGAAGGTCTGTATTGACCCCCATAAATTATGGTGTTAATTAAGTGATCATGAGTGACAGGCTTAATTAATGGTTTATGAGGGTCTGTATTGACCCTCATGAGTGACAGGGTTAATTAAGTGTTTATGGGGGTCTGTATTGACCCTCATGAGTGACAGGGTTAATTAAGGGTTTATGGGGGTCTGTATTGACTCCATGAGTTATGGGGTTAATTAAGTGATCATGAGTGACAGGGTTAATTACGTGTTTATGGCTGTCTGTATTGACCACTATGAGTGACAGGGTTAATTATGGGTTTATGGGGGTCTGTATTGACCCCCATGAGTTATAGGGTTAATTGATTATGGGGGTCTGTATTGACCCCCATGAGCTATAGGGTTAATTAAGTGATTCTGTGGATCTGTATTGACCCCCATGAGCTATAGGGTTAATTAAGGGTTAATGGGGGTCTGTGTTGACCCTCATGAGTGACAGGGTTAATTAAGGGTTAATGGGGGTCTGTATTGACCCCCATGAGTTATAGGGTTAATTAAGTGTTTATGGGGGTCTTATATTGACCTCCATGAGTGACAGGGTTAATTAAGGGCTAATGGGGGTCTGTATTGACCCTCATGAGTTATAGGGTTAATTAAGTGCTTATGGGGGTCTGTATTGACCTCCATGAGTGACAGGGTAAATTATGGGTTTAGGAAGGTCTGTATTGACCCCCATAAGTTATGGTGTTAATTAAGTGATCATGAGTGACAGGCTTAATTAATGGTTTATGAGGGTCTGTATTGACCCCCATGAGCTATAGGGTTAATTAAGGGTTAATGGGGGTCTGTGTTGACCCTCATGAGTGACAAGGTTAATTAAGGGTTAATGGGGGTCTGTATTGACCCCCATGAGTTATAGGGTTAATTAAGTGTTTATGGGGGTCTGTATTGACCTCCACGAGTGGTAGTGTTAATTAAGTGATTATGGGGGTCTGTATTGACCCCCATGAGTTATAGGGTTAATTAAGTGCTTATGGGGTCTGTATTGACCTCCATGAGTGACAGGGTAAATTATGGGTTTAGGAAGGTCTGTATTGACCCCCATAAATTATGGTGTTAATTAAGTGATCATGAGTGACAGGCTTAATTAATGGTTTATGAGGGTCTGTATTGACCCTCATGAGTGACAGGATTAATTAAGTGATTATGGGGGTCTGTATTGACCTCCATGAGTGATAGGGTTAATTATGGGTTTATGGGGGTTTGTATTGACTGTATTAGTTATGGGGTTAGTTAAGTGATCATGAGTGACAGGGTTATTTAAGTGTTTATGGGGGTCTGTATTGACCCTCATGAGTGACAGGGTTAATTAAGGGTTTATGGGGGTCTGTATTGACTCCATAAGTTATGGGGTTAATTAAGTGATCATGAGTGACAGGGTTAATTACGTGTTTATGGCTGTCTGTATTGACCACTATGAGTGACAGGGTTAATTATGGGTTTATGGGGGTCTGTATTGACCCCCATGAGTTATAGGGTTAATTGATTATGGGGGTCTGTATTGACCCCCATGAGCTATAGGGTTAATTAAGTGATTCTGGGGGTCTGTATTGACCCCCATGAGCTATAGGGTTAATTAAGGGTTAATGGGGGTCTGTGTTGACCCTCATGAGTGACAGGGTTAATTAAGGGTTAATAGGGGTCTGTATTGACCCCCATGAGTTATAGGGTTAATTAAGTGTTTATGGGGGTCTGTATTGACCTCCATGAGTGACAGGGTTAATTAAGGGCTAATGGGGGTCTGTATTGACCCTCATGAGTGGTAGTGTTAATTAAGTGATTATGGGGGTCTGTATGGACCCCCATGAGTTATAGGGTTAATTAAGTGCTTATGGGGGTCTGTATTGACCTCCATGAGTGACAGGATAAATTTTGGGTTTAGGAAGGTCTGTATTGACCCCCATAAATTATGGTGTTAATTAAGTGATCATGAGTGAAAGGCTTAATTAATGGTTTATGAGGGTCTGTATTGACCCTCATGAGTGACAGGGTTATTTAAGGGTTAATGGGGGTCTGTATTGATCCTCATAAGTGACAGGGTTAATTAAGTGATTATGGGGCTCTGTATTGACCTCCATGAGTGATAGGGTTAATTATGGGTTTATGGGGGTTTGTATTGACTCTATTAGTTATTGGGTTAATTATGTGATTATGAGTGACAGGGTTATTTAAGTGTTTATGGGGGTCTGTATTGACCCTCATGAGTGACAGGGTTAATTAAGGGTTTATGGGGGTCTGTATTGACTCCATGAGTTATGGGGTTTATTAAGTGATCATGAGTGACAGGGTTAATTATGTGTTTATGGCTGTCTGTATTGACCACTATGAGTGACAGTGTTAATTATGGGTTTATGGGGGTCTGTATTGACCCCCATGAGTGACAGGGTTGATTAAGTGATTATGGGGGTCTGTATTGACCCCCATGAGTTATAGGGTTAATTGATTATGGGGGTCTGTATTGACCCCCATGAGCTATAGGGTTAATTAAGTGATTCTGGGGGTCTCTATGGCCCCCTTATGAGTGAAGGTTAATTAAGGGTTAATGGGGGTCTGTGTTGACCATCATGAGTGACAGGGTTAATTAAGGGTTAATGGGGGTCTGTATTGACCCCCATGAGTTATAGGGTTAATTAAGTGTTTATGGGGGTCTGTATTGACCTCCATGATTGACAGGGTTAATTATGGGTTTATGGGGGTCTGTATTGACCCTCATGAGTTATAGGGTTAATTAAGTGATCATGAGTGACAGGGTTAATTAAAGGTTTATGAGGGTCTGTATTGACCTCCATGAGTGATAGGGTTAATTATGGGTTTATGGGGGTCTGTATTGACCCCCATGAGTGACAGTGTTAATTAAGTTATTATGGGGGTCTGTATTGACCTCCATGAGTGATAGGGTTAATTATGGGTTTATGGGGGTCTGTATTGACCCCCATGAGTGACAGGGTTGATTAAGTGATTATGGGGGTCTGTATTGACCCCCATGAGTTATAGGGTTAATTGATTATGGGGGTCTGTATTGACCCCCATGAGTGATAGGGTTAATTGATTATGGGGGTCTGTATTGACCCCCATGAGTGACAGGGTTAATTAAGTGATTCTGGAGGTCTGTATTGACCCCCATGAGTTATAGGGTTAATTAAGTGATCATGAGTGACAGGGTTAAATAAAGGTTTATGAGGGTCTGTATTGACCCTCATGAGTGACAGGGTTAATTAAGGGTTAATGGGGGTCTGTATTGATCCTCATGAGTGACAATGTTAATTAAGTGATTATGGGGGTCAGTATTGACCTCCATGAGTGACAGGGTTAATTAAGGGTTAATGGGGGTATGTATTGATCCTCATGAGTGACCATGTTAATTAAGTGATTATGGGGGTCTGTATTGACCTCCATGAGTGATAGGGTTAATTATGGGTTTATGGGGATCTGTATTGACCCCCATGAGTTATGGGGTTAATTAAGTGATCATGAGTGACAGGGTTAATTAAGGGTTTATGGGGTCTGTATTGACCCTCATGAGTGACAGGGTTAATTAAGGTTTAATGGGGGTCTGTATTGATCCTCATGAGTGACAATGTTAATTAAGTGATTATGTGGGTCAGTATGGACCTCCATGAGTGACAGGGTTAATTAAGGGTTAATGGGGGTATGTATTGATCCTCATGAGTGACCATGTTAATTAAGTGATTATGGGGGTCTGTATTGACCTCCATGAGTGATAGGGTTAATTATGGGTTTATGGGGGTCTGTATTGACCCCCATGAGTTATGGGGTTAATTAAGTGATCATGAGTGACAGGGTTAATTAAGGGTTTATGGGGTCTGTATTGACCCGCATGAGTGACAGGGTTAATTAAGGGTTAATGGGGGTCTGTATTGATCCTCATGAGTGACAATGTTAATTAAGTGATTATGGGGGTCTGTATTGACCCCCATGAGTTATAGGGTTAATTATGGGTTTATGGGGTCTGTATTGACTCCATTAGTTATTGGGTTAATTAAGTGATCATGAGTGACAGGGTTAATTAAGGACTTATGGGGGTCTGTATTGACTCCATGAGTTATGGGGTTAATTAAGTGATCATGAGTGACAGGGTTAATTAAGTGTTTATGGGGGTTTGTATTGCCCCCCATGAGTTATAGGGTGAATTGATTATGGGGGTCTGTATTGACACCCATGATTGACAGGGTTAATAAAGTGATTATGGGGGTCTGTATTGACCACCATGAGTTATAGGGTTAATTAAGTGATTATGGGGGTCTGTATTGACCCTCATGAGTGACAGGGTTAATTAAGGGTTAATGGGGGTCTGTATTGACCCTCATGAGTGACAGGGTTAATTAAGGGTTAATGGGGGTCTGTATTGACCCCCATGAGTTATAGGGTTAATTAAGTGCTTATGGGGGTCTGTATTGACCTCCATGAGTGACAGGGTTAATTAAGGGTTAATGGGGGTCTGTTTTGATCCTCATGAGTGACAATGTTAATTAAGTGATTATGGGGGTCAGTATTGACCTCCATGAGTGACAGGGTTAATTAAGGGTTAATGGGGGTATGTATTGATCCTCATGAGTGACCATGTTAATGAAGTGATTATGGGGGTCTGTATTGACCTCCATGAGTGATAGGGTTAATTATGGGTTTATGGGGTCTGTATTGACTCCATTAGTTATTGGGTTAATTAAGTGATCATGAGTGACAGGGTTAATTAAGAGTTTATGGTGGTCTGTATTGACTTCATTAGTTATTGGGTTAATTAAGTGATCATGAGTGACAGGGTTAATTAAGGACTTATGGGGGTCTGTATTGACTCCATGAGTTATAGGGTTAATTAAGTGCTTATGGGGGTCTGTATTGACCTCCATGAGTGACAGGGTTAATTAAGGGCTAATGGGGGTCTGTATTGACCCTCATGAGTTATAGGGTTAATTAAGTGCTTATGGGGGTCTGTATTGACCTCCATGAGTGACAGGGTAGATTATGGGTTTAGGAAGGTCTGTATTGACCCCCATAAGTTATGGTGTTAATTAAGTGATCATGAGTGACTGGCTTAATTAATGGTTTATGAGGGTCTGTATTGACCCCCATGAGCTATAGGGTTAATTAAGGGTTAATGGGGGTCTGTGTTGACCCTCATGAGTGACAGGGTTAATTAAGGGTTAATGGGGGTCCGTATTGACCCCCATGAGTTATAGGGTTAATTAAGTGTTTATGGGGGTCTGTATTGACCTCCATGATTGACAGGGTTAATTATGGGTTTATGGGGGTCTGTATTGACCCTCATGAGTTATAGGGTTAATTAAGTGATCATGAGTGACAGGGTTAATTAAAGGTTTATGAGGGTCTGTATTGACCTCCATGAGTGATAGGGTTAATTATGGGTTTATGGGGGTCTGTATTGACCCCCATGAGTGACAGTGTTAATTAAGTTATTATGGGGGTCTGTATTGACCTCCATGAGTGATAGGGTTAATTATGGGTTTATGGGGGTCTGTATTGACCCCCATGAGTGACAGGGTTGATTAAGTGATTATGGGGGTCTGTATTGACCCCCATGAGTTATAGGGTTAATTGATTATGGGGGTCTGTATTGACCCCCATGAGTGACAGGGTTAATTAAGTCATTCTGGAGGTCTGTATTGACCCCCATGAGTTATAGGGTTAATTAAGTGATTATGGGGGTCTGTATTGATCCACATGATTGACAGGGTAAATTAAGGGTTAAGGGGGGTCTGTATTGACCCTCATGAGTGACATGGTTAATTAAGGATTAATGGGGGTCTGTATTGACCCTGATGAGTTATAGGGTTAATTAAGTGCTCATGGGGGTCTGTATTGACCTCCATGAGTGACAGGGTTAATTATGGGTTAATGGGGGTCTGTATTGACCCCCATGAGTTATAGGGTTAATTAAGTGATCATGAGTGACAGGGTTAATTAAAGGTTTATGAGGGTCTGTATTGACCCTCATGAGTGACAGGGTTAATTAAGGGTTAATGGGGGTCTGTATTGATCCTCATGAGTGACAATGTTAATTAAGTGATTATGGGGGTCAGTATTGACCTCCATGAGTGACAGGGTTAATTAAGGGTTAATGGGGGTATGTATTGATCCTCATGAGTGACCATGTCAATGAAGTGATTATGGGGGTCTGTATTGACCTCCATGAGTGATAGGGTTAATTATGGGTTTATGGGGGTCTGTATTGACCCCCATGAGTTATGGGGTTAATTAAGTGATCATGAGTGACAGGGTTAATTAAGGGTTTATGGGGTCTGTATTGACCCGCATGAGTGACAGGGTTAATTAAGGGTTAATGGGGGTCTGTATTGATCCTCATGAGTGACAATGTTAATTAAGTGATTATGGGGGTCTGTATTGACCCCCATGAGTTATAGGGTTAATTATGGGTTTATGGGGTCTGTATTGACTCCATTAGTTATTGGGTTAATTAAGTGATCATGAGTGACAGGGTTAATTAAGAGTTTATGGTGGTCTGTATTGACTTCATTAGTTATTGGGTTAATTAAGTGATCATGAGTGACAGGGTTAATTAAGGACTTATGGGGGACTGTATTGACTCCATGAGTTATGGGGTTAATTAAGTGATCATGAGTGACAGGGTTAATTAAGTGTTTATGGGGGTTTGTATTGCCCCCCATGAGTTATAGGGTGAATTGATTATGGGGGTCTGTATTGACACCCATGAGTGACAGGGTTAATTAAGTGATTATGGGGGTCTGTATTGACCCTCATGAGTGACAGGGTTAATTGAGGGTTAATGGGGGTCTGTATTGACCCTCATGAGTGACAGGGTTAATTAAGGGTTAATGGGGGTCTGTATTGACCCCCATGAGTTATAGGTTTAATTAAGTGCTTATGGGGGTCTATATTGACATCCATGAGTGACTGGGTTAATTATGGGATTATGGGGGTCTGTATTGACCCCCATTAGTTATAGAGTTAATTAAGTGATCATGAGTGACAGGGCTAATTAAAGGTTTATGTGGGTCTGTATTGACCCTCTTGAGTGACAGGGTAAATTAAGGGTTAATGGGGGTATGTATTGATCCTCATGAGTGACAATGTTAATTAAGTGATTATAGGGGTCTGTATTGACCTCCATGAGTGATAGGGTTAATTATGGGTTTATGGGGGTCTGTATTGACCCCCATGAGTTATGGGGTTAATTAAGTGATCATGAGTGACAGGGTTAATTAAGTGTTTATGGGGGTTTGTATTGCCCCCCATGAGTTATAGGGTGAATTGATTATGGGGATCTGTATTGACACCCATGAGTGACAGGGTTAATTAAGTGATTATGGGGGTCTGTATTGACCACCATGAGTTATAGGGTTAATTAAGTGATTATGGGGATCTGTATTGACCCTCATGAGTGACAGCGTTAATTAAGTGTTTATGTGGGTCTGTATTGACCCTCATGAGTGACAGGGTTAATTAAGGGTTAATGGGGGTCTGTATTGACCCTCATTAGTGACAGGGTTAATTAAGGCTTAATGGGGGTCTGTATTGACCCCTATGAGTTATAGGGTTAATTAAGTGCTTATGGGGGTCTGTATTGACCTCCACGAGTGACAGGGTTAATTATGGGGTTATGGGGGTCTGTATTGACCCCCATGAGTTATGGGGTTAATTAAGTGATCATGAGTGACAGGGTTAATTAAAGGTTTATGAGGGTCTGTATTGACCCTCTTGAGTGACAGGGTAAATTAAGGGTTAATGGGGGTATGTATTGATCCTCATGAGTGACAATGTTAATTAAGTGATTATGGGGATCTGTATTGACCTCCATGAGTGATAGGTTTAATTATGGGTTTATGGGGGTCTGTATTGACCCCCATGAGTTATGGGGTTAATTAAGTGATCATGAGTGACAGGGTTAATTAAGGGTTTATGGGGTCTGTATTGACCTCCATAAGTGACAGGGTTAATTAAGGGTTAATGGGGGTATGTATTGATCTTCATGAGTGACAATGTTAATTAAGTGATTATGGGGGTCTGTATTGACCTCCATGAGTGATAGGGTTAATTATGGGTTTATGGGGGTCTGTATTGACCCCCATGAGTTATTGGGTTAATTAAGTGATCATGAGTGACAGGGTTAATTAAGGGTTTATGGGGTCTGTATTGACCCGCATGAGTGACAGGGTTAATTAAGGGTTAATGGGGGTCTGTATTGATCCTCATGAGTGACAATGTTAATTAAGTGATTATGGGGGTCTGTATTGACCTCCATGAGTGATAGGTTTAATTATGGGTTTATGGGGGTCTGTATTGACCCCCATGAGTTATGGGGTTAATTAAGTGATCATGAGTGACAGGGTTAATTAAGGGTTTATGGGGTCTGTATTGACCTCCATAAGTGACAGGGTTAATTAAGGGTTAATGGGGGTATGTATTGATCCTCATGAGTGACAATGTTAATTAAGTGATTATGGGGGTCTGTATTGACCTCCATGAGTGATAGGGTTAATAATGGGTTTATGGGGGTCTGTATTGACCCCCATGAGTTATGGGGTTAATTAAGTGATCATGAGTGACAGGGTTAATTAAGGGTTAATGGGGGTATGTATTGATCCTCATGAGTGACAATGTTAATTAAGTGATTATGGGGGTCTGTATTGACCCCCATGAGTTATGGGGTTAATTAAGTGATCATGAGTTGAGTGACAGGGTTACTTAAGGGTTTATGCGGTCTGTATTGACCCTCATGAGTGACAGGGTTAATTAAGGGTTAATGGGGGTCTGTATTGATCCTCATGAGTGACAATGTTAATTAAGTGAATATGGGTGTCTGTATTGACCTCCATGAGTGACAGGGTTAATTATGGGTTTATGGGGGTCTGTATTGACCTCCATGAGTGACAGGGTTAATTAAGAGTTAATGGGGGTATGTATTGATCCTCATGAGTGACAATGTTAATTAAGTGATAATTGGGGTCTGTATTGACCTCCATGAGTGATAGGGTTAATTAAGGGTTAATGGGGGTCTGTATTGATCCTCATGAGTGACAATGTTAATTAAGTGAATATGGGTGTCTGTATTGACCTCCATGAGTGACAGGGTTAATTATGGGTTTATGGGGGTCTGTATTGACCTCCATGAGTGACAGGGTTAATTAAGAGTTAATGGGGGTATGTATTGATCCTCATGAGTGACAATGTTAATTAAGTGATAATTGGGTCTGTATTGACCTCCATGAGTGATAGGGTTAATTATGGATTTATGGGGGTCTGTATTGACTCCCATGAGTTATGGGGTTAATTAAGTGATCATGAGTGACAGGGTTAATTAAGGGTTTATGGGGTCAGTATTGACCCTCATGAGTGACAGGGTTAATTAAGGGTTAATGGGGGTCTGTATTGATCCTCATGTGTGACAATGTTAATTAAGTGATTATGGGGGTCTGTATTGACCTCCATGAGTAACAGGGTTAATTATGGGTTTATGGGGGTCTGTATTGACCCACATGAGTGACAGGGTTAATTAAGTGATTATGGGGGTCTTTTTTGACCCCCATGAGTTATGGGGTTAATTAGGGGATTATGGGGGTCTGTATTGACCCCCATGAGTTATGGGGTTAATTTTAGTTGCCCAGGGTTAATATTTTTTAGCGCGAATCCTTTCAGGACCTTTACGGTCCTTTAAGGACCCGCAAGGCGGGAAATTTAAAAATGTAAATGCCTCGGAGCCAGGATTGGTGCCAATCGGGCACCCCCGATGCAAGGGGTTAATGTAGGGACACTTTGGGGGTCCTGATGGGGACCCCCAGCATAGAGGGGGTTAATTTTAGGTGCTGCGGCCGGGATTGCTAATAGTGTGCTGCGGGCCCTTTAAAAGTTTAAAGGGCTTATGTGTGGGACTGTCGCGGAGGTCCCGTTCAGGACCCCCGCAGCAATTAATGAGGTGTGGGAGCATCTGGCAGGCTGTCACTCCCCATGTAGATTTTCACAGTGTTCATACGGATGGCCCTGCTGCGTAGCTCACACGTTGCTTGCAGCAGGGCTAATTTAATAGCGTCGTAACTTTGAGACATTTTGCAGTACGTAGGATTTAAGTAGAAGCCTCTTATCTATGAGGCTGGAATTTAATAAGGCTGACAGTATCTCACAAATGTGAGTACACCACTCACATTTTTGTAAATATTTGATTATATATTTTCATGTGACAACACTGAAGAAATGACACTCTGCTACAATGTAAAGTAGTAAGTGTACAGCCTGTATAACAGTGTACATTTGCTGTCCCCTCAAAATAACTCAACACACAGCCATTAACGTCTAAACCGTTGGCAAGAAAAGTGAGTACACGCCTCAGTGGAAATGTCCAAAATACAAGTTCAACATGGCACCTCATGGCAAAGAACTCTCTGAGGATCTGAAAAAAAGAATTGTTGCTCTACATAAAGATGGCCTAGGCTATAAGAAGATTGCCAAGAGCCTGAAACTGAGCTGCAGCACGGTGGGCAAGACTATGCAGTGGTTTCACAGGGCAGGTTCCACTCAGAACATGCCTCGCCATGGTCCACCGAAGAAGTTGAGTGCACGTGCTCAGCATCATATCTAGAGATTGTCTTTGGGAAATAGACATATGAGTGCTGCCAACACTGCTGCAGAGGTTGAAGGGGTGGGGTGTCAGCCTGTCAGTGCTCAGACCATACGCCACACACTGCATCAAATTGGACTGCATGTCGTCCCAGAAGGAAGCCTCTTCTAAAGATGATGCACAAGAAAGCCCACGGTTTGCTGAAGACAAAAAGACTAAGAACATGGATTACTAGAACCATGTCCTGTGGTCCGATGAGACCAAGATAAACTTATTTGGTTCAGATGGTGTCAACCGTGTGTGGCGGCAACCAGGTAAGGAGTACAAAGACAAGTGTGTCTTGCCTAAAGTCAAGCATGGTTGTGGGAGTGTCATGGTCTGGGCCTGCATGAGTGCTGCCGGCACTGGGGAGCTACAGTTCCTTGAGGGAACCATGAATGCCAATATGTACTGTAACATATTGAAGCAGAGCATGATCCCCTCCCTTCAGGGACTGGGCGGCAGGGCAGTATTCAAACATGATAACGACACCAAACACTCCTCCAAAACGACCACTGCCTTGCTAAAGAAGCTGAAGGTAAATGGACTGGTCTAGCGTGTCTCCAGACCTAAACCCTATTGAGCATCTATGGGGCATCCTCAAATGGAAGGTGGGGGAGGGCAAGGGTCTTTAACATCCACCAGCTCTGTGATGTCATCATGGAGGAGTGGAAGAGGACTCCAGTGACAACCTGTGAAGCTCTGGTGAACTCCATGCCTATGATGGTTATGGCAGTTCTGGGAAATAATGGTGGCCACACAAAATATTGACACTTTGGGCCCAATTTGGACATTTCCACTCAGGGGTTTACTCACTTTTGTTACCAATGGTTTAGACATTAATGGCTGTGAATTTAGTTATTTTGAGGGGACAGCAAATTTACACTGTTATACAGGCTGTACACTTACTACTTTACATTGCAGCAGAGTGTCATTTCTTCAGTGTTGTCACATGAAAAGATATAATAAAATATTTACAAAAATGTGAGGGGTTTACTCACTTTTGTGAGATACTGTGTATATATGTATATATATGTATATATATATATATATATATATATATATATATAGTTGAATAATCAGAGTATTGCAGTGGATAGTGATACCTTTTTTGAAGGACAAATGTATTCATAATATAGTGATAATCTTTTTGACTTGCTAAAGAGAGGCACTATCTATCGAAAGGTTGTCGCTATATTATGAATACGTTTGTCCAATAAAAAGGTATCACTATTCACTGCAATACTCTGATTATTTAACTGGATTACTAGACATTCACAGCTACCTCACTCTTCATATATATATATATATATATATATATATATATATATATATATATATATATATATATATAACGAGGTGCTACCTGGGATTGTTGGAGGGTCCTTTTTCCATCTTAGGTAAGCTCTTCTGGCCCGTTTCTTTCTTTGCACACCTCAGTTCACTTATCTTATTGTACTTGAAGGGTGTTCCTCTGGATTCCTTGTCTTTCCAGCCCTCATCAAGCACTACATTGCAGATTTTGGCCCTCATCTAGCTCTTCATTGCCTAAGTGGCAGTTTTTGTCTCTCATCAAACCTTCATTGCCACAGCTCCGCAGCTCCACGCTCTGGGCACTATATTGCACCTATAAATCATTATGCTGATTTATACCACAGCCCTATGTTGTGGCAGCTCAGGGGCTTCACGCTTCCTGTGAACATTATCATTTCTGATTCATGCCACAACCTCTCTACTCCTAACGGCTCTCAGCAAGCCCTCCATTCTAACAACCAATATGTCATAAACTCTTCGGCCCTCATTTCACACTGTCAAGTAGCTATCACTTCGATCTCACACATCATAGTCACTACCCCATCTTGAAAACCAAGTCACAATCATACATAATTTATAGTCGCTTCTTTTTCTCAAAAACCAAGTCACTTTCATGTGTCATTACAATCATTGACACTCTTTGGCCCTCATTTTAGATGACATGGGGAAATGTGCATCCTTATCCACGTTGAAGGAAACACCTTTTCCCTTTCCATGACTATCTGGCCCTCTAAGCAGGCTAAATTTACGTAACATTGGCCACAAAGTCAGCTACCCCACGCCACAAGAAAGGGACCCCACCACAAGTGTGTATATATGTGGATATATTTTGAATCAGCTGTTTTATAGAATAACAATCTGCACTTTCTTATTTATAATTATTCCCAATGTGGAATTTTCATTACAGTAGTCTTTCTTTTACCATTATTAGGTATAAATCTCATCACCGTTAGGGATGAATTCTCCCACCACTTCTGAAGTTAGTGTATTATATAATAAATCCAGACATCCATTATGCTTTAGGGAGACTATACATTTATATAGAAGATTAACAATACTCTAATATTTACTGTATATAAAAGTTTTCTTTAATTGGAAATAAGTAGTATAATCAACATGAAAAAAATGTAAAATAAATATTTCATGACAATCAGAGCTACAATTTACATATAATTATAGTAATGGACACCCAATAAAGAATTAATGATGAGCTACAATATAACAAAATGGTATCTCATATAAATCAAATGCTACATAAAATAACAAAAATATATCTACACAGCTCCAAAGAATAATGTTAACATTGTTGATATAGACAAGGGGTGTCCAAACTCGGTTCTGGAGGGCCGCACCCAGGCCTGGATTTTAATATATCCTTTCTGTGCACAGGTAAGTCAATCAGGATGACTGAAGAAGTGATTGACTTACCTGTGCACAGCAGGGTTATCATCAAATCCAGGCATGTGTGTGGCCCTCCAGGACTGAGTTTGGACACCCCTGATATAGACTATAAAATGTGCCTTATTGTTTATCATTTTGAAAGCTTTTATTTTACTTTATTACAACACAGTAATATATATGGGGCTTGAAGCAACTATAAAATACAGCATATGCACATCAAGAACTGTCAGCCAGTAGAAGCCCTATAAGGAGAAATGCATTGCTACTTGTCGAACCAGAACCTTCTTGTGTTACTTCCTCTGGAGGTGGATCTTGCGTTGGCGCGAGACAGAGAGTATCAATGTCAGACACAAAGGTCTGGCAATCTGTGTTCTACAATTTTGTAAGCATAATTTTTATTTCATACCTATTTTAATAAAGATTCAAAACCATTGTAGATCTTTGTTTTTTCTCTCCCATATCACGTTACGATAACTTTTGAAAGAAATAGAAGCTGTAAAGCAGTGGATCAAAAACGTAGAGGATCATTTTAAACTGGAAATAAAGTAAGTGCATTGATTCTTGTTATCTTTAAGTAATTATGATATACTACCTTACAGGAGCATTGAATGTGTTCTTTGTTTTTAAAACAACAATCAAAGGATGAAAAAGCGCCACTAAAGATATTTTATTATGGACTTTTGCAACGTTGGTTATCAGAATCACAGTGTAAGCAGGCTGCTGTGATATTTGTATGAAAATCATAACAAAAGCAAGGGGTTACTGAACTACTACCAAATAAGCACACACCTTTGTTATTAACAAAATAACATACGTTATAAACAGTGATATTCATTTTAAATTAGATTTTCTATTTTCATTACACACTACTGTCTATTTACTACATTGTGGAACAAAAGAGCTTTAAGGCACAAATAAAATATGAAATATGGTATAATTTAAAGCAATTTTACTTGCAGAAATTTTGGAATTTTAATTTTTGCATGCCAATCGATCCATTAACTACGCCTGTGCTACTATATGCTCTTGCAGGATTCAATAGATAACTTTAAAAAGGGACTGGATTTATTTCTATTTTAAAAAGGGAATTCAGGGTTATCCTGGATAATTAGAGAGACAATATTGATCCAGGGAGAAATCCGATCGCCAGTATCTGGGGTCAGAAAATATTTTTTTTTTCCTTTGAGACGATTGCCTAAGTTTCCCTTTTTTTTTTTTTCCTCTTTGCATTCCTCTGGATTAATTAATAATTACAAAAAATAATAATTGATTGATAATTAATTAACAACTAATTAATTAATGACTAATCTGCATATTGCAGACCAGAGGAGATCTTAAAAGGTTGAACTTGATGGACTGAAAGTCTTTTTTCAACCTTAATTACTATGGCCCTTATTCAATTGCAATTTGCACAATTGAATAGGGCCCTAAATAACCACATTACATATATTTTTTAAAGAAGTTTTTTGGTAGCAAGCATCTATCCAAAATAAAGGTTTTCACTAACTTAAAAATTATTTAAAAAATATATGTTATGTGCTTATTTAGGGTCCAATTCAATTGGGCAAATTGCAATTGAATGAGGCCCTATGTAACTATGTAATTAAGCAAGCCTGTAGTTGCGGGTTTAGATGGAGCCAATGGTAACAGAGATCATCAGCATTGCATCACAGAAAAAAGGAGGATGGATTTCAAAGTCTTACGGCGTTCAATTACGAGTTACGGTCAAACCCACATTCCAGTCATGATGCAATATTAATAAAGCTGCAAATATGATATTCTATCACATACGAGTTACAGTATATGTATTAACACATTGATTACCGGGATCAATATAAAACAAAAATTATACATGAAATCAAGTATTTATGTGGGCTGATTTGCGAGCTTGAGAATGTTGTGCTATTAATTCTAAGACCTCACATCACATTCCCTTTTTATATTAGTACAGTAGTGTGTTTTTATTTGCATTACAAGTGCTATGTATTAGACTTTACCCCCCTTGCGGGTCCTCTCGAGCAAACGTAGGCCTTTGGCCTCCAATTGCGTGTTACGGCTTGCTCGCAAGTGACTTTGTTGTAATTTAATAGCTAAATTGAAAACGTATTAGTTACGGGATTAACGTATCAAAGGATTTATGGCAGCAAACGTCAACGTTGCTCGACCCGTAGGCTTTTTTGGCCTTGCTGTGTCTTTACCCACAAGTAGTCTGCGGTCTGCGTTATGGGGCTAATTTAAGAGCCATAAGTCCTAAGATCTACATTACAGGCTACGTTTTAACACGTAGCCTGAATTTAATAGGGCTCTATATTGGGAGGATCTTAGCTAGTTTCGGGTTAACACTCACCAACATGCACCAATCTCTAATTAGGTCTCTTGTTAGATCCACTTTAGCATTACTATACTTGTAATATTTTCAGCTAACTAGTAGTCTATTTCCTCTTCATAAATATCTTGTTCTGACTTCTGAGATCTATTTGTTGATTCAATTATATCCACTACCTTATTCACCTATGTCAACAGCATATGGATTAAACGTAATTATAAGGAATACATATTCAGTCTAAAAAGTTGGCTCATTTGCATTAATATATGCATAATCCTTGGCCCACACAACAATTTGTGCTTAGTCAGGCTCAACAATTTCAAACATTTATTTTTCATTGTTCAGTTTCCTTTTGCACAGCATGCCCTGGACTTTGCCCTGACTGACTCTTTGTCAGATTTATTATGTTTTTTCCAATAATTCATGACCATACAAATACTTAAGTTAGCCAGAGATCTTCTAACTAGAACACAAGTAACTTCATGACCATGCTTCAGAACTATAGAGTAGCATTAAGATCCCACCCAATGGATTTCATGGCTTTGATCTTTCTCAGGGATAACTTTCCATAGTGTTAAAGAAAACTGAAGAACTATAGATATGTTGCTTAACAAGTTTGAACATTTCAGCTGTCTTTAGTAAAGATTTTTTTTATAAAAGCGTAGGGTACATTTGATTATGACGTGTGTGTTTGTGCCACTTGGTCTATTTTGAAAGAGGGTGCCCAGGTGAGTGGCATCATCATATGTGGGTCAAACTACTTCTGTATTGTTGTAATAGGATGTTTATGTTTCTATTCTTCTTTGTATTCTGCATCCAGAATGATGTTATAAAATAAAACTTAGTTTATTATTATTTAAAGCAGTAATTGCTGAACATTATTGATAACGCTGGTACTTTAAACATAAAAATCTTTGTATTTTACATTTAACCCTTTGGCTGTAATGGTAGGTAGCAACACGTTGAAATAGCACAGTTCAGAAGCATCTGGCATTGAATGGTTAAATGGTGTCTTCACTCCCAAATTAAATTACTTATCAAGAGATGGTTAATGCAGCCAATCAAACAATTTTGGTAGCACATAAAATGCCAGATCACGCGGGTCCCTCTCTATAAAACCTCCCTCCCAACTGGGCAGTTGTTTACCTTCACAATTGATAAATGGAGCCCTGTAAACCAGGGTGGGATGTTTTTCCATTAAACATGAACATTAATCCATCAAAAAAAGAGTAAATACCTCAAAAACCATAAGAAGCCTTATCCGGTCTCCCTATCACCGGCCTTACTAAAAAGGCTCAGATTCTCTCAAACCAAATATTTTTAGCAAATATTTTTAGCATTCAGAAACACTATTGCTAAAACTTGGAAGATGTCCATCCCTGTGTTTGAGGAGGTACCGAAAAAACTCAAACACATACATTCTAGAAATTGGGAAAAGTAAATACAAGTTGTTTTTTTCCGGTGTCATTTGAATACTATATATATTGTTCTTGTACTTTACATCTTACTCTGTTATTCATTTTTATTCCCATTAATAAAAACGATAAAAAAAAAAAGAGTGGATCAAAACCAGACATTGGAATCTCCTAAATTGGGATCTGAAGGTATAATTTTCTTGAAATGGCATGGCATGTTTGCAGTTATCACTAGTAGCCCCACGGCTCTGAAATGTACTGCCACAAAATATCAGAGAAATCCCAAATCTCAAGGTTCAGCTTAAAATTCACTTATTTAAAGGTGCTATCAAACAGCTGCCTTAGAGAATGCACTTGTAGACACTTAGCCTCATCATTCTTTCCATATTCTTTTACCATCTTACCATAATGTACCTCAGTACAAGTAGACTGTAATCTATTCAGAATAGTGACCACATAACTCCTTGATAGTTTTTATGTTAAATGCATTTACATTGCCATGTAATTGTTTTGTACCTTATTTCTGTAAAGCTATGTACACACTGATGCTATACAAAAAGAAAAAATATATACTTAAATATATCTATTTTTACTCAAAAATATCTGTTCTGAAGGTTTACTGTAACAGTAATGACATGGATGATGTCATTTGTGATATTATGCAATAATATAACTGATGTAATTGAGAATTAAGGTGTTATGGATGCATGCAATTTTAACCTCCAAATTTCTTGTGTTTTCTTACACATTTTAACTTTATTTAACCTTGTTTTGCCATTGAATTAAGATATTCTTATATTAATCAATCCACTGCTTGGCATTGAGATAAAAAAAATGTTTTTATTGTCATGCTGTCAATGAAGTGGCAAGAAATAATATAGTAAATATAACATAGTAAAAAATATAATTAAAATTCCCTTTGATACAAAAAGTGGCACTTCCATAAAAATACATTTTTATTTATTTTTGACAGTGAGAAATGTCTTTCTATAGTATTTTCCATTCTAAAAAATACATGACAATAATAATAAACAGGTATGTAAAATACGAACATGGAAAACATTGGCGGGTCCCATACAGCAGTATTGGTGGGTCCCACACAGGCTAGGATTTGAGGATATCCATGCTGCGTACTGGTGATTCAATCACTTCTTCATTCATGCTGATTGACTCACCTGTGCATGGAAAGGATATCTTAAAATGCTGGTCTGTGTGGGGCTCTCAAGGACCGAACTTGCCCACCGCTGCAATACAGCATATTTGGAGTACTATACTTATACAGCCCAGTAGATGGCAGTATAAGCACTTTTATATACATATATGGCAGTTACACGCTGTTATATTTGTATTAATTCTAAAATAAGTGTACAAAAGGTAGTGAAAAAAATCTAACCTTTGAAGTGAATAAAAAAGCATATTTAACAATTTAAAGTCAGCTTATTTTAAGCATTATTTCTAATAAAAGGGTATGATAAAAAATAGTTACATTCAGATTAATTGATGAGAGTAATACTGACATTTTCATTGTGCTTGGTTATCAGGAGTAATGGGAAACCAGGAGCCTGATTCAATTGCAAGCCTGCATCTCACAGGATCCAGACGTATGTCTGCGGGTGTACTGCGGGCTCCCGTTCGTCTCAGATTCCAGAGCTATTTGATTGATCAAGCCCACCAGTTACTGTCCCAAAGCCGACTCCGTAAACCATGCACTGGTTCGTAGCAGTTCAGGGAGGGAACATGATCAATTAAGCAAGACCGTAACCTCCTATTTCGATTTGAAATAGCCAATAGAAAATGAGACTGTCAATATTACGGCAGTAAAACATGGAGGTTACATGCCAATCAATCAGGTTCGGGGGTCCGATATACGATCAGTCTCTCAAAACCAATACAATACCAATACAGAATTATGAAAATTAATGACAATACTGTTCTAGCCCATGTGGGTGGCCTGATATGTATTAACTCATTGATTCCGGAGATCAATATAACCCCGAAATTAAAAAAAATAAAATGAAATGAATAAAATAAATATTATTTACTGCAGATTTGCGAGCTTGAGACTGTAGTGCAAGTAATTCTAATGTCCGCCATCGCTTTCCCCATTATTTACAGCACAGTATTGATTTTTTATTTGCACTTACAGTGCTATGAAAAGGTGTTTAACCCCCTTGCAAGTCCTCTCTAGCACTCGTTGGATTTTCTCCTTCATTTGCAATTTACGGGTGTGAAACCATTTGCTGCCTTGAGGAATTTGAGCAATTGAATAGCAATTTGCGATTTGAGCCATCATAATTCTTGCAGAATTGAAAGATCAAAGGCTTTGGGAGGCTGTAAGTTACGGGTTTAACTATCGTAACGTTTTTCAACGTTTTCAAACCGTTTGAAGCCGGCAAAAAGACACCAACTGAATAGCAAATTAACTTGCGGCTTTTACTGGCTACAGTGACTTGCAATAGCTCAACTGAATTGGGCTGCAGAAGTTTAACATATTAATAATGGTAAGCAGAAATAAAGCAATCTATTGGGCTAGTGCCTTCTTGCAATTAATAAACTAAGAATATTCCTGCTTTAAATTTCAAGAAGGGCTCAGACATCAGTGGTGAACCGCCATGAAAACCTTTCTTGCTTGTGGTGTCATCGGTGTGCAACTGAATCAGGAGAGAATCTCCCACAGAGTAGATTTCTACAGGAGGCTGCAAAAGAGAGAAACGTAAAAATTGTAAATGTCACAGAATTCCAATATTTACAATATGCTCCTTTGAAGAACTAGTTTGATAATGAAAAAAAAAATCACAGCTTCTAATTTATTGGCAATTATATACATTGGCATGTAGAACCTGTAAGTTTTTCTTAATTTTTCTTCTTTCTTTTACAGGTCTGCCTTATTTTGTGTGGGCTCAGTTAAGTCTGATTCAAATAGGTTTTTGGGGAAGGAGTCACTCGCAATAAAGGGGCAGGGAGAAAATCAATAGTAAATGGAAAAGATTGTCGATGTCACTCGTAATAGATCTCATGCAATTTTTCCAGGTTGGGTGAATAGAATAGTAAGGATGATTTACTTTGCTCTTAAACAAGGTGTAATTTGTGATATATGGACATTAAATAGGGCTAATAGATAGTTAATCATTTTTAGATGTGGTCATTAAAAAATAGATTTATGCAAAACTTTATAAAAGTGTATTTTAATTTGTTTACCTTTAGTAGATACATATTTTGGTGAAAACTTAAATATTGTGCCTCTCTTTATTGCATATGAACTCCCATTTCTGTTTAAAAAGAAAAGTAATAAAATAAATATATATTTTCACCTACCCATGATCCCACAAGCAGAGCTATAGCTGGTGCAGCCGGTGCAAGGCACCGAGGGCCTGGCCTCTAAAGGGCCCCCTGTGCCCTGCGGACCTTCCCGCAGACCTCCCATGGGTCGACAGTGGCCCTTGTGGGTTCTTTGTGGCCCTCACGGGCCACCTGTGAGTCCCCTATAGTCTCTGCAGGTTCTATGTGGCCACTGCAGGCCATTAGTAACCCCTGTGGCCCCCATGGGCCTATTGTTGCTCCTGTGGCCCCACATGTAAATTGTGGCCCCTGAAGCCCCTGCAGGCTTCCTGCAGATCCCCTTTGGCCCTTTAGCCCTCGCAACTCCTCATGGCCCACTGTGGCCCTTGCAGGCCCCCTGTGGCCTCCCTAACACCCTATGGCCTCCATATACCCCCTGTTGCCTCCCAACGCCCCCTCTGTCCTCCACAGGCCATTTGTGGCCCCCCTCAATAAATGTGGCCCCTTGCAGACCTTTTTGGTCTCCCTCAACCTCCTGTGGCCCCTCACGGACCTTTGTGGCCCCCTCGGACTCCTGTGTCCTATGCAGACCTCCCTCAACCCCCTGTTGCCCCCCACCACCCCCTGTGGCTTTCCTAGGCCCCTTGTGCCCCCCCTCAGTACTTGCAGGCCCCTGAAGGACCTCCATGGCCTCCCCCAACCTCCTGTGGCCCCTCGCAGACCTCTGTGGCCACCTCGGACCTACTGCATCCCCCCGTAAACCTCTGGGGCCACCCTTAACTTTCTGCAGCCTCACTCAACCTCCTGTCGACTCTCAAACCCCTGTGGCCCCCTTCGGCCCTCTGTCCTGACCCCAGGAAGTGGAGTGCAGCATCGGGCAGGTAAGGTGCATATATATATATATATATATATATATATATATATATATATATGTATGTGTAAATGTATATATATATCACATGTATAGTTGTGAGCGTACGAGTCGTTGCTCACGCTTGCGCAAGAACTGCGTCCCTCGCAAATGCGGGTCCTCGCGAAGAGAGGGCCCGCATTTGCGGTGATGGAGCATCCCAACGTCCCCGCAAATGCGGATCCTCGCGAAGCGAGGGTCCGCATTTGCAGAGGTGGAGGCTCAGCGTCAGCTGTGTTAACACACACATACACACACAACTTTTTAACAAAATAAACCCAACCTCCCAGCCAACAAAAACCCAACAACGTCCCCGCAAATGCGGATCCTCGCGAAGCGAGGGTCCGCATTTGCGGTGGTGGGAGCATCCCAACATCGGCTGTGTTCACACACATACACACACACACACACAACTTTTTAACAAAAAAAACCTCAAAGTCGCCTCACACCCGCTTACACCCAGACACACACAAGCAAGACTTAACAAAAAAAACAGTAAAAAAGGCCCTTTACACGCTCTTAACACACATACGCACGACTTAGAAACAAAGACACTGCGTCGTACACGTAAAAGACACTGCGTCGTACACGTAAAAGACACTGCGTCGTACACGTAAAAGACACTGCGTCGTACACGTAAAAGCTAACCGCGTCTATCGCAAAAAAATACGACAGCATCGCAACAAAATACGGCCGCATCGGAAAAAAATACGTCCGCGAAAGACCCATTACAACCGCCGCGCATCAAAACATCACAAACACAAGAAATAAAGACAACGAACACATAAAAAGCTTACTTACAGCAAGGGGGGGGGCATCAGGCACCTCCAAAAGTTCATTTACACGTCCATTTAAGTAAAAAAAAAGAGTTTAAACGGCCGAAAATCGCCTAAGCGAGAGAGAATATGGCCGCCGAACAAAACGAAAACGAGGCTTCAGACGTAACTACACTGCAGTAACCCGCAAGAATGAAACACATACTATGCGGAACGTACCACAGTTACACTTAAACACCATTTTGAACACTACTACGCACAAAATGGCGGATGGAACGCAAATTGTAAGCTGGAACGCAAATAGCGCATGCGTATTGCGTGCTAACGTTCTGAGGCACTTGAAAGTTTAAAAAAAAACTGCCCACTTTCCAGAAATTTCTACAAGGTTATAAATACTGCCTAATTTCCAGAAACTTCTACATTTCTCCTCAGGGGATGAACACAGTGACTTCATAGATAACTGCTGCTTTTACTTGAGAAGACAATTCTTTCATAATTTACTACTTTACACTGTGCAAATTACAACTGAGAGGTAAGCTATAATATATTACATTTTATTATCAAGACAGCACAAAAAAAAAATGAACTATGAAAATGTGATTTGTGTATAGTCACATGTCACACGCACATTTATGTGTGTAGGCCCACAAAAAAAATACGGTTCCTTTAACAAAAAACAAACAAAACAAGTATTTTTATATCAAAAAAGCCATTTATCTATAGTGACATGTCACACGCACATATATGTGTATCATCTATAGTCACATGTCACACGCACATTTATGTGTGTTGGCCAAAAAAAAAAATAAGGTTCATTTAACAATTAAAATATGATTCATGTATACTGATATGTCACACGCACACAAAAAAATTACATTGAACTCTGCAAATGTGCTTCATGTATGTGACATATGTGTGTAGCCACACCGGAAAAAAAAAATGTTAATTGAAAATAATTACAGAAGTATATTTAAATGACATTAATTTACTGCAATTCAATAGATCATGTAAAACTCAATCTTTCTACTTTTAATATTCAAACAGACTCTGCATCAACAGCGTCACTCAACAATTTGCACCGTGCATTGTGAAGCACAATCCCTTTTAAAGAACTCCAACAAAGAAGAACAGGTAAGATAGAACAAGACATTATATGCTGAAAAGGCCATGGTTTGCTAAATAAAAAATAAAAAATATACAATTAACTATTTCACTTTCTTTTTCAAACAGACACTACAAGAAGACCGGCGGATTAAGATTGGCAGGAGGGGACCCTCTGTCATTCGACACTTCAATCAAGGTAAAGTATTAAGTATAAAAAAGAAACGAACCATGAGCCTCATTCAATTGCGAGGTGGCCAATTGAATAGGGCTCTATATAAGCACATAACATATTTTTTATACAGAACTTTTTAGTTACTGAACTTCTATCCACAATCAAGGTCTTCAATAACTAAAAACTTCCGTCAAAAAATATGTTATGTGCTTATATAGAGCCCTCTTCAATTGGCAAAATTGCAATTGAATGAGGACCTATATATCTTTAATGGCCGAGGGCCTCATTTAAATGTGATTGGCCCATTTCAATAGGGCTCTATATAAGCACAGAGCATATTTTTTAAATGAAGTTTTTAGTTAGTGAACACCTTGCTTTTGGATACAAGTTCACTAACTAAAAACTTCTGTAAAAAATAAGCTCTGTGCTCATATTGAGCCCTATTCCATTGCCCAAAATGCAATTAAATGAGGCCCCTATAATATAACAAATGCAGCAACCAAAGGCCCTCATTCAATTGATATTTTGGACAAATCAATAGAGCTATAAATAAGCACTTTTAGAGCCCTATTGAATTGGCCAAACTGCAATTGAATGAGGGCCAAAGTATGCAACATATGGTACACACAAAGTGGTACACACCAAACAGGATTGTATGAAAACTCACACAAACACATAGCAAACTAAATTAATATTTTTCTTTAATGTTTAACAACCTATAAGCCTTAGAAAAAAGCATAAATAAGTATACCAAAAGTGGTGCCCATCAATAAGGATTGTACAAAAACTCACACAAACACATAGCAAGCTACATTTATATTTTTATTTAATGTTTAACAACCTAAAAGCCTTAGAAAAAAGCATAAATAAGCATAACAAAAGTGGTGCGCACCAAACAGGATTGTACAAAAACTCACACAAACACATAGCAAACTACATTTACATTCTTAGTTAATGTTTACCAACCTATAAGCATTAGAAAAAAGCATAAATAAGCATAAACTAAATTGGTGCGCACCAAACGGGATTGTAGGAAAACTTACACAAACACATAGCTAACTAAATTCATATTCTTCTTTAATGTTTAACAACCTATAAGCCTTAGAAAAAAGCATAAATAAGTATACCAAAAGTGGTGCGCACCAAACAGGATTGTACGAAAACTCACACAAACACATACCAAACTACATTTATATTCTTATTTAATGTTTAACAACATATAAGCCTTAGAAAAAAGCCTAAATAAGCATACCAAAAGTTGGGCGCACCAATAGGATTGTAGAAAAACACAGAAATAATGTCATTTTTTCATTAATACAAATACATACAAATAAAATAACATTTTTATTTTATAACAGATACTGCGTCAAGAACATCGGACCAGGAGTTTCAACTGAGGACCAGACCAGAGGACGAGGACTTTCAACAGAGGACTACACCATCGTACGAGGACTTTCCACAGAGGACCAGACCATTGGACGAGGACTTTCAACAGAGGACTACACCATCGGACGAGGACTTTCAACACAGGACCAGACCATCGGACGAAGGCTTTCAACACAGGACCAACAAAGATTCTGCTTGAAATCAAACTTCAACCAAGGTACAGTATAACAAGTAAAAAAATATATATATATATTCTTCTTTAATGTTTAACATCCTATAAGCCTTAGAAAAAAGCCTAAATAAGCATAACAAAAGTGGGGCGCACCAAACAGGATTGTACGAAAACTCACACAAACACATAGCAAACTACATTTATATTCGTATTTAATGTTTAACAACCTATAAGCATTACAAAAAAGACTAAATAAGCATAACTAAATTGGTGCGCACCAAACAGAATTGTACGCAAACTCACACAAACACATAGCAAACTAAATTAATATTCTTCTTTAATGTTTAACAACCTATAAGCCTTAGAAAAAAGCATAAATAAGCATACCAAAAGTGGTGCTCACCAAACGGGATTGTACAAAAACTCACACAAACACATAGCAAACTAAATTAATATTCTTTTTCAATTTTAACAGCCTATAAGACGTACAAAAAAGGCTACATAAGCATACCAAAAGTGGTGCGCATCAAAGAGGATTGTACAAAAACTCACACAAACACTTAGCAAACTACATTTACATTCTTAGTTAATGTTTACCAACCTTAAAGCATTAGAAAAAAGCATAAATAAGCATAAACTAAATTGGTGCGCACCAAATAGTATTGTAGGAAAACTCACACAAACACATAGCAAACTAAATTCATATTCTTCTTTAGTGTTTAACAACCTAAAAGCCTTAGAAAAAAGCATAAATAAGTATACCAAAAGTGGTGCGCACCAAACAGGATTGTACGAAAACTCACACAAACACATACCAAACTACATTTATATTCTTATTTAATGTTTAACAACATATAAGCCTTAGAAAAAAACCTAAATAAGGATACCAAAAGTGGGGCGCACCAATAGGATTGTAGAAAAACACAGAAATAATGTCATTTTTTCATTAATACAAACACATTCAAATATAATAACATTTTCATTTTTATTTTATAACAGATACTGCGTCAAGAACATCGGACTAGAAGTTTCAACTGAGGACCAGACCAGCGGACGAGGACTTTCAACAGAGGACTACACCATCGGACGAGGACTTTCCACAGAGGACCAGACCATTGGACGAGGACTTTCAACAGAGGACTACACCATCGGACGAGGACTTTCCACAGAGGACCAGACCATTGGACGAGGACTTTCAACAGAGGACTACACCATCGGACGAGGACTTTCAACACAGGACCAGACCATCAGACGAAGGCTTTCAAAACAGGACCAACAAAGATTCTGCTTGAAATCAAACTTCAACCAAGGTACAGTATAACAAGTAAAAAAAGAGAAAAATAAATAAATATCTATAAATATATTGCATCGATGTCAACAGAAAATACAATTTAAAATAAAGCACCAGTAACTATAACTGTTAAAAAAATATAACTAACACATTTTTCATCTATCTCTTATTTCTCTTTTAGGGCCAATAATCTTTAACAGTAAATAAAAACTTCAATGTAGCCTGAAAAAAAAATTGCATAGTCTAAAAAAGGCTCAAAACACAGACTCTATACAATTTGTCATTCTAAAATTCCAGTCATAGACCCTCATTTAATTGCCATTTGACAAATTGAATAGTGCTGTACATAAGGACATAACATATTTTTTAAAATACCTTTTTACTTAGTGAAACACTTGCTTTTGGATACATGTTTACTAAATAAAAACTTCTTTAAATAATTCTCTGATGGCCTTATTTAGACCTCTATTCAATTGACCGCATTGAAATTGATTAAGTATAAAATGTAAACACACTGTTGATAACAATTTTTCATCAAAACAAACTTAACATCTCAAAATAAAATAATGATACATTATTTTATTTTTACAGATTAACATGGCTGATAATGAGAGTAAACAAGAAAAGAAAAGACGCCAAGCTAGAGAACCACGACAGAGAGCAGACAGCCAGCAGACACCGGAGAAGAAGGAAATTCGACGAGAAAAAGAACGCAAAAGAATTGCAAGCAAAAGACTGTCACCAGCGGAAATTAAAGATATGTCAAAAAAAGCAACAAAGCAAATAAAACATTTACAACCTGTTGCTCAAACATCAGATGACATTTTACCAGAAAAAAAACAACAGATACCAAAAAAAGCAACAAAAAAAACAAACCATTTGGAACCGGTTCATGAAACATTACATGACATTTTACCTCAAACAATACAACATATACCAAGAAAAGCCACGAAAAAAACAAAGCATTTAGAACCTGTTGTAGAAACATTATATGACATTTCACCAGATGAATATGAAAGTCAAAATCCAATATGCTTTGCAAATTGTCCTTTACTCAAGTCTTTAGCAGTAGAGGTTCATAGTTCTGGGGACATGACTACTCAATGTCAGTTTTGTGAGGCTTATTATTTTAAACAGGAGAGACCCAGAGATGGCCAATTTATTAGTTTCTGTCAAAAAGGCAAGTTCAAACTTCCAGAAAGGAAAGAATTTCCTATCTATTTACAAAATATTATGACTCAACCTACTTTTCCAAACTACAAAAATTTTAAAACAAACACAAGATCCTACAATAGTGCCATATCCTTTGCATCCATGGGGGCAACATTAGCTGCTAATGTACCAGGACATGGTCCTTACTGTTTTAATGTACAAGGACAAATTTATCATCGCACTTCCCATTTACATCCAGAGGAAGGAGATCAAAGAAAATTCGCTCAACTATATGTCCTAGATACAATGGAAGCTGTTGACCAACGTATGCAGATGGAAGAAAATAAAAAATGCTTACCCAGTGTTTTCATAGAGCTAAATAACATTATGGACAACAATCCCTACAGTAAAGCTTATAAAAAATTGGCAGAAGTAGAAAATGAACAACTACTTCATGCACAAAGACATCAATTACCAATGCCCAAGGTTAATATGGTGCTTAAAAGAGACAGACATACTGATAAACGTCGTTATAACTTGCCAACATCAAATGAGGTTACAATGGTGTTTCAGAATGATGGAGAACCACCATTTAAAAGAGACATTAGAATATATCCCAGAAATGAGAAGCAACCGTTCATTAATATGAGTATCTTAAGCCCAAATTTAGATCCAATGACATATCCCATCTTTTTCCCACACGGAGAAGCAGGTTGGCAACCAAAATTAACTCTTCTCAGTTACCCAAATGCTAAAGCCAGAATCCGAAATAATGTTTCTACACTTGAATTTAAAGTAGCTCAAATTGCCATTCGCAATGTATTTAATCCAATTTTATGTGGTGGAAAACTAACACAACAATGGATTATTGATTCTTATTTGCAAGTTGAGGCAAATAATTTAAACTTTATCAAATATCAACAAGATAAACTCCGTGTAGAACAATATTCTGGATTAATGGACTATGTTGCTGACGTGGCTACAAGCAGAGACATGACAGCTGGCAAAGCCATCATTTTACCATCTTCCTTTCAAGGATCTCCTCGAAATATGAGAGAAAGATACAATGATGCTATGGCTATTGTCATTAAATTTGGCGAACCTGATTTATTTCTGACATTTACATGTAATCCACAATGGCCAGAAATTACACAAAATCTACTTCTTGGACAAACTGCTTCAGATCGACCAGATTTAGTAGCCAGAGTTTTTAAGATTAAATTAAATGAATTAATACGTGACTTCACTATAAATCAGTTATTTGGCAAATGTCTTGCTTATGTATATACCATTGAATTTCAAAAAAGAGGCCTTCCACATGCACATCTTCTAATAATACTTCAAGAAAAAGATAAATTAGATACTTCAGACAAAGTGGATGCAGTCATTCTTGCTGAACTACCAGATCCAGAACTATATGGTAGACTATATGAGATTGTTACTCATCGCATGATTCATGGACCCTGTGGTGACCTTAATCCACAATCACCATGTATGGAAAATAATAAATGTTCAAAAGAATTTCCAAAAGATTATAGAGACAAAACCTATGCCAATTGTGATGGATATCCATTTTATAAAAGAAGAGAAGGAGATAGTGCCATTATTTGTGGAAAAAAAGTGGTCAATAGATATGTAGTACCCTACAATCCACATTTACTCATGAAGTACAACGCCCACATCAACGTAGAAGCCTGCACTTCCATCAAATCCATTAAATATGTCTACAAATATATTTACAAAGGTTACGATGCAGCTACTGTAGTCGTCAAAAGTGCAGACAACCCTGAAAGTAGTGAGTTAGTACATGATGAACTTGCATCTCATGTAGATGCTCGCTATGTCAGTGTGCCAGAAAGAAGCTATGTGGCAGCTTCTAAAATTTGAAATGCATGATAGATCACATGCAGTATATAGGTTAGCAGTACATTTGCCACAACGACATTTAGTCTATTTCCATGCTGGAAATGAAATGAATGCATTGGCCCAAAGTGAAGATCGTCACACTACACTAACTGCATGGTTTGAATTAAATGCCACTGATTCTGAAGCAACTGAATACTTATATATTGAAATTCCATATCACTATGTTTTTGTGAATGGATTATGGAGACCAAGAAAAAGCAGAGGCAATAAAATAATTCCAAGAATTTACACAGTCAGTCCAAGAGATGTTGAACGTTTTTACTTACGGATATTACTTTTAAATGTTCCTGGAGCACAAAGTTTTGAACACTTAAGAACTGTTAATGACATTGTATATGAATCCTTCCATTTAGCTGCAAGACATAGAAACTTACTATACAGAATGGGAAAGATGTTTAGAAGAAGCAGCACAATGTCAAATGCCACGACAGATGAGAGAACAATTTGCTTTTATTTGTATCTTCTCAAATGCTTCAAATGCATTAGCTTTGTGGGAGACTTTTAAAAGTAATATGGCTGAAGACTTTATGCAACGATACAATGAACCCATTGCACACTTAAAAGCGTTAATGGAAATCCAAGAAGTCTTTTTAACTCATGGATTAAGTTGTGCAAGTTTTAATTAGCCTGATCCAGGTCTTATAGATGACATAAACTTTGAAGACTATGACATTCAACTACAAGCAGAAACAACAGAAGAAAGACTTGCAACTTTAAATACATTAAAATTACAAGCATTTAATGCCATTAAAAATGCAATAGATGATGACATGGTGACAGAGCGTTATTTCTATCTTGATGGACCTGGCGGATCAGGAAAAACCTATCTGTATAATTTATTAATGAGTTCAGTACGAGCACAAGGTCAAATAGCAATGGCGTTTGCCACCACTGGAATTGCTGCACTTTTGTTAGAAGGTGGAAGAACTGTTCATAGTGGATTTAAACGGCCAGTGCCTATTTTAGAAACTTCTGTGTCAGATATTCGCATGGCATCATTACAAGCAAAGAAATTCAACAAATGTAAATAAATTATAATAGATGAGGCCACAATGATGTCATGCTATGCCCTCCAATGTATTGACCATTTGCTTCGTGAAGTCATGGATAATACTTTTCCATTTGGTGGAAAGGTAATGTTGTTAGGTGGCGATTTCAGACAAACATTACCTGTCGTTGTACATGGAAATCGAACTGACATTATTGAAACATGTATAAAGTCAAGCACACTATGGAAACATTTTACCCATCTTCAACTGAAACAAAATATGAGATCAGAAGGCCAAACTGATTTCAATGATTGGCTTATTAAAATTGGAGAAGGAAGAACAGACAAAATACCACATTTACCTGACGACACTGTAGAGATCCCACCTCATATGATTTGTCAACAAGATATTATATCGGCTATATTTGAAGGGAGTATAAATAATGAGGAATATTCCGAGCTTGCCAACCAAGTCATACTAACGTGTAAAAATAAGGATGCATTAATACTCAATAATGAAATCTTTAAAAAAATTAATGCAACACAAAGAAATTATCACAGTGCTGATTCTGTACTTGCTGATGACAATGAAAGTCAGTCCAACTTTTCAACTGAATTCATAAACTCACTAACTCCTTCTGGAATGCCACCACATATTTTGCAGCTAAAGAAAGGTGCAATTATTATGTTACTGCGAAATATGAACCCCAAAAAAGGACTATGCAATGGGACAAGATTAATTGTTCAACAATAAAGGACCATTTTATAGATGCTGAAATTTTAACTGGGACCCATAAAGGAGAGAGAGTTTTCATACCAAGAATAGATTTAGCACCAAGTGAAAGTAGTCTCCCTTTTATACTTCAGAGAAGACAATTTCCCATTATTATGGCATTTGCCATGACCATCAATAAATCACAAGGTCAAACATTCAAATCTGTGGTTATTTTACTGGAAGAAACAGTATTTGCACATGGTCAATTGTACGTTGCGTTGTCACGGTGCAAAAATCCACAGGCTATTAAACTTTACATTGAAAAGAATGAAAGTCAAGGTGATTTATTAGAAGATGGACGTATTTTTACTAAAAACATTGTCTACTATGAAGTACTATAACTTTGCAGTAAAGAAACAAAACACAAGCAAAACACATTTAAAAACATTCAAAAATAATAAACAAGAAACAATTTCAGTCATCATTTATGGAACGACTTTTTATGGATGATTCGACTCACAAAACACTTGCCTTGCAACTATATATATGTGATACTTATGTTAAAATGTTAATTAACTATGTTACTGTTTGTAATGTTACAAGTTGGAAAACAAGATTTTAACTTTCTTTACTTCAACATATTACACAGTTCATGTTAACAGCTCCACCACGTTTTAAGACACAATGTAAATATTGTATGTTATGTTAATATTACTCCCTGTATTAAGGTTTATCGACAGTTCATGTGGTCATAAGGGAATTTATTTCATTGAGTACATTTTACAAAGAGTTTTTACTTTTTGCCTTCCTTTGCATTCGATGTATATTGAAGTTAAGAATTATTCGGATACAAATTGCATGTTAAAAAACCATTGTCTTAAGTTTTAAATATTGAGTACTTTGAAGTTAAATTGTTTTTACATTCAAATGTTAATACTTTCAATACAAAATTATGTTACAATCTTTATTCACTATGTTGCTGTTTATACTGTTTCAATTTGTACAAATCTTTTTTACTGTTGGAAATGTACATATATAAGAAACTTGAAGTTTAAAAATATATAATGTCAAGTTTCTTACTTAAATATATTAAAAAATTCATGTTACAATTGGATACCTTTCAAGCTGGGTTTCTACTGTTTGTTTTCATCGGGATTAAATATAAAATATTGAAGTTAATAATTCTTCTGATACAAATTGATTAGTTTAAATACTGATTAGTTTAAAGTTCAACTGTTTTTAAATTCAAATGTTATTAATTTTTATACCAAATTATGTTACAAAATGTGTTCACTATCTTATTGTTTATAATGTTCAAAGTTATATAAATGTTTTGTCAAGTTCCAAAGTTACACAAATAATAAAGTTAAACTTTCACAAAATACAATTTCAAGTTTATTATTTACATATATTACAAAGTTATATTTGCTTTTATTGGGATTTCATGTATATTGAAATTAACAATTCTTCACATACAAATTACATCTTAACAAACCATTGCCTAAAGTTTACAATAATGATTAATTTCATTTTCAACTGTTCTTACATTAAAAGGTTAATACTTTTAATAGAAAATGTTTCAACACTTATTGTTCACTAAGAGAACATTTTACTAAACTAAACATGTTTTAATATCACAATACTTACAACTGTCACATAGATATATTTATAACTAAACAACTTTCCAAACATACACATCTCATTGCCGTCATTTTTTGACGGGCAAGTCGCTAGTTTATATATATTTATATGAATAAATATGTTGGTGTGTGTATATTTATTTATTTAACCTGTTTCCATCTCAAAATTCTGAGAAAAATAGTTATTACACTGCATTCTGGGAAGCTGAGCAGGGACATGCAAATGTGCCCACAAAAGCCTCACTCTTCACTCCATAGCCCAATAGCTGAATAAACTTGTACAGTATATATATATATATATATATATATATATATATATATATATATATATATTTATATATATATATATATATATATATATATATATATATTTATATACATATATATATATATATATATATATATATATATACTTAGCACTGAGGCACAAAACAGCAATCTAATATATCACTCCAAATGAAAATCATAGGTCAAGAAATACATGTGAACAGGAAAGGCCATATTGAGGCCTGCCACAACAGTAAAACACACATCAAAACATTAACTCTAGCAAATGACTGTAGAGAAGCAGATGTGATATCTATATTTTAAAAGGGAGCAAGAGAAAATCTGGAAAATTATAGACCAGTGAGCCTCACTTCTGTAGTGGGTAAGCTTTTAGAAGGGTTAATAAGGGATAATATACAAGAATGTGTCTATTTGAACAGGATTATAAGTAGGAGTCAACATTGCTTTATGAGGGATAGGTCATGTCAAACAAATCTAATTAGTTTCTATGAGGAGGTAAGTAGGAACCTGGATCAAGGCAACTCAGTGGATGTAGTATTTATGGATTTTGCAAAGGCTTTTGATACAGTGCCACATGGGAGACTACTGTGCATACTAAGAGATAAAGGAATTGCAGTAAATATCTGCTCATGGATTGAGAGCTGGCTAACAGTCAGGAAGCAAGGGGATGTTGTAAATGGAACATACTCTGATTGGACTAATGTGGTAAGTGGGGTTCCTCAGGGTTCAGTATTAGATCCTGTCCTTTTTAACATATTTATCAATGACTTAGAGGTGGGACAGGAAAGTAGTGTCTCCATTTTCACTGATGACACGAAGTTGTGCAAGGTAAGTCAATCAGATAATGATGTGCTTTCCCTCCAAAGGGATTTACATGAAATTGAGAAATGGGCATCTAAATGGCAGATAAGATTTAATACAAATAAATGTAAAGTTATTCATCTGGGAAGGAAAAATAGCCATGCAATTTATAATCTTTTTTTTTCTTTTTTTTTGTTTTTTATATATTTTTATTTTACTTCAGTTTCTACAAATAACAAACAGATATTACAAAATTATACAAAACACAAATATACAAATAGATATATTACAGTCATACAAAAACTTAAAAAAACAAAAAAGCGTTATGTCTTATGAGTTTAAAGAATGGAAATATTTATCCCAAATCAGCCAACTGTTAACCCTGGATAAAACAATGGCCATGTCATATAGATTCCTTTCTAATTCTCTGTTCTTTTTGAGAATTATTAATACTTCATTCAGTGATGAAATAATTCTGATTTCCAGCGTTTGGCAATAAGCCATTTTGACTACTGAGACTACATGTATAATTATAATCTTAATGGAGCAAATCTAGGGGTATCAGATATTGAAAGGGATTTGGGAGTGCTTGTGGACAACCACCTAGGTAACAGTGCTCAAAGCCAAGCAGCATCTGCAAAGGCCAATAAAATATTAGTATATATTAAGAAGGGTATAGAAGCAAGGGAAGCAAATATAATTCTGCTACTATACAAATCCCCCTCATTTGGAATGTGGAGTACAATTTTGGGCACCACTTCATAAAAAGGACATTTTAGAGCTGGAAAAGGTACAGAGGAGGGCAACAAAACTAATAAGGGGAAAAAGAGGAGATATGATTACCTTATAAAAATGCATCCAGGGTCAGTATAAAGATTTGTCAAGGGAGCTTTTTGTGCCAAGTGTCAAGGGAGCTTTTTGTGCCAAGAGGTTTTAAACTGACAAGAGGACATCCCTTGATATTAGAAGTAAAAAGATTCCACCTTAAAGAAAGAAAAGGGTTCTTCACAATAAGGGTGGTTAATCTGTGGAATTCTCTACCAGAGGATGTGGTGACAGCGGATTCAATAGATAACTTTAAAAGGGGACTGGATTTATTTATAATTTCTAATTTAATTAAAAAGAAAATTCAGGGTTTTTCTGGATAATTAGAGACAGAGTATTGATCCAGGGAGAAATCCGATTGCCAGTATCTGGGGTCAGGAAGGATTTTTTTTTTTCAGACAATTGGCTAAGTTTCACTTGTTTTTTTTTTGCATTCCTCTGTATTAATTAATACTTTTTTGTTTTAATTACAACTAAATAATTAAATTATTGATTAATAATTAATTAACAACTAATTAATTAATAACTAATCTGAATATTGCAGATCAGAGGAGATCTTAAAAGGTTGAACTTGATGGACTGAAAATCTTTTTTCAACCTTAATTACTATGTAACTATATAACAATGTAACAGCCACAGAGGGATGAGCAGGTCCAAGAGTCTGCAAGGAGGGTCCGGGCACCCAAAGTATACAAGGAGAGACTCGCATTAGAGGGGTTAACCGATGGGGTATGAGCGTGCCAGTCTTGGAGAGCTCTATGCGGCCCTGAGTAAGGACCTTGAGCCTCGCGCATGGACCTGTTGAGCTATAACAGGAATGACAAGGATGTTAGCCACAATACACCTCCTTGCTTCTGGTAGTTTCCAAAACACCCTGAGCATAGCCAGATGAATATCTCTGCCAAGCCTCAAGTTAAGTATATTCCTCTGTGCTATTGTTCAGCAAGCTACCAGATACATCAATTACACTAACATTGCGGAAGAGACCTTCTAGGTGAAATTTGATTTTCACTGATTAGGAGGTGTCTTTAATGTGCTAGTTGCTATTGATTGCACACATGTTGCATTGATACCACCTAGAGAGCAAGAAGTGGTGTTCAGAAATCTCAAACATTATGATTCAATATATGTACAGGTTGTTTATGATGCAAACATGCGCATACAAAATGTATTTGCAGCCTTCCCTGGAAGTGCTCACAATGCCCATATCCTGCATCAATCATCCACCTATGATTTGTTCCAGTCCGGGCAATTTCTATCCGGTTGGCTACTGGGTGAGAACACAGAAGTAATCACAGGCAATCATATCTTAATCACACTGGATACAATAACATATACATCATGTTTCACTCTATTGCTCTGATGTTCACATGTGCATAAGGGAGTAATATTACCTAAACCCTAACATAATTGCCCATTGCTGTGCATAACCCTGTGTTAGCTTGCCCAAACAATATGAAGTTCACAACAACATATCCAAAAAAGAACTGTAGTTTAATCATTATGTATACGTTCATATGCTTTGACAAACATCACAACATCCTATTATATCTACATCTCCCATTTTGTTTACATCAGTTGATGCAGGATATGGGTGTTTGCCGTGGTTGTTGATCCCTGTGAGCAATCCACAAACACAGGCAGAGGAGAGGTATAATGCAGCGCATAAGACATGCCGGAATGTAATTTTGGACACCTTTTGTGTACTCAAGATGCACTTAAGATGCTTACATTCACCTGGTGGTGCTCTACAATATAGCCCAGACAAGGTGTGTCGGATCATCGTTGCCTGCTGTTGTCTGCACAATATAGCAGTACAGGCCAACTGTCTGGGGTACATTGATGCGGCTCTGCTACATGGGGAGTGTAGTGTATAATCTGCAGGGGAAACAACAACGGGCCCGCATCATTCGTGAGCACAAACCCAATAAAAAATAACCATAATGTAGCTTGATTATGCATCACTCCTAAAACTCTATTCTCCATCCCTATTGTCATACAGAATATCAAACAGTCCACAGTAGAGGAAGGTTCTCTGATATGATGTATGTCTCATGATGCACTATTGATTAACAATGAATACACTACAACATGCAACGCTATCAGTTACATGCTATCAGTTACAAGTAAACACACATTCCCATACACATCATAAGTACTGACAATTCAAAACATCAATAGCATAGATAAATGTAGTGGATTATATATCCCACAATGTCAATGTATATATGCCCCACATTTGTATATGAAAACCTCAACACACTATAGACCAGTAAAGTTCACATTGTCTGATCATGAAAATACACATCCAATAGGGATCAATACAATTCATATCAATCTGGAAATATGAACATACCTGCAGATATGTAAAGATAATATATGTACTGCATGAGATGAAAATGTTGAAAGCAGAATGATTACAGTGGATAAGCTTAATTTGGTTAGTCTTTCTTTATAACTTAGGTCCTCCATTCCCTTTATTAGCTTTGTTGCCCTTCTCTGTAGTTTTCCAGCTCTAATATGTCAGTTTTATGTTGTGGTGCCTAAAATAGTACTCCATATTCCAAATGAGGGCGTACTAGGTATTTATACAGTGGGAGAATTATATTTGCTTCCCTTGCTTCTATACCCATCTTAATACATGCTAATATTTTACTTGCCTTTGTTGATGCAGCTTGGCATTGAGCACGGTTACCTAGTTGGCTGTCCACAAGTACTCCCAAATCCTTTTCAATATCTGATACCCCTACATTTGCTCCATTAAGAATATAAATTGCATGGCTATTTTCCTTAACATTTATTCTTAACTTAGTGACATCAGCAAAAAGGAGACAATACTTTCCAATCCTACTTCTAAGTCACTAATAAATATATTAAAAATGAGAGGACCTAATACTGCACCCTGGTAAACACCACTTACAATATTAGTCCAATATGAGTATGTTCCATTTACAACTATTTGTTTTCTGTCTTTTAGCTAGCTCTCAATCCATGAGCAGATATTTACTGCAATTCCTGTATCCCTTAGATTGCTCAATAGTCTCCCATGTGGCACTGTATCAAAAGCCTTTGCAAAAACCAAAAAGACAACATCCACTGAGTTGCCTTGATCCAAGTTCCTACGAACCTCTTCATAGAAACTAAATAGGTTTGTTTGACATGACTTATCCCTCATAAATCTGTGCTGATTTCTACTTATAATATTGTTTAAATATACATATTATTGTATTCTATCACTTATTAACCCTTCTAAAATCTTTCCCACTACAGAATAAGTGATACGATAATTTCATGGATTTGTTCTTGCTCCCTTCTTATATATAGTTATCACCTCTGCTTTTCTCCAGTTATCTGGTAGAGAACCTGTGTTGAGTGAATCTTGAAAAATTAGATACAATGGTTTGGCTATTACAGAGCCCAGTTCCCTCAGTACCATTGAATGTATTCCATCAGGACCTGGGGCTTTATTAACATTTATTTTTTTCCAACGTCTTTTGGTTTTGTTCCTGCATTAACCAGTTATTTGGTGAAGGTAATGTAGCCCCCTTTTGTTGCAGTGATCCAACCACTGGTACTTCCCTTGTGTATACCAAAGAAAATAACCTATTTAGCTTATCTGCCTTTTCCTGGTCACTAATTATCAGACTGCCTGTGTCACATTGTAATGTTCCTATAGCTTCCTTTCTGGCCTTCTTCCCATTAAAATATTTTAGGGTAAGTCTTACTCTCCTTTACAACTAAATTTTCATTTTCTATTTTAACCAGTCTAATAGCCCTTTTGCAAGCCTTGTTGATTTCCTTGTACTTGCAAAAAGCAGTGTCTGTCCCCTCTTGTTTGTATACTTTAAACGCTTGTCTATATTTATGTTCAGTATTTTACCTGTCAGTTCTCTGTCCCAGTCTATACGTTGTATCACGGCCCATAGACCATTAAAATCTGCCCTTTTAAAATTAAGAGTTTTCGTTAGCCCCTTACAGTTATGTTTTTTTTTTATTCAATCTCAAATGAGATTGTGTTGTGATAACTGTTTCCCAAAGGTTGCCCAATTTCCACATTTGATACTATATCAATATTATTTGTGATAACTAAATCTAAGTTTATTTTATCCAGTTTTTTTCAGGGTAATTAAAATCTCCCATTATTAGAACTTGACCATGCTTAGCTGCATTTCCAATCTGTAACAAGAATTGCATTTCCTTACTTTCAATTATATTTGGAGGTTTATAGCATACTCCTACTAATATTCTTTTTAGAATTTGCTGGTCCGCTATTTAACTCTATCCACAAACATTCAACATTACCGCTAGTTCCAACATAAATATCTTCTCTGACTATAGGCTTAAATTCGTGCTTAACATACAGACAAATCCCTCCTCCTCTTTTACCATTACCCCTATCTTTCCTAAATAGGTTATAACCATTCAGATTAACAATCCAGTCATGAGATTCATCCCACCTCGTTTCAGTAATGCCTATTAAATCCCATTTCTCATTAACTGCTAATAATTCTAACTCTCCCATTTTTCCTGGCAAGCTTCTGGCATTAGCGAGCATACACCTTATGTTATGAGTCTGTGGTTCTGAAGTGCCTGCCACTGTACTTGAGTTACTTAGCAATATCTCCCTATTGACTGTACTCACCCTCCCCCATCTCCTCCCAAATGACTAGTTAATAAGTTCCTTACCCCCTCTACACTTACTACCCCATTACTTCTATCTCGTTCCTCCCCCCACCTACTAGTTTAAAAACTCAGCCAGTCGTTCTACAATCCTATCCCCTAGCACAAAAGCTCCCTCATCATTAAGGTGCAATCCATCCCTGCTATAGAGGTTGTACCCAAGTGAGAAGTCAGCCCAGTGCTCTAAAAACCCAAACCCCTCCTGGCTTGCAGTGGGCAGATCCAAACTGATAATATTTTTTCGATTTTAGGTAGTAAAACAGATCTTATAAGCACTGTTATATAACTAGTAAAATACAGAAAGCTCCTTCAAGTGTAATGCAAATGTATGTTCAGAATTATACCAGAGTATTTCCATAAATACAAAAGGATAGTTTAGATTTCTAAAAGACACATAGTTCACCTTGTCGTGGTGAACGGTCTTGTGTACTTCCATGAAGCTATGAGCTATATTATGTAGGGTCAGCCAGGATGGGCAGGTCATGGCAGAGAGGTCAGACAAATTGCAGAGAGGGAACTGGAGAAGGAGCTGGTAACCCACTCCAGTATCTTTACTAAGAAAACGTTATGGATAAGGCACATCCATAGACATAACAATATGGCACTGGAAGATAAGCCCCTTAGGTCAGAAGGTGCCTACCACATTACTGAGGAAGAGCAGAGGGCAAACACAAGTAACACCAGATCTAATGAAGGGGTTGAGCCAAAGCAGAAAGGACACCCAGCTGCCGATGTGTCTGGAGGGGAAAGGAAATTCTGATGCTGCAAAGATCAAATCAGAATAGGAACCTGGAATGTTAGAACTATGAACCAAGGCAACTAGATTTGGTCAATAATGAAATGACAAGGTTAAACATTGATGTCCTGGAACTAGTGAACTTAAATGGACTGGAATGGGACATTTCACATCAGACAACCACCAGATCTTCTACTGTGGTCAAGAATCCTGCAGAAGAAATGGAGACCATCCTAGTCAATCAAAGAGTGGCTTAAGCAGTGCTCGGTTACAACCCAATCAATTCAAGGCAAGTCATTTAATATCACAATGATCCAAGTCTATGCTCCAACCATGGATGCTGAAGAGGCTGAAGTTGTCCAGTTTTACAAAGTCATTCAATACGTCATAGATATAACACCAAGAAACTATGTTACTATCATCATAGGAGATTGGAATGCTAAAGTAGGGAAGCAAAGCACACCTGGAATAACTGGCAAATTTGGCATTGGAGTACAAAATGAAGCAGGTCAGAGATTAGTAGAATTCTGTCAAGATAATTCTCTGGTTGTAGCAAACACCCTCTTCCAACTGCCTCCGTGACGACTCTATGCATGGACGTCACAGATGGACAATATAGATGATAGGATCAGATTAGTGAGTAATCATGTATTCTGATGTGTGTGTCAATTATATCTGGGCACCTAGATATAATGAGAGAAAAATAATGCACAGAAGTCAGAGTGTCATCAGAATAATCTCTGAGCTTTATTTAGACAGTCTGTTTCTTATATAGCATAGAACACGTCACAACTTATTAGCATAGTTGGAAATAGGGTTAAATACAAAATTGCAAGCAACTGTCTTTTTTTAATGTTTACTCAGCAAAACCTTATCTAAAAACCCCTGTTTGCTTCAGATACATTGTCTCAGTAGTATCTGAAGCAAAAACAGGACACAGGATACAGATGTTTTAAACATAAACATTCTACAGATGACGCACTTAAACATTCTAGTGAGATAAGAAAAATGCTGACATACTTTTTATAATCATGATACTCTTAGCTAATTAATTTCTAAATGAAGAAATTAAAATACCTAACAATAGAAATCAGATTGACTATGTACTTTGTAGCCAAAGATGGAGCTCTATACTGTCAGCAAAAACAATACCTGGAGCTGACTGCGGCTCAGACCATGAGCTTTTTATTGCAAAGTTGAAAATTAAACTGAAGAAAAGAGAGAAAACCATCAGACCAAGTAGATAGGAAATACATAATATCCCTTGTGAATATGCAGTGGAAGTAAAGAATAGATTTATGGATTTAGATATGGAAGATAGAATGCCTGAAGCACTTTGGACCGAAGTTTGCAACATAATCCAAGAAACAGCAACAAAGAATATCCCTAAAAGAAAGAAAAGTAAGAAGTCAAAATGGTTGTCTGATGAGGCTTTGAAAGTAGCCCAGGAAAGAAGGCATGTAAAAGGTAGCGTATATAAGAAAAGGTTTGTCCAACTGAATGCAGAATTCCACAGGATAGCAAGAAGAGACAAGGAGACAGTCTACAATGAGTAAAGAGATTGAAGAAGATAACCGAATGGGTAAATCAAAAGATCTCTTCAAGAAAATTGGGAACCTAAAAGGCACCTTTCATGCAAAAGTGGGAGTGATAAAAGACAAAAATGGTAGGGACTTAACAGAAGAAGATTAAATAAAGATGAGGTGGCAGGAATACACTGAAGATCTATACAGGATCTATACAGGATCTTAACAGCAGTGATGACCTCAGTAATTTGTCGATTGAGTTGGAGCCAGACATCTTGCAGAGTGAAGATAGATGGGCCCTAGGATGTCTTGCTCGTAATAAGGCAGCAGGAGGTGATGGCATCCTAATTGAACTATTTAAAATTCTACAGGATGATGCTGTGAAGGTGTTACTTGCCTTATGCCAACACATTTGGAAAACTCACTGGAAAAGGTCAGTCTACATCCCAATCCCCCCAAAAAGGCAGTGCCAAATAGTGCTCCAATTATTGAACAATTGCACTCATTTTACATGCCATCAAGGTAATGCTTAAGATTCTACAAGCTCGACTCCAACAATATATGGACCAGGAACTACCAGATGTGCAAGCCGGGTTCCGCAGAGGAAGAGGCAAAAGAGATAAAATTGCCAATATCCGCTGGATAATAGAGAAAGCAAGAGAGTTCCAAATAAAAACGTTACTTCTGCTCCATAGACTATTCTAAAGCATTTGACTGTGTGGATCACACCAAAATGTGCCATGTTTTTATTAACATGTGAGTACCAGATCATCTACTTCCTCCTAAAGAATCTGTATGTCGACCAAGAAGCCACGGTCAGAATCGAACATGGGACAATAGAATGGTTCAAGATCTGACAAGGAGTGCAACAAGGTTGTATATTATCACCTTATTTATTCAACTTATATGCAGAGTACATCATGTGTAAGGTTGGACTGGATGAATCCAAAGCCGGAATCAATATTGCTGGAAGAAATATCAACAACCTCAGATACGCCAATGATACTACTCTGATGGCTGAAAGTGAGGAGGAACTAAAGGACTTATTGATGAGGGTAAAAGAAGAGAGTGCAAAAGTTGGCCTGCTGCTCAACGTTAAAAAGACAAAGATCATGGCAAACAGCAATCTCACTTCCTGGCAAATAGACGGGGAAAAATAGAGGCAGTGACAGATTTTATTTCCCTTGGATCCAAGATCTCTGCAGTTGGTGACTGTAGTTATGAAATTAAAAGGTGTTTGCTTCTGGGGAGGGAAGCTATGGCAAGCTTGTACAAGCTAGTAAAAAGTAAAGATATTAAATATTAACAAAGGTCCGCATAGTTCAAACTATGGTATTCCTAGTAGTAACATACGGATGTGAGAGATGGACCATAAAGAAATCGGAGCACCGTAGAATTCACACCTTTGAATTTTGGTGTTGGCGAAGACTGCTTAGAGTCCCTTGGACTGCAAGAAGATCTAATAAATCAATACTTCAGGAAATCAAGACAAACTTTTCACTAGAAGGTATTATCATAAGGCTGAAGCTCAAATATTTTGGCCATATTATGAGACGGCAGGATTTCCTAGAAAAGACTCTGATGCTAGGAAGGATTGAAGGCACAAGAAGAAGGGGGAGACATAGGCAGAGGTGGATACAGTCACGGAGAGTGGTACGAGACTAGATGACTAAACAACAACAATGAACAGAGGGTGTGTTTAAAAACTGATATAGCCAGTTACATATGTAATATCTTGTAAATAAATTACAGTTTTTCCACAATAGTGCACCCACCTAGACAACCCACTTTTTGTTTTATTGCATTCAGTCAGACACAATTTATAAACTCTGGTGCAACAGCTGTGGATTAAATCACAGATAGAAGTTAGTAGGAAGTTAGGAAAATAGTATTGAGCGGACCTGTGTCACAGGATGGCTGAATTTTTCAGAAAAAAAATATAAGCAATCTAAATTATTCAAAAACTTATAGTATTGATGACACTAAACTCAAAAACATAACTTACACATTACTATGTATTTTAGAAGGCTGGGCAATTTTTATATTATAATATATAAACCATTTTTTGTAGGATGTTGAAAATCTTTTTGATAGTTAGCTAGACACTATTATACAACTGAAAAGTCATTTGCTGCTGTCTCTTCAGGTGTGGAACCGGGAGACCACTAAATAAAGAAAATCATGGTTCATATTGGAAAAATGTTGCAGAAATTACAATTTATAAAGGTTGCTGTAGATTTAAAAATATTGTTCAGCCATCTACTAACTAACTAATTTGATGCAAAACAAGTTTAAAATGATTTAGATTACTGTAATTATATTTTGCCAGTAACAGCAGCCCACTTGGAAAATTTCACATTGCTGCAGTTAGTTCTTTGTTGCATCAATCAGAGGAACCTCTAAAATATTAAATCAAGAGAAGCACCCCATGTATCTTGCTTTAATCTTGTTTTAGATCAATGCCAAACAGTATCAGTTTATAAAAACACTATGCAAAAGGGTGTTTTTTTCTTCTTCTTGTCCTGACATGTTACATATTAGAGTGTGCCTGGAAGCCTCCGCTAGACTTATCTTCAACACCAAATGATCAGTGTCTGCAGCTCCTCTCTGTCAATCACTCCACTGCATTCCCATAGCTTCCCGAATCAAATTTAAAATGATGACCCTAACATATAAAGCCCTCAACAACAGTGCACCCCCTAATATCTCTGCTCTTGTTTCAAAACACTCTCCCAACCGCCCCCTTAGATCTGCTAACAACCTTCTTCTTTCCTCCTCTCTCATCACCTCCTCTCACTCCGGTCTTCAAGACTTTTCTTTTGCTACCCCTACTATTTGAAACTCTTTGCCCTGCTCCATTAGACTATCTTCCTGCCTCAAAACCTTTAAAAAATTACTAAAAACACACCTGTTTAAAAAATCTTATCACCTTTAGCCTTAACATGTACAACTGAATGTTCCACAGCTTAATAACACCTACACCCACAATCTACAGTACAACACACAGACACCTCCACTTGACTGAACCAATTGCTGTCACACTGCCATCTTGCATTTGTCACCCTCTTGAATCACACCTAAACCCTTAGGGCCTCATTCAATTGCGATTTGGCCAATTGAATAGGGCTCTAAAAAAGCACATAGCATATTTTTTTAAAAGAAGTTTTTAGTTAGTAAACATCTATCCAAAAGCAAGGTTTTCACGAACCGAAAACGTATTTAAAAAAAATATACTATGTGCTTTTTTAGAGCCCTATTCAATTGGCCAAATCGCAATTGAATAAGGCCCTTAGATTGTAAGTTTGCGAGTTTTCAGTATTTTGTCAGTGCCTTGGAAACAAGCTCTATTTACATTTGATTTTATGCTCAAAAACAGGGCCCTCCATTCTTTTCAAGGTGTTAAATTTGTTTTTTGCTATGTACTTAAACCCTGTACAGCGCTACGGAATATGTTGGCGCAATATAAATAAAGATAATCACATATATAGTTGTGAGCATACGAGCCCGCTCGAGCCGTTGCTCACGCTTGCGGGCTCGCACAACTCACAACTCCTCCTACCCGCTCGCCGCTCTTAACTCCTCCCCCGCCACTCTTAACCCCTCCCTAGCCACTCTTAACTCCTCCTCCGCCATGCTTAACTCCTCCCCTGCCGGTCTTAACACCTCCCCAGTTGTGCTTAACTCCTCCCCCAGCTGCTCTCAACATCTCCCCCCAGCTGCTCTCAACTCCTCCCCCCTGCTGCTCTCAACTCCTTCCTGGGGAGGGATCGGCAGACATGCTGGGGACTGTGGTGAAAGAGACAGCCTGGAGGAAAAGAGAGACAGGAGGGACACAGATAGAGAGACAGGAGGGACACAGAGAGAGAGTGACAGGACTAGCACAGAGAGAGTCAGGAGGGACACAGATAGAGACAGGAGGGACACAGATAGAGAGAGACAGGAGGTACACAGACAGAGAGAGACAGGAGGGACACAAATAGCGAGACAGGAGGGACACAGAGAGACAGGAGGGACACAGACAGAGACAGGAGGGACACAGACAGAGAGAGACAGAAGGGACACAGATAGAGAGAGACAGGAGGGACACAGACAGAGAGAGACAGGAGAGACAGAGACAGGAGGGACACAGACAGAGAGAGACAGAATGGACACAGATAGAGAGACAGGAGGGACACAGACAGAGAAAGACAGGAGGGACACAGACAGAGAAAGACAGGAGGGACACAGATAGAGAGAGACGGGAGGGACACGGATAGAGAGACAGGAGAGACACAGATAGAGAAAGAGACAGGAGGGACACAGATAGAGAGAGACAGGAGGGACACGGACAGAGAGAGACAGGAGGGACACAGACAGAGAGAGACAGGAGGGACACAGATAGAGAGAGATAGGAGGGACACAGAGAGGGAGACAGTAGGGACACAGAGAGAGACAGGAGGGACACAGATAGAGAGACAGGAGTGACACAGACAGAAAGAGACAGGAGGGACACAGACAGAGAGTGACAGGAGGAACACAAATAGAGAGAGATAGGAGGGACACAGACCGAGAGAGACAGGAGGGACACAGACAGAGAGAGAGAGACAGAAGGGACACAGAGAGAGGGAGACAGTAGGGACACAGAGAGAGACAGGAGGGACATAGATAGAGAGACAGGAGCGACACAGACAGAGAGAGACAGGAGGGACAGAGAGAGACAGGAGGGACACAGACAGAGAGAGACAGGAGGGACACAGAGAGAGACAGGAGGGACACAGATAGAGAGACAGGAGCGACACAGACAGAGAGAGACAGGAGCGACACAGACAGAGAGAGACAGGAGGGACAGAGAGAGACAGGAGGGACACAGACAGAGAGAGACAGGAGGGACACAGACAGAGAGAGACAGAAGGGACAGAGACACAGGAGGGACACAGAGAGACAGGAGAAACATAGAGAGACGGGAGAGACACAGATAGAGAGACAGGAGGGACACAGATAGAGAGAGACAGGAGGGACACAGATAGACAGGAGGGACACAGAGAGAGAGACAGGAGGGACACAGAGAGAGAGACAGGAGGGACACAGAGAGAGAGACAGGAGGGACACAGAGAGAGAGACAGGAGGGACACAGAGAGAGAGACAAGAGGGACACAGAGAGAGAGACAGGAGGGACAGAGAGAGAGAGACAGGAGGGACAGAGAGAGAGACAGGAGGGACACAGAGAGAGAGACAGGAGGGACACAGAGAGAGAGACAGGAGGGACACAGAGAGAGAGACAGGAGGGACACAGAGAGAGAGACAGGAGGGACAGAGAGAGAGAGTCAGGAGGGACAGAGAGAGAGACAGGAGGGACACACAGAGAGAGAGAGGAGGGACACAGAGAGACAGTAGGGACAGAGACAGGACCGACACAGACAGAGACAGGAGCGACACAGACAGAGAGAGAGAGACAGGTGGGACACAGCGAGAGAGAGACAGGAGGGACACACAGAGAGAGAGAGACAGGAGGGACACACAGAGAGAGAGAGACAGGAGGGACACAGAGAGAGAGAGAGAAACAGGAGGGACACATAGAGAGAGAGACAGGAGGGACACATAGAGAGAGAGACACAGACAGAGAGAAGAGACATGAGAGAGAGACAGGAGGGACAGAGATAGAGAGAGAGAGAGAGAGAGAGACAGGAGGGACAGAGAGAGAGACAGGAGGGACACAGACACAGAGAGAGACAGGAGATACACAGATAGAGACAGAAAGGATGGAAGTTCAGAGAGAGAGAGAGACAGGAAGGAGGGACAGAGAGAGACAGGAGGGAGGGATAGAGAGAGAGAGAGACTGGAGGGATAGAGAGAGAAACAGGAAGGAGGGACAGAGAGAAAGATTGACAGGAAGGAAGGACAGAGAGAAAGATTGACAGGAAGGAGGGACAGAGAGACAGGCAGGAAGGAGGGACAGAGAGAGAGACAGGAAGGAGGGACAGAGAGACAGACAGGAAGGAGGGTCAGAGAGATGAGAAAAGTGGAGTGGAAGAGACAGGGGAGGGAAAGCGGGGTAGAAGAGACAAGGGAAGGGAGAGCAGGGTGGAAGAGGGAAGGGAGAGGGGTGGAAGAGACAGGGGAGGGAGAGGGGGGAAAAGGAACAGGGTAGGGAGAGGGGTGGAAGAGACACAGGGAGGAAGAGAAGGAAAAAGAAACGGGAGGGAGGGAGGGAAGAGACACAGGAGGGGGAGAGGGGTTGAAGAGACACGGGAGGGAGAGAGGGGAAAGGGGACACATGGGAGGGAGAGGGGGGAAGAGATACAGGGGTGGAGAGGGGGGAAGAGACACATGGGGGAGAGGCTCGCAATGAGCACCTTTGGCGCTCATTGCGAGGCCCATGATGAGCTTCAAAGGTGCTTAGTAAAGTAGAGGGGGGAGTGGCTCTCATTGAGCGCCTACCGTCAAGTAGAGGGGGGAAAAGGTTGAGGGGGAGAGGCTCGCAATGAGCGCCAAAAGTGCTCATCGCAAGGCCAGTTAAGTAGAGGGGGAGAGGCTTGCAGTTTGTGGCAAACGCCATTGCCAGGCTTCAAATTTTATTGCCGTCATTTTTGACGGGCAATTCGCTAGTAATAATAATAATAACAATAATAATAATAATAAACCTTTGGAATATATACACACAGAGGATGCTCTGATCCAGATGTGTCTGGAGGGGTAAAGAACAATTCAGCATACTAACCTAGAAGGTTAGAACTATGAACTAAGGCAAACTAGAGGTGGTCAAACATGAGTTGACAAGATTAAACATTGACCAGACCATCTTATCTGCCTTCCGAGGAATCTATATGTGGACCAAGAAGCCACGGTCTGATGACTAAAAATAAGGAGGGACTAAAGGGCTTATTGATGAGAGTGAAAGAAGAGTGTGCAAATACTGGTTAAGTAGTTAATGTTAAAAAGTCAAATATCATGGCAAACAAACATTTCAGTTCCTGGAAAATAGATGTATTCCCAGAAGTAACATATGGATGTGAGAGCTGGACCATAAAGAAAACTAAGTCCTGTAGAATTGATGAAATTTGAATTATGGTGTTTCAGAAAACTGCTTAGAGTTCATTGGACTGCAAAAAGATCCAATCAATCAATATTACAGGAAATTAGAAAAAGCTATTCACTGGATGTTTGATAATGAGGCTAAAACTCACACATTTTGACCATATCATGGGAAGACAAGATTCCCTTGAGAAAACTTTGATGCTGTGAAAGATTAAAGACAAACAAAGAAGTGGATGTGTCACAACCTACTACTTCTGTTGAGTTTGATAAGAAGTAAGTTCAAACCTGCTCAGTAGGACTGTGTGGTTCATTGTTTATCCTGGATAGCAGGAACAGAACCAAACAAGCTTACATCCACAAAAGCACACAGGAACCCGTAGAGTCAACCAGCCAATGTTACCAATGCAGGTTCAGCAGCAATAATCCCAATACTAAAGATTACCATTTCCTCAGAATGAAACATACAAGTAAAGTGTGCAGTTCAAACTGCCAACTAGTTTATTGATGGTAATACAGCATACTTATGCATAACACAGTCCAATCATGTACAGTCAGGGGAAGTCTGTCCATCAAGTGATGTCACCTTCTTAATCACTGCCTTGGTCCTGGAGCCTAACTGAGTACTCAATCTTATTGGCCTTTTTTTCAAGGCTTTTCAGGGGGTATCTGATCAGATAAGGAGCCGAGAAATTATTTCTGATGGTGTATGTAACCTTCTATATGCCCCATTACTGTTAGGTGTATTTCCCTTTAAGAATCATTAGTGTTCTCCAACACCGGGACCTAGCTCCCCTTTATGCTGGATCCTCAGCAGATATTAGTGGGAAGCGAGAAATACTAGCAGGTACCCTTTAGGCAGCTTGCGGTCACATGTGTGGTCTGTGATTGCTCCAGGCTGGGACAAGTTACCTAAGAATAGTAGAGGGTTGGAGAACTAGTCTAACTGATTCTGAAGTAACTAACATCAGTAGTGTTAGAGTGCAGAGCCGGTAGGGTTGGGCTTTGGGAGACCAAGTTACATGCAGGGACATGTTACCCCTGGTTTCAGGGCGCAGTTCTGTGGGGGAATCAGTGCCCGGACACTTTGAGAGTACATAGCCGGTAATGGACGCTGCTATGTGTGGAGAACAAGACGGGGGGTATTCATTTTACAAGTCAGTCATGGCTTCCATGAACTTATTATGTGCTATCAAACAGAAATCAAATGGAGGATCGACAATAAGCACTTGATCCCAGTTGAACTCACTAACTAACTACTTCAGCATCCTGTTTGGACAGGTGCTCAGACCAGCCTTAAAGTGATATAAAGTGGCATAAAGTGATGTTATTTAGAACAATAAAATAACAGTTAATTCCATCTTGTTTCCCCATTCATACCTAAGTGTCCATTGTCCCCTGGTGACAGCCAGCTCTTCCCCCAATGTACTGAATCCCCTACAACCAAGCACCTTGTAACTGGTGACCCCTCTTCCCCAGCAAACCAGGTAATAAAGTTTATTAAACCCCCTGAGGAAAATGCAAAATTTCAATATCAATCATGACTGGTTACCACCTTTACATCAATAAATTCACACAACAATACAATAACTCTGATTAACCCCATATTGTGGCCCCCTCCATGAAAAACTTGGCTTACCCACACAACATGGCACCCAATAATAGTGTAGCTGTCTAAGTTCAAATGTCCAGGCTGGGATGGCGTGCTAGCCATGGCGTTGATGTCTCCCTAACAGAACTGCACAATTCAGCACCAGCGTGATTCCAGCAACGCTATCCCAGACCTAAAGACCCTCGGATAGCCTGGTCCCCAGTGCAGCTGACGATCGAGTACCGATCTGACATGGTGGAGAGAGGCACAGGAGATGGTGCAGCAGCTGAGCAGTGATGCTGAGGAGCAGGCACGCTGGCTTGTTTCCCCATTCATACCTAAGTGTCCATTGTCCCCTGGTGACAGCCAGCTCTTCCCCCAATGTACTGAATCCCCTACAACCAAGCACCTTGTAACTGGTGACCCCTCTTCCCCAGCAAACCAGGTAATAAAGTTTATTAAACCCCCTGAGGAAAATGCAAAATTTCAATATCAATCATGACTGGTTACCACCTTTACATCAATAAATTCACACAACAATACAATAACTCTGATTAACCCCATATTGTGGCCCCCTCCATGAAAAACTTGGCTTACCCACACAACATGGCACCCAATAATAGTGTAGCTGTCTAAGTTCAAATGTCCAGGCTGGGATGGCGTGCTAGCCATGGCGTTGATGTCTCCCTAACAGAACTGCACAATTCAGCACCAGCGTGATTCCAGCAACGCTATCCCAGACCTAAAGACCCTCGGATAGCCTGGTCCCCAGTGCAGCTGACGATCGAGTACCGATCTGACATGGTGGAGAGAGGCACAGGAGATGGTGCAGCAGCTGAGCAGTGATGCTGAGGAGCAGGCACGCTGGCTGCGTGGCCTAATGCTTGTAAGTAGACAAGCGGCGCACACAAACACTTTGAGATCAGAGTAAACAGAGAGAGTGAAGGAGCCTGGAACCATTGTAGGAGTGGAGGATTGATAATGCAGTGCAGGCACGTTGATTGTGCTCCCTGACACCTAGAAACAGAGGACTTGCCTCAAATCACTGCTTTGTCCAAGGTCCAGAGACTTGTGTGATGCATAGTCATTTTCCCTGTCAATTTTATAAGCCTACCTTCTTTGACACCACAGTAGGGATCCACCCCTCACCAATATGTGGCCAATCAAAATAATCTCAGACAATACACCCGATAATGTTTCAACAATAGATGTTTGAGATACAGCATCAAAATCCCTTTCTGTCATAGATACTGAGATGCACAAGAGAAGGCAAACCATATAATGACCACCCCACATGGTGCACCAGCAATACACTCCATCGATCAATGATCCATGATCACACAACAAGGACTAGTCCCTCCCCACAGCTAAGCCAATCCGGGTGATGCTAGTTAGCTTGCCGGCAATCTCAAAACTCTAAACTCCCAGCTTATGACATCTAACTTCTGTATCTATCGGAATAGATAAAAGGAGCAGAGAGATTGCCAATGATCTCCATTAATATATTGTTGAAGTACCAAATGTTCTGATAGATGAGAGCTGCTGCTCTCCTTTACAGTATGCCATATATGCTGATTCAATTTAGTTTTAGCATACTGACATGATCGCAACTCATATAGTCTTCTCACACCACAGCATAATTAACTGAAACAACATAACCCTGAAAGCATATTGTATCCATCTAAAGCCATAGTACAGAGGTATTTTATCACTGGATCTCACCAGGAAGTCTTTAGACATTCTAAATAATTATATTATACACCAAACTCCTTTTATTAGAATCACACACATAGATATTAATTATTGTAAAGTCAATATCATTTTTAAATTAACAGATGGTAACATAGTAAACCCATCAGATACTATAAGGACTATTAAATTCTGACGTATCCACCTAAAGTAAAAAAGTAACATAGGATAGAAAAACACATAGTTTGAATGATTATATTGTATTTATTGACACTTATTTATCATCATGTATTATGGTAGAAGCTATGTAATTGCTTTAACTAATTATCTCTATGTGTGATTCATATAATCAAAACGAGTAATAATATTCTTTTTATATAGTGTATCTCTTTGGCATATCACATTACTGTCCTTCTGCTATCCATTTATTATATCAATACAAATAATGTAAATTTGTTTTGTACATTTAAGCCGAATGGATATTCATATTTTTTTACATGGACTAATAAAAGTTACATTTTAACTTAATTTCCTGTGTCTGAGTTTGCAAAAGGGAAATCTTTGTTGATACTATATTGGAAACTACAAGAATCTGTATAATTTAACAGAGATTTAGTTTTGCTGTAAAAAAATAGGTAATTACTAAAGTTCAACATGAAAAATAACAAATCTTTTCCTCTATGCGAAGTAAAAGACAATAAAGTGTGGGTAAAAAACCCCACCCATTCTTCCTCATTATTATTTTCCCCTAAAGATAAAATAAATACACATAATTTATCACACTTGGAATCTTCAATGCAGTAGGAATCTCCTTTATCACAAAGTAAAATAAAGGATATTTCCAACATGGATACCTTGAACTCTGTATCCTTTAAAGAAGAAGAGATGTTTCCTACCTCTAGCTTGAAAAAACTTCTGTCCTTTTTCCAAAATTCTCTTAAATTAGAACTGACAAAATAAATATTTAATATTTTAATATAAGCAATGAATTGAATTCTAGAACATGTGGAAGAGTTGGAGAACCATTTGAAGCGGAGACAAAGTTACTCAAAGCCAAAATTGTAAAAAAGGAGGACTTTTCCAGACGGTTTAGCTTGTGCAATAGAGTCCCAGGGACTTATATTTCTAATGAATTGTCTTCTTTTGTATTAGACTTATTTACATACAGTGCCTTGAAAAAGAGTTCAACCCCCTTGGCATTTTCTCAAGTAGTGTTGCTTAGCAGTGTGTTTGGGGTCATTGTCCTGCTGGAAGGGGAACCTCCTTCCTAGCCTCAAATCACGCACAGAGTGGTACAGGTTTTGCTCAAGAATATCCCTGTATTTAGCACCATCCATCTTTCCCTCAACTCTGACCAGTTTCCTAGTGCCGGCTGCTGAAAAGCATCCCCACAGCATGATGCTGCCACCACCATGTTTCACTGTGGGAATGGTGTTCTTTGGGTGATGTGAAGTGTTGGGTCTGCTCGAGACATAGTGTTTTCTTTGATGGCAAAAAGTTAAATTTTAGTTTCATCAGACCGGAGCACCTTGCTCCATACATTTTGGGAGTCTCCCACATGCCTTTTTGCAAGATCAAAATTTGCCATTTAGTTTTTTGCTGAAAGTAATGGCTTTCTTCTGGCCACTCTGCCATAAAGCCCAACTCTATGGAGCGTACGGCTTATTGTCGTCCTATGTACAGATACTCCAGTCTCTGCTGTGGAACTCTACAGCTCCTCCAGGGTAAACTTAGGTCTCTGTGCTGCCTCTCTGATTAATGCCCTCCTTGACCGGTTCGTGAGTTTTGGTGGGTGGCCGTCTCTTGGCAGGTTTGCCGATGTGTCATGTTCTTTCCATTTGGTTATGATAGATTTGATGGTGTTCCTGGGGTTCATCACAGATTTGGATATTTTTGTATAACCCAACCCTGACTTGTACTTCTCAAAAACATTGTCCCTTACTTGTTTGGCGAGTTCCTTAGTCTTCATGGCAGTGTTTGGTTAGTGGTGTCTCTTTCTTAGGTGTGGCAGCCTCTGGGGCCTTTCAAAAAAGGTGTGTATATGTAATTACAGATCATGTGACACTTAGATTGCACACAAGTGGACATCATTTCACTAATTATGTGACTTCTGAAGGTAATTGGTTGCACCAGAGCTTTTTATGGGCTTCATAACAAAGGGGGTGAACACATACGCACATGCCAATTTTCAGTTTTTTTACATAGTTACATAGTTACATAGTTACATAGTAAGGTTGAAAAAAGACTTTCAGTCCATCAAGTTCAACCTTTTAAGATCTCCTCTGATCTGCAATATGTGGATTAGTTATTAATTAATTAGTTGTTAATTATTCATCAATTCTTTAATTATTTATTTTTTATTTTATTTATTTCTAAAAAATAGTTTTATGTATATATTGTTCTCATTTCACTTCACCAATTTAGACTATTGTGTTCTGATCCATCACATAAAATTCAGATTAACAAGACATTGAACTTAAGGCTGTAATGTAACAAAATCGGTAAAAAGTCAAGGCACTGTATTTAGTCAAACCTGAGAAACAATGGGATAACATTCTCAAAAGGATATATTGGATTTCCCTCCCTAGTGGTTTGACAGGGGATGCTGTCAGAAATGTTATAGTTAAATTCCATTAGTTGAAATACAAAGAGGAAGTGTTGAAAGCTTCAAGGCATGAGTCTAAATTTGAAGCACAGTTTGAAAATGTAGGCATATTTACTGATTTAACAGGAGACATTCTAGCTAAGAGAAAAACATTCCAAGAAAATACTAAAGCTTTGAGAATAGAGAAAGTTTCCTAAAAATGGGGGTTTCCACCTAAATTGATTGTGATTAAAGGAAATCAGAAAAAGATCATCAATACAGTTATTGAAAATGAGGAGATTTTAAGAGAATGGCAAATACCATTTGTGGAAACAATTCATCAAAACCACTCGACATGTATATTACAATTCCTAGATTAGAAAAAGTCTAGGAAAGGAGGAGCTGACGCTCGCCAATTTGATATTAATTAGATTTAGATATTCTATTATTACTCAGTTGGGATTAAGAATATTTGGATAGAGATATAAGAAAGCTTATGAGCTAAAGAACAGATGGGAAAATGTGTTTTATATTTCTTTAAGATCGAAAAGACTTTAAAACGGTTCTTTAACATTAGAACTAGAGGTCTCATTTGCCTTTTTTTTCACTATTTCGCCGTAAGAAAATTGTCTATGCTTTTGCATTTATTAAGTAATTCATGTACGGGTACTTTTTATAATTAATTAGATGATACGTAATTTAGATACTAAAGCTCAGTCATGGTGATGTTTTTACATTTAGAGATGACCTTTAAGATTATATTTAAATTCACAGCATCTATTAAAGCATAAAATGAGTGCATTGGTGGCAATGGTGTTTTATTTTTATTTTTTATTATGTAGACGATATTTATAAATGAAATGGTCACTAAGCATTGGTTACTATGAAGAAGTTCTCATATTGAGAGAGGTATTCTTAAGATTAAAAATTTAATGTCATATTATTCGTTTCAAAATAATTTGGAGAAAATTACATTAGAATTAGAGTTTGTAAGAACACTGTCAATAAGACAAGCTTGTACACTAAAAAATGCTCAAAAAGAATACAAAATTAAATTAAAATTGCACAACATTAGTTGGTTAATAATGAGCAGAATGGGATTGTAGAATACATTTTTTTGCAGTAGATATGTTTTTAGTTTTTTTTGGAGCTAGTTAAACCCCTGATGGAATACGCTAGAGTTCTGTGTATAAAAATTGTCATTGAAAGCAATTTTCTGGATGGGAGACAGTAGGGGTGGGGGGTTAGAGTTAATTAAGGTCTATCTTAGATCCTTTGCCAATAAGTAATTACCAGTGAGATATTGGTTAAAGTATAATGTACAGCTGTATGTATGATGTATATAGTTATGTTGTTAATAGAGCAAAAGCGGGGGATTGTGTGGGGAGAGGATATTCTTGGAGTGTCTTGAAGTTTGATAAATGGGTATAGAAAATAATCTCTCAGAATGTCTAAGGGTTAAATTCACCATTCAAAATACAGATAGCCATAGATCAATTTCAAAGAGCAATATGCCCCAAATAACAGACAAAATTAGTTTCTTACTATTATTTTGAAAATTTTAAATTACATTTAAAAAAGATAGGCACCACGATTATCTGTGGGGATTTTAATATGGTAATTAACCCTGGGTTAGATAGGAAATCTTGTAAATGTCCAAATCCAGACCCACAGGTAGTAAGAAGAGCTAAAGTGTTTCATGATAGTCTTATGAATATGAACCGTATGATGTTTGGAGGTTGCTCCATGGGAATGAAAAAGATAGATTGAAAGACTTATATATAAAGGGAAGAAACCAAGACTTAAATCTACCATAGTAAAAAGAAGCTTTTCTAAAGGTGGTATTGCATCCCCATGCATAAAAGCTTCATATATAGCAGTAATGTTATCTCATTTTATTAAATGATCTTCCCTTAAAATAATACAGGTTTGTTACAGATCTAAAATGCACAAACATCTAATGAACTTATCAAACAATGGCTTTGGCAAGATAACAGTATGCTTTTGTCGGTTAGAAACTCAGCTCTGGCAAAACTGGTTTTAAACTATGGTTTACATGGAATAAGAAATTAAACTTGTCCATATTCCCCTCACCTGGTATCTGATTATGACTGGTTGAGTAGGAAACTTGGATTACCCTACATGTGGGTTTGGGATATACCGGCACCCGGTATATGCTAATGCCGTGACGTCACATGCACGCCACGTCAAGGCCCCAGAAGGAGCACAGGGCAGGAGCAGCAGCGTCAGATGCAGGTAAATGAGGGGAAAGGGAGAGGGAGGGGGGTTGGGTTTAAAGGGGTAGGATGAGGGGGGGTTTAGAATGAGGGGGGGTTGGAGAGATACGGGGGGTAGAGAGACACAGGGGGTAGAGAGACATAGGGGGTAGAGAGACACGGGGGGGGGGAAAGACACGGGGGGGGGGGGGGAGTGACTCGAGTATAAGCCAAGGGGGCCTTTTTTAGCCTTAAAAAAATTGCTGAAAAACTTAGCTTATACTTGAGTATATACGGTAACTCAAAAGATTATCAAAAATCAAGCACTTACAGAAGTATATTTTAAAATCACAGAAAAAAAAAGATGGCACTTAGCCCCATCCAAAATTGTGATAATGAGGAAGGATAGCAATCTAGGAAAATGTTGGAGACTTTGTTAACAAAAAGGCTCACATAAACATATTTGGTGGGAATGTAATTAAATCAAGAATTTGTGGTTTTCATGTTTTAAATATACTTTCAAGATTAGTACAAAAGTTATCAGTCCAACACCTGAAAATTGCTTTATTTCATATATTTTCAGATAATCTTGAATATGTAGAAAATGCCTTTATTATTCAAACAGTAGTAGTGGTAACATGGGCAATAGCTAAAAACTGAAAACAAATTTATATTCATAGTTACATAGTTACATAGTAATGTAGTTAGTGAAGTTTTAACAGAGTTGTAGAAAAATAGATATTTAGAAAAAGATCTGCACAATAGACACCCAGAACCTAGTGTAAAACGTGATTAAAATAAGAGCATATACCACTCAAATATTAAATACTGATTATGTTATCTAATACTGAAAATTCTGATATAGTAGAATAATTCAATGTAACACAAAACAGAGAACTGAGGAAACGTTAGCTACTATGTATTTTTGTATGTAAATAATGGAGAAGATTGTGATAGTCAATAGGTGAAAAATAGTAATGTGATTAGACATCTATGTTTCTCTGATTGAGATCTCTGACTCGATGAAATGTTTATCTCAGAAATGTTCTCATATTAGAGTCAGTAGGAGTTGTTACGAAAGGGCTTTTATCCTGAGTGTATGCGTCCAGTCCAGTGCATTAGTCCAGTGTATACTCAATTCAGTTTGCACTATGTCTTAACAGTGTTTGTGTGTACCCCTGTGCTTATTTACTAAACTTGGCAATGGGATTTGTGCTCGTAATACATTAGTTAAAAACAGTGTCGTTATATAAAATATAATTACTGAGGTGATTTGATGATTTTACCCACCCCTACCACACTAATTTATGATTTCAGTTAGATTGTGACTATAGTTTGATGGTCTAGTGGTAACCATGGCTTTCAACTATGACCAGTGCCAGAGACAGAATACTAAGCATTGTGACATCATCACTAACTGGCTACTTAAAGCCTCACCTTGTTCAAGGTTCTTTGTCCTTGAGATTGTTCTAGTAATAGGTAAGTCATGTGCTTTCCTCCTCTTACGTGTTAATAATGGACATAGATTGGGTAAACGGGGTGATATTATAAAGATTATATTAAAAACAAAGGTCAGAGAGAGAATGCTAGGGGTATCTGTAAAAAAACGGGTGATTAGAACAAGTAATGATGGTTATTGACTATAGATTGGTGGTCTAGTGGTAGCCATGGCTTCCAGCTATGGCCAGTGCCCAAGTAATGGAATACTGAGCATTGTGACATCATCACTAACTGGCTACTTAAAGCCTGACCTTATTCCAGGTTCCTTGTCCTTGAGATTGTTCTAGTAATAGGTAGGTCATGTGCTACCCTCCTCTTACATGTCATTAATGAAAATAGATTGGGTTAATGTGTTGATATTATAAAGATTATATAAAAGACAAAGGTCAGAGAGAGAAGACTTGGGTATCTGTAAATAAAGGGTGACTAGAACATAAAATCATGTAGGTTTATTTGCAAAAGTATTGATATTTGTACTGTCCTTCTCAAAGATATGATAGTGACATGCACAAAAACATAAAATATTTGTTATCATTTATATGAATATTAATTATTGTCCATTGTCCTTGTTGTTGGAGAAGTAAGTGTTTTGAGTCCCTAACTCTTCTCTTCCATCTCTATGACTAGTAATTTAATATTACCCTTTTTGTTTTTAACCATTCAATTAAACGCCGTAAATGTTCAATATTTTCGAAATAATTTTCTCATTCATGTCATGTAACCTATTTATTATTCTCTATGATTTATTTCGGGTTGGACTGTTCTTTGTGTTTGTTTCAGAATTATCAGAGAGAGATAAACTTACATTTTTTTTCAAAACTGGTAAGTACTTTGTATTTGACCTACTGTATGTCCTTATTTTAATTACTTCTTACAATATACAGCAACGAATATGGTGCGTGACATATTAGTTGCTGTTTATACATAATGTAGTGAATTTGTATTGTTATGTGTTGTGTTTGTTATTATAAATTATATTTCACATTCCTTCTTCTCTCTTTCAGATTTCAGAAGATCACATATTCAGTAAGAAGGTACAAGTCTTATTTATGTTTTAAATAAGCACAAATACTAAATATACCATAAATATAATGTAAAGGTTGGTTGTTTTAAAATCAATTTGAGTTTTGTATATGTATACAAGGAATAATATGTTGGTGATAAGAAAATATGAGCAGTGACATAAAATTATTTTCTCCTTTCTGTAATTACCAGTAATGATGGGGTAGGACTTCTAGGGCTCTAGGTCAGAATGCAGATTATTATATTGAGGCCTTATAGCCCTGCATGTGCTCATACTGCCATTGTACTTAGATATCCAATGAAGATATCACTGTTACTTCTCACTTCTGTTATTTTCTTATTATAACACTACTCCTCAGTTGTCTACAGTGGCATATTACAAATGAAACACTAACCAAACACTATATGTAGCCAAAGTGAATAGGCCATGAGGCCTCTTATAATCTGCAGAGGAAGCCCATACTGGATACCAGGGTTTGGATATTTATTTGGGTTTTAGGGATATTATCAGCTTTAAATTGCTCAGCAAATGTTCAGTTGTTGCAGGTCCTTGAAGAAACATAAATCAACATTAAAACAAAAATTTTCAGCAATATAAAAACAAATCAAATACTTTCCCCAGCTATATCTATCTATATACGCACTATTCTATTTCCCTCAATACATTCTGAAGGTCCTCAAAGGACATTAATGAACAAACTCATGAGAGATTATAATTTTACTAAAACCAGCTACTTCTTCCTTCATAGCTTACTGTACCTATCTGTGTGTGTCTGATAGATAGATAGATAGATAGATAGATAGATAGATAGATAGATAGATAGATAGATAGATAGGTAGTTAGATAGATAGATAGATAGATAGATAGATAGATAGATAGATAGATAGATAGATAGATATTTGAACAGATGAGAGGGGGAATGGGGGATTTCACAGGAAGAGGGAATTTCTGAGAAGTGGATTTGAAGGAGGGGTGTTGAGGAATAAGGGAAGGAAGTATACAGAGAGAGAGATAGGGAAAACATAATGTGTCTGATCTCCTGGGTTAGAAAAATGTGCTGACAATGAAAGGGTTAAAATAGCTAACTTTCAAGCTCATTAACATGGCACTAAACTTTTAAGATTTCCAATAACTAAGTATATTTATTTATTTATTTATTTATGCAATATCTGGGACCTTTGTTATCTCACTTTAAGTAGGTTTTTTTTCTGCCATGTCAGGTACTGCTACCTTAAAAAAAATCTATATAACACTAATTAATAGGTAGTTTTTCTTTTTTCAGATGGACAGATCACAGCAGCAAATTAATAGTAAGTGATTCTGGGTTAAGAATTGCTGGGTCTGTTCATGTTATATTCAATACCTAACAAATGTAATGGTTATTCACTTACTGTACTCTCCTGAATCTAACACTAAAACACCATATGAAGGTACACTATATATATTAAGTTTACATGTCACACTTCCTATCAGAAATCTATATTTTAATATTGTGTATTTTTTGTATAAAATAATAACCCAGATGGGATAATTGATAGGTTCACATGACTCATTGCCATGGCAGCTGAAGAAGCTTGTTGAAAATATTTCTATTGATATTTTTATTATTAGAAGAATTTTGAAAACAAAGACATGTCTTCTAGCTACTGGAATAATTAAAAGTTTTTGCATAATATGTACATCAGTGAAAATGGCATGTTTAATATATCTAATGGTGTGGAACAAGGAGGTCTAGAGTGTTTTGAGATAGCGGGTGAGTGAAAAGGTTGATATTTGAGCTAATTTCTGATCATATTTATTTTATTTTTCAGTATTTAAAGATGATGCAAGGTAAGTAGATGCAAAATGTGATAGTCATAATTAAAACTCCAGATACCCATCTCATGTAAATTACTTTTCCTTTACCCTGACATCAAAAAATCTTACAGTAAATAGTAACTAGCGTTGCCACTCTACCCCACTGTAACACACAAAGCCTCTCACTAACTCACTGTGTAAACACTATAGAGTATACTAATGAAGGAGACAAGAAGAGTTAAAGCATAACATAAATATCCCCACTTCTTATGTTTCTATAGGACTTATTTATCAAAGAGGTATAAAAATACAAGTCTGATTTTATAAACACCCCCAATAGACACCTAGAAAATTTATCTACAGAGCCCTATTCTTTTATTTGTTTCTATGAGAAGGTTAGTAGGAACCTCGATCAAGGCAACTCAGTGGATGTAGTCATTTTGGATTTTGTAAAGGCTTTTGATACAGTGCCACATGGGAGACTATTGTGCAAACTAAGAGATACAGTAATTGCATAACATTTCTGCTCATGGATCAAGAGCTGGTGTAAAGACAGAAAGCAAAGGGTTGTGGTAAATGGAACATACTCAGATAGAACTAATGTGGTAAGTGGGGTTCCTCAAGGTTCAGTATTAGGTCCTCTCTATTTTAACATATTTATTAATGACTTAAAAGTGGTACTGGAAAGTATTGTCTCCATTGTTGCTAATGACACGAAGTTGTGCAAGGTAATTAAATCAAATAATTATGTACTTTCCCTCCAAAGGGATTTACATAAATTTGAGGAATGGGCATCTAAATGGCAGATGAGATTTAATCCAAATAAATGTAAAATTATGCATCTGGGAAGGAAAAACAGTTATGCAATTTATAATCTTAATGAAGCAAATATAGGGGTATCAGACATTGAAAGGGATTTGGGAGTACTTGTGGACAACCGCCTATGTAACAGTTCTCAATGCCAAGCAGCAGCTGCAAAGGCAAATAAAATATTGGCATGTATTAAGAAGGGTATAGAAGCAAGGAAATCCAATAATATTCTGCCACTATACCAATCTCTCGTACACCCTCATTTAGAATATGGAATACAATTTTGGACACCACTTCATAAAAAGGACATTTTAGAGCTGGAAAAGGTACAGAGGAGGGCAACAAAACTAATAAGGGGAATGAAAGTTATGAAGAAAGGCTAACCAAATGAAACTTATTTTCTCTAGAAAAAAGGTGTCTAAGAGGAGATATGATTACCTTATATAAATACATCCAGGGTCAGTATAAAGATTTGTGAAGTGAGTTTTTTGTGCCAAGATTTTCTCAGCTGACAAGAGGACATCACAGTAAGGGTGGTTAATCTGTGGAATTCTCTACCAAAGGAGGTGGTGACAGAGGATTCAATATGTAACTTCAAAAGGGACTGGATTTATTCCTAATTAAAAAGGGCATAATTAGAGAAAGAATATTGATCCAGGGAGGAATCCAATGGCCAGTATCTAGGGTCAGGAAGGTCTTTTTGTTTCTTTTGAGACAATTGGCTAAATTTCAACTGTTTTTTTTTCTGTTTGCCTTCCTTTGGATCAATTAATTCACAACTAATCTGCATATTGCAGATCAGAGGAGATCTTAAAAGGTTGAACTTGATGGATTGAAAGTTTTTGTTTCAACCTCAATACTATGTAATTATATCACTATGTATAGCAATTTCTTCATTCCCACATTTTGATGTGAATCTAACAAACATACATTAGTGCACAGAGTACATAGCTCTCTTTAATATGCATTATTACACTGAATGTTTGTGCTGTCTGAGTGTGAATATGTACAATGTTGTCCCTCGTCTGAGCACCAGATCTCACCCCCTGATAATGAAAAACTGTAGGTGATATTAATGAGGGGTAGCATTTTTTTGTTTTTAGATAATTACAAACATTGCTTATTTTCTGTATAGTAACTGTATACTTGTTTATCCTGTATTTTATATAGTGTGTTAATTTAATGCCTAGAAAAGGATTATTTTGCTTTTTTTATATTTAATATAAACCACGTTAAAATTTGTAAAATCATGACATTTTTTATTATTCTCTGTCATTTATATTGACGGAAATTTTCTATTTGTGTTACTTTTAGAAACACCAACTTAATTGAAAAATTTGAAATGGTGGTAAGTAGATCATGTTTGTGTGTCACGCATTACATTATTATATTAATGATATGGAAGGTTTGCTGCTTTTAATATTAAAATAAGCTTCCTAAGTGTTTTATTTTATTGCATATCTAAAAATAATTTGGAAAATCGAGGGGTGGGAGAGAAACCGCAAGGATCTCTCCTGGTGCAGATTACTCCTATAATTTCAAGTCTAGATGAAATTCAGCTCAACCTGTTGTTCTCTCACCTGGCGGAACCTCAGAGGTATGAGGTATTAACAGAACATGTGTGGTACTTAGAGATTGGATCCTCAAGTCGTTATCCTGCTTCTCAAGGTTCCCTACTGCCCCTTCTGCTCATCAGTTCTCCGTTGTACTGTCAGTCAAATGACTCAGTATCTACTCTAGTTTAAACTAGCTATGTGAGGGCTAGGGTATCTTAGATACGCGTTGCCGCGAATCAGGGCAAGAAGCGGGAAAAAAGGGAGGACCGAACTACGTATATTATAAACAGATTTATTTGGCAAATTATAATATACGTAGTTTGGTCCTCCCTTTTTTCGCTTCTTGCCCTGGTTCGCCGCAAGATGTATCGTAGATACTCCTAGCCCCCACATAGCTAGTTTAAACTCAAGTAGATGCTGAGTCATTTGACAGTACACCTCTGTTTGTCCCATCAGGTGAGAAAACAACAGGTTTCACCTAAACTTGAAATCATAGGAGTAATCTGCACCAGGAGATCCTTGCACTTTCTCTCCCACCCCTCGATTTTCCAGATCTACATTTGTGATACACCAGAGCTACCAGTGTATCCTTGAGAAGCAACAGATCGCCACCAGCAAACCCTGTACTCACCATAACCTCCAAAAAATTCAACTGCGCCTTCAAGAGTCTTTCAATCAGGATTGGTAGATGTTTAATTTACGATTATAACTGTTACTTCACCTTCATATTCAGGCCTAATGCTATTGGTGGTAATAATGTGGTATTTGAGACTAGTCACCTTATATCTTACTAGTTACACAACGTTAGTGTTATTGGTAAATCTGTGTTTCTGGATTAGCATTGATTGTCATCCGGGTTTTTATTATAACAAGACTTGGTAGCCAAGCGCTTGGGCCTCCATATTTGGAAATTAAATATTTCCATCTACCTATTAGTCCTAAAAATAATTAGTTTTTACTCTCTGAAATCTTAATCAATAAATAGTCTGTACAAATGGCTGCCCCTTGTAACTCATGCACACAGTGTCTCTATAGTACTAGATGTACTAGCCAATCAGAGACTGTCCCAAGATTACATAGCATGCTGTTGGGAAAAAGTCTGTAAGTGGCTAGGACACATTCAGTGCTATGTATATATACATATAAGCCGCATTAAATTTGAAGCCCGTATGAGCATCATGAGCCCCGCAACAGCTGCAGACGTGAAATTTGACAGAGTTACAGAGCTATTAAATTCAAGAAGGGTGCGAGTTACGGGCTTGAGACAAAATCCCATAAACCATTTGTCGAACATTGGATGTGCGGCTGTGAATGAGATCAATTAGTCAAACCCGTAGTTACAGATTTAGATGGAGCCAATGGCAACAGAGATCGGCAGAATTACGTCAAAAATGGAGGTAGGATTTCAAGGTCTTACGGGTTTCAATTACCAGTTACGATTGGACCCACATTCCAGAAATAATGCAATATTGATAAAGCCGTAAATATGATATTCTAGTCCATGCGAGTTCCATTATACTGTATCTATTAACATATTGATTGCCGGGATCTATATAACACGGAAATTACACATGAAATAAAGTATTTTATATTGACGATTTGCAAGCTTGAGAATGTTGTGCTATTAATTCTAATAACTAACATCACTTTTCCTTTTATTATAAGTACAGCAGTGTGTGTATATTTGCATTTACAGTGCTACGGATTGGACTTTAACTCACTAGCGGGTCCTCTATAGTACTGGTAGGCTTTTTGGCTCCATTTGCGGGTTACGGGCTTGAACGCCAGTGAATTTGTTGCAATTTAATAGCGCAATTGTAACGTAACAATTACAGGCTTGAAAGAACTTGAAAGAACAAAGGATTTGCGGGCGCGCAGGTTGAAGGGTTTTCTCGCCCCTACCCTGCAAGTCGTCAGCGGGTTGCTTTACGGGGCCAATTTAATAGCCGCAATTCTTGCAGGCTACGTTACGGGCTGCCGTTTTCAACGTTGAGGGAATTTAATACTAATAGTATTGCTTATTTGTACTGGTATCTTATGTACTTACTCTGATAAACAGTTCACATCTCTTCTTTCTCTATTCCAGTTATCCAAATCAGACAGTCTAATGGAAAAGGTATGAGTCCCCCCCCCAATAGTTACATAGTTGCATAGTGATTAAGGTTGAAAAAAGACTTTCAGTCCATCAAGTTCAACCTGTTAAGATCTCCTCTGATCTGCAATATGCGGACTAGTTATTAATTCATTAGTTGTTAAATAAATATTAATAGTATAGTATTTGAGGATGAATAAAGAGTTAGTCCATCAAGTTCAACCTTTTTAGATCTCTATTGATCTTTTTAATATGTGGACTATTTATTATTAATTGTTAATTGATCCAGAGGAAGGCAAATAATAATCAATAAAGATATCACTTTCCTTCATTTCTGCTGTTTTTATATTACAAAAAGTACTTCTTCGTCATCTGCAGCCACCAACCTACACATCATTTCCATCAAATGAAACGCCCACTGAACAATATACCATAAGTAGCCAAACTACACTGCCCCTGAGGCCTGTGGGAGATTGTTAGAGCAGCCACCATTGGAAGACAGTATTGACACTTCCATGTTTAATGGATGGATATTAATGTCTTTAAGGGGGGCTAATCTGTCTGTTTGGGTAATTGGCTCTATAAAATATTTATTGCACTGATTAATTAATTGCTGTTCTTTTTCAGATACTTGGGTTACAGTCAAAGCTGAACAGTAAGTAGTCCTGGCTGAGGGATGTTTTTCTGCCCTTTTTATATCAACATATTAATGTATAAAGGGTAAATATTGTAATTCCAATTAATCTGAAATATAAAATTAGCAAAACTCAAAGGAACACTGTATTAAAGTTTTTTTTAAAGGCATACCTCCTGTGTAGTCGCAAAAGAATGTGTAGAATGCAAAAAGAATGAGACTATAGTTTATTATTATTTAAAAACCTTAAACTTAATTATTTTTAAGCTGTGTTATTTTTATTTCATGTGGCTCCATTTGCAGCCCTAATCAAGCACTGCATGTCCTCAGTTGCTGCTGGGTCAGGAGGCATCTTGGTTGATTTTGGGGTGGGTGCATGATTGTACAAAGAGCTTCTTCTGGACTCTCTCACAGAACCTGGAGGAACTGGTGCCTTGTGTCACTCCAAAATATACATAGAGTCCTCCTCAGTGACTCAACAGCAAAGGAGGGCTTGAGGTGCTTCATCAGATCTCCAAATCTTTCATAAACAGATTTCATAGATCAATATTGGACATGGAGTTAGAGATGGGCTGAAAATATTCTGTGTGGTTTGTACTTATTGGGCTAAATATACACATTTTCATTCAAGTCAGTGGTGTTACCTTTCACACTAACAAATATACTAAACATAACTATCACAAATATGAGAGTATGTATTAATAATTATTATTGTACCAGCTGTTTATATTTATATTTGATCATTCTGGAGATATTCATGATTGTTTATAAGGGTCCTTTATGCTAATTTACTAATTTTCAGAGCAACTAATTCATATTTGGGAGCTACTTAATTGCATAAAAATACAGCAGATGCAATGCTATTCATCTCAGGAATGATTAACTTTATAAAAAAATATTAGTACAATGTATCCTCAGATTCAAATATTTTTTTAAAGAAAAAACTACTTGATTTTTGGGTGGAGTCTTTTTAAATGGTCAGTCTGATACATTGGCACATAGATTACTTTTAATTTGAGGACTCTATCTCTATTGGGCCATTTGTGACAATGTGTATTTTATTTTACAGCCATGAAGGATGCCAGTAAAACGTAAGTTAATATGAAATGTATTTAAATATAATATATTTAATTAAAACCCCAATATACTTGTAGATTATCACCTCATGCACAGCATTGTCTCTGGCATCAATCTGTCATACACCAAACTGTAACACGCATTGCTACTCTACCCCACGATAATACCAAATCCACCCCGGAGCACCCTACTTCCACACAATATAAAAATATAATGACTCTTTAGACCCTCCTGTTCTCTCCCTATGTACAACAGGACCAAATAGAGTATATAGCTCCATTACTAAGTGCATATAGTATTAATTATGAAGCTAGTACTTAAATTAATGCATGTTTTTTGTCCATCGCTGTTTAAAAATATATAAGATCTGTAGACCCCTTAAGTTTTTTTTTCTATTTTTTTATGCAGTAATTCCTCTATCCCATACAATCATATGTGCTGTTTTATTTTTTTGCTACACTTTGAATCCTTAAACTCTCACCCTCTAAACCACATATCTTAGCAGTAATGCATCTTTCCTCACATCGGTACCAAGAGCTTTAAATTATTAATTGTGTTTATTTACAGACTGAACAAGGAGAGTGCACTCATCCTTAATTTACAAATTCATGACATGGTAAGAAGGATATATGACATGATAAGAAGACCACTTCTAGGGCAGTGGATGGGCTGTTCTCTGGAGGGCTGGTGTAGAAGATCAGACACATCTGTAGGGCTTTTGAATAGGACAAAACATGCCCCAAAGAAATGAACTCTAACTGCACTTCAGAAGATGACCCAGCCTCAGAAAAGACTCACCTCCAAGTCCACTACCAAAACAGAGGATTCTTTGATACTCCTTGATGCTCCGTGTTATTCTGGAGACATGTAGAAGTAAGTGGTCACGGTGGAGCTTAATCTGGGATCCTGTTTCTGGGACATATAGACCTGTTGTCACGTTCACCCAATGTAGAAAACAAAGAGATGGTGCTTGTAACTGAATGGAAGACAGGAGGTGGAGTACTGAAGGTTTGTGAGAAAGGGGGTATATCAAAAAATGAAAAGACATAAAAGTGATAGAGGGCTAGAGAGAAGAAAATGTTTCAACCAAAGGAAGATTTAAAGATAATTACCTGCAGGGAGTGAGAGGAAGGGACGAGTAATGATGTTGATAGAAGGAGGGATATTGAATGTGAATGTTAAAAGGTTAGAAGGGATAGACCTCAGGGACAATATTATAGTTAGCTTCCCCCCATCCCATCTTCCCCCACCCTCTTTTCCTTTCTTTCTCTTTTCTATCTTTTCTTTTAATTTGTACTGGCATAATATGACAAAAGTAATTGTAATTAATGCAAAAAAACTAAAAAAAAAAATGGGAAAAATAGACACAATCATTTTATGATCTAATTTGAATACAATATAGGTTGTTTTTGTAGTGTACACCTTACTCTGTTATTACTTTTATTCCCATTAATAAAAACTAGTAGAGTAAAGTAGAGTAGAGTAGAGTAAAAAGAATATTAGGTAGATGAGTGAAGAAGTTTAAATATGGGGAAAGAATAACAGGATATGGAGAAAAAAAACAGATATAGGGAGGAAAACGATGGTGGGTAAAGAAATACAAAAATAGATAAGATAATGAAAGTTGGTAGATGAGAAATAATGGAAATATAAAGGAAATGGTATAGATGGGAGAAAAAAGAAAGTTGAAGAAAGAGAAAATGAAATCTGAGGGGAAAGGAAAAGGAGAAAGAAACAGAGATAGGGACAGGAGAACAAAAGGACAAAATTAAGTAAATAATAAGAAGGAAACAGTTGAAGGAAGATGGGATTGAGTGAGAGAAGGGAGTCAATTGAGTGGGAAAGAGCCAATCAACTAATTTAGGGACCACTGCACAATGAAACAAAAATATAATATTTGAAAACTTTGACTAAATGCATAAATAAATAGGAGAAAAGTCACACAGCTTGTTTTTAATAATAAAAAAGAAATGTGGATGCCTCTTCAGAACCTTGGATGGATCCATGATGCATTGGTGGAAGTTGTGTGTTAGAGGAGTGTAGTTGTGGTGGAGTTTACATTTCTAGAGTTGTGGTTCCATCCTTTGGTGCAACTTCCTGCTTCTGGTCCAGTATGAGGAAGGGGTGTGGAGTAAATTTTAATGTTATCCAGTTATCAAATAAAGATTACGGACTGCTGCCTTTCCCTCGTCCCCAACCTTACCCTTCACTGATAACTAAAAATACAATTTACTCAGGATCCATCTCTCATGATATGAAGTTACCAAAAAAAATGAATTCCTATACTTCTAAACTCCTTTAAAAAATCAGATTTTCCCCAAAATGTTTTAATTCTATGGCTAATATTGTTAGTCTGGTACATTCATGACAAACAAGTGTGATAGAAAGCACAAATCCGTGATATCTGACTTTATGAAATATATGACAGCTTAATAATGAACATTTCTGTTTGCTTTGTTTTGTAGGAAAACTTTATTTACAACCGTCTCTCTGCTAGTAAGTATCTAGACTGGAAATAATGATTCTGTCACAAAGTTATATTTAACAATCTAAGGTTGAGTCATACGGAGCAGTATATTATATTGTTGGCGCTGTTCATATGAAGTAATGTTAAAATGGGAAGCTATTGGTGGTGGGCTACATCATGCAATAGCAAATCTAAAGGATAGTTAACAAGGTTCATATAGTGAAGTTAATGAGAGAGGTTATATGGAACAATAAGTTGAGTTATAGTGGGAGGTTACAAATATGAATCAATACAGGAGTTATACAGACAAATTGTATGAAGCAATTGATGAAGTTACTAGGAACAATATGAAAAAGGAAAAAATATATAATTATTATATGAATAGATTATGTGATATTTTAGGATTTAATAGGACTGTTTATATGAAGATATACAAAGAGTGGATTATTTGATCTTTTTGTTTTATAGATTAACAATGGGATTACATATGGTGATTTCATACACTGGGGGAAATCTACTTAGTTTATTTATTGCCTCTTATTTTATTCCTTTCAGTTACTAACAGCATTAATGATGTCTGGTGAGTTGGAACGGCAGAACTAATGCTACATACCCTGTCTGATATAAAATCCCCCCCTGTGTCTGAACATACATTATTCCTTGTGATAACTGTCACACAGACTTATCTAACAAGTCTAAATGTCACATGGACTCCTCTATCTATCCTGTCGCATCAACTCCTACCTCCAGATACACACTAATCCTACTGTGCAGACACTTTGTCTCCATTGGTTCTTCATTTTCTATTTGTTTTTTATGTATAATCACACAGAGACTATTCCTTCTAAAAAACAACCATACAAGTCCTAATCTTACTGTGCAGACACATGGGGGACCTCTCCCTTTCTCTCCAACTCTGACCATACAATGATTATTTTATCTCTAGTCTCTCATAATATTTTTCATGTTCACTCTATTCACAGTGACAGTTATGATAGCCTTAGGTGAGTATTAATATACAAATCTATTTTATTGCTATAAGAGGTTCCCCCACTATTGGGACTCAGCGATGAATGATCAGGGTAGTGAGATCATCCTCCTTCTAGAAAATAAAAGGTGCAAATTTCTCTCTTTTCTGAACATATCTTTCTTTGGTTATATGGATAAATGGCCTCATTCAATTGCAATGCTGCAACTCAAGGTATACAGGCCATACGTCTGCGGGCTTGCTGAAGGCTTGAAATCTGCTACAATTACGGAGCAACTCAATTGAACAAGCCCGCAAGTTATGGGCCGAATCATAAACCATGCACTCGTATATAGCATTTCAGAGCGTGAACATGATTAATTAAGCAAGGCCGTAACTACCCATTTAGAGGCAGCCAATAAAAAATGAGACCATCATCATTACGGCAATATAAGATGGAGGTTACATGTCAACCAGTTAGCGTTTAGAGGTCCGATATGCGTTCGGACTCGCACACCCGCAAAATACAAAATAATACAAATGAATGCCAATACTGTTCTAGTCCATATAGGTGGACTGATATGTATTAACTCTTTGATTCCCAAGATATAACCCCAAAATTAAACATAAAATTAAATGATTTTGTATTGCCAATTTTCAAGCTTGAGACTGTTGTGCAATTAATTCTAAGGTCTTTCATCGCTTTCCTGTCATTTACAGTGCAGTATTGATTTTTTATTTGCATTTACAGTGCTACGGACATGTCTTTAACCCATCTGGTACCAGTAGGATTGTCTCCGACATTTGGCATTTACGGGGATGAAAACATTTGCGGGCTTGCAGATTTGTAGCAATTGAATAGCGATTTGCGATTTTAGCAATTGTAACTCTTACGGACATGAAAATTTAAAGGCAAAGATGGGGGCGTAAGTTATGGTTGTAAAAACTGCAGGGATTTTAAGCCAGTAACTCGTAGATCGTTTGTGGCTCATAAAAGACACCAATTGAATAGCAAATTCATTTACGGGCTACATTACGGGCTCTCGTAATCAACAATTTCTCAATTGAATGAGACTCAAAGTATCCAATCCTTGAAGAGCAGTGATGTGATTAATGGAGGAGTGATTATCTTGTAGATAAACCATCTCTTCTTACTTATCTATATTTTTCTGGCTTTTGCTGTACCCTTATCCATGTTTCCACATTTCGGACAGTCTCTATTTTGGTTCATGTTCACTTTTTTGTGTCTTCTTTTTTTTAGACACTTGTTTGATTCCACATTGGCTAATAAATAACATTTGAACAATATGTTTCAGCTGCTCTGGTTTATGACTGAATGTCTGTACTGTCAGAGTGTGACTATGTGCAATGTTAGTTATTGACTTGTCTGAGCTTCTGACCACACTCCCTGATAATGATCTGGATTTATTTTCAGATCTGGACAGCAGGACATCAGAAGCGTTGTCCCAGATCCCTCAGTGCCACAGTACGTAATACTAATGTTGGGTCAAATGTTATTGTTTAAATAGTAATATAACTACAGACTTTGTATGAATTTGTAAATCATAATAATTTATTATCAAGTTCAGATATACAGATCTGTGATTGCCGGCATTTGCTTTTTGTATTCTGTGCAGGTCAAAGTGTGACTATGTGCTATGTGGTTATTGACTGTTGTCTGATCACACAATGTTTATTTTTTATGTTTGAACAGTTATTATTATTATTATTATTATTATTAATATTACTATTGTGTATTGTTCCCTTACTCATATGTTTTATATATTCTATAATTTGTTAGTAGGAAGGTAATATTTACTCTTTTAGTATTAATCATCTGGATATTCCTCATTATCACAACAATCACACACTATAAATATTTCACATCAGATATTTTAGCATTCATGACATGTAACTTATTTATCTGTCCCTATATTTTTTTATTGGGTAAAGGTCTCTCTTTGTGTTAATTTCAGAAAAAACATACTTATCGGTGCTGAGAAGGAGGAGGAAGTTGAAAATGTAGTAAGTAGCTTGTGTTTAATGGCTCTTCTAATTATAGATATAGGGGCTGTTGTGTGTCTGTGTAGAGTTGTGTGTCTGACACAGTCATTGCTGTATAGACATAACATTGTGTATTTTTCTGTTGTGTTTGCTACAATAAATACTTCACATCTCTTCTTTCTTTGAGATGTCAGATGAGCAGATGAACCAAATGGTACAGTTATTCTCTAGATATTAAAATAAATACAAACACTTTATTTCCATATTAAATATGAGATAAACTTTGATGTTACGTGAACAAATGTGAGGGTTGTAGCCTTTCATATATAATAATGTGTCAGGGATAAGATAATAATTATTATATAACTGTGTAATAAGAACAGTGAGGCATACGTGATATTTATATTTACTAATTATCAAAATGACAAGGCAAGAATATTATATTAGGCCTCTCGATCCGTAATTGTGTTTTTAGCACAAGCCTTTGTAGTCTTAAACTCATACTCATTACACTTCGTTAACCAATTAATATTTCACTGTTACTTCACTTCAGTTATTTTCAAACAAAAAACACATTTATCCATTGTCTAAGCCACCTACATACAACGTATTTCCACCAAATAAAATAGTAACTGGACAGTATATTTAGTTAAAATAACTTACCCCCTAAGGATTTGTTTGAGCACCTACGATTAGAAGCTAGTATTGGGATTTTCATGTATAGTTGATGGATATTGCCAACCTCAAGGGGAGATAATATGGACATGGCGAGTTTCCATAAAAATGAATAGTGCTAATTAATTAATTGCTGTTCTTTTGTAGACTGTATTGGAAGACCAGATTAACAGTAAGTATTTCTGGGTTGTGAGGTGTATCTAATATTCATTGCATATAATAGATATTACCATACAGTACTCTCTTGAATATAACTGTAACACCATACTGACACATACCACATATATTATTTTTCAATGTCACAAGAACATTATTATCTTTTATTTTACAAAGTGCATTTCATAACTTTGCAGTAGTAAGCACCAGTATAAACAACTTTTTACATTTATTGTGATTAAAAACATTGATCTTTTGTGAGAAAATGTAAACTGAAAATAGCTGGTCCACTCAAGACCTTGAGTCTGGAATTCCTCCCAAATTTTATAAACAGTGTCAAAGTATGGGACCCATTTCACTACAGCCATCTAGTAACTGCAGAGCTTTTGTGGCAGAGTGTAGTGATAAATAAATAATATAATTATGTTTGTGTGTATCAGAATCAGCAGAGCTACTGGATTTGGGTTACCACTTAACTGGAAGACATTTTTTTGCTCCCAACTATTTTAGTTTTCTCACAAAAGATCAACTTCCCTTAAATCACAATAAATTGAAAAGTATTTATACTGATCATTACTACTTTAGCGTTATAGGTGCTGGACCATTACTGGTGGATCATTGATGGTCTGATTGGCTTTTACAAAATATAATACAATAGTTAGTCATTTTTTTTATTTTGGGACTCAAGAAAATAAATTATATACATTTGTTTTATTATCTTCACTTTTATTATTTTTTTTTTTTTTTTATGTATTTATTTTCACACAAAAAATAGACATACAAACAAGATGAGTAGGCAATGTATCCATGTCGTCAGAGATTCCACTATAAATTGTAGATTACATTATACAATAATTGCAAATCATTATACTGTGTTTCCAAAATAATAACATTGGCAAAATTAACCAACAATACCATATAAATCTTAAATAAATATTGGGACACAGAACAAGGAGTCAAAACCAGACATACTATGCAGGATTGGATATGGCAAGAACCTGAATTCCTTTACTTTTCATTATTCATAAATGTGTGCCATAGGTCTCACTTATCCAGAATTCCTTCCAAAGCACCCATATCATAGAAATCATTATCTAAGTAAAAAATGTTATTCATTACTATTGTTATTTCCTTCCATGTTGGAATCCGAGATTGCTTCCAGTTACCAGCTAGATGCCATTTAGCTATAGTAACCACTTGGAGATGCAACACTTTCATCTTTAATTTTATTCTGTTTGCCTTTCTCTGAATTAATTAATTAATAATAAAAAAAAAATAGTTGATTAATAATGAATTAACAATTAACAGAACAGGGGAAATACATGTTTAACAAATTCAAAAGTTGAAGGGCCCTGTTTTGAGCTTAGAATCTTAGCAGAAAGTGCTTTATCCCAAAGCTCCCTACAAGACTGGAAACTCGCTACTTACAACCTAAAGGGTATTAAAGGGCAGAGAACTGGGAAAGAGTAAGAAATAAGGAATTGATAGGGTCAGGAAGAAAGTGAAAGATAGAAAGAGTTTTATTTTAGAGGGAGAGGGGAGGGATCTGAGGTGAAAGACTAGTATGTTGGCTGACCCCTAGTGTTGAGATGATATATCTGCAAGTAGGAAGTCAGGTGTTTCCATGGCTCTATAAATTTAATCTGAGTTGGGGTGGGTGGGAGACTATGGAAACTATGTGACTATGGGGGGAGGGAGGGAGGGAAATATTCTGAGTATGGCACAGATGAAGTAGGCCTTAAACCAGAGTAAATTTGCACTGAAAGAAAGAGAGAGAATGGATTGGGGTCAGACAGTACAGGAAGATAGGGGAGTAAGAAAGAAATGGGAGAGAGACATTAGAATGAAGGTATGTGAGGAGGGGGGAGGAGATTTGAGGTAATTTTGTCAGCCATAAATGGGGAAAGGATGGGGGAAGGTGGGGATGGCAAAACAGGATATAGGAAACAGTTAAAAATTGAAAACAAAACATCAGAATTATTTCTATCAGCCAAGATATAATAACATGCATACATTAGTGATATTAATAAACATATTGGCTCCAGGGATGGCGCAGTTTTCATAGACTCCTCCATACCTGCTGAGGTGGTGTGCATGCAATTCTGAGTATGTCACAGATGTAGCAGGCCTTAAACCAGAGTGAATTTGCACTGCTGAGGTGGTGTGCATGCAATTCTGAGTATGTCACAGATGTAGTAGGCCTTAAACCAGAGTGAATTTGCACTGCTGAGGTGGTGTGCATGCAATTCTGAGTATGTCACAGATGTAGCAGGCCTTAAACCAGAGTGAATTTGAACAGTTGATTTTATTACCTTCTCTTAATTGCCTATTTAATGATTTGTCAGTTATATACAGCGCATCTATATAACAGTCCAATTTAGGAGCACAGTGACCTACTGATTGACATATTTAATAGGATTATTGGTCAGTCACATGTGGGAGCAAACTGAACTTGATTATTTGGGGTTTATAGATGGGTGAAGGGTTGATATTAAGGCTCATTTGTGACCATGTCTATTTTATTCTGCAGTCCATATTCAGCAAAAAGCTTGGTAAGTAGAGCCAAAATGTTTTAACTTTATAATTACACCCCCAGTGTTACTACTTATATCCATCTCATGCAAATTACTGTCCCTCCTATATCACTAAATCCTACACCAATTTGTTACTGGCATTGCCATTCTTTCCCACTGTAACCCACGCTGACACAATATTCATAATCTCTGCTTTCTTTGTGTAAATCCATAGAGTGTCTACACTGTCTGTGCAAATCATGCTCCACCAACCATAGCCAAAAAAGATGGCTTAGTTCTAGATGCTCAATTTTTTTCCTTGTTTTTTTTCACAGCAATCTCTATGAAGAACCTATGTGAGTATCTTTATTGCTATCCACACTCACAGGACTGGTACAAAGCTGTGAATGCTCCCTGATATCCTCATTTGTATCATAACATAGGAGCAACCAACCTGTCTCTGAGCCCTACTTGTTTTGATTATAGGGAAAATACATACATATCTGAAATGTTTTTGATTATTATTTTTATTGCTTGCGACTTGCCCGTAAAAAAATGATAGCATAACATTTTCACACAATGCGAGCCTCGCTATGCACGGCTTCTCTCTCTCCTTCCCTTGTTCTTTGTCCTCTCCCTCCCACTTCTCTCCTTCTCTGTGATCCTTGCAATTAGCCCCTTCACCACCCGTTGCAGGCCTCATAATGAACCCCCTTGGCGCCCATTGAGGACCTCCCGTCACAATTGACAGGATAACATTTCATTTTTTTCTTCCCCCGTGTCTCATACTCCACTCCCTCCCCTGTGTCTCTTTCCCCCTCTCCCTCCACTGTGTCTCTTTCCCCTCTCTCCCTCCACTGTGTCTCTTTCCCCCTCTCTCCCTCCCCTGTGTCTCTTTGCCCCGCTCTCCCACCCCTGTGTCTCTTTCCACCCTCTGTCACCCCTGTGTCTCTTTCCCCACACTCCCCCCGTGTCTCTTTCCCCCCTCTCCCTCCTGTGTCTCTTTTCCCCCTCTCCCTCACATTTCTCTTTCCCCCCTCTCCATCCAACTACTCTTTCCCCCCTCTCCCTCCCCTGTGTCTCTTTACCTCCTCTCCCTATCATCTTTCTTTGCCCCCTCTCCCTCCCCTGTGTCTCTCCCTCCCCTGTCCCTTGTGTCCCTTTGCCCCGCTCTCCAACCCCTGTGTCTCCTTCCCCCCTCTGTCACCCCTGTGTCTCTTTCCCCCCCACTCCCCTGCGGTTTCTCTTTTCCCCCTCTCCCTCCCGTGTCTCTTTTCCCCCTCTCCCTCCAGTGTCTCTTTCTGATCACACTCCTGATAACAATTTACATTTATTTTCAGATCTGAGCATCTGAATGAGGCAGTTATGGTGACCTGTCCCATTTAAATTCCCTCCCAAGCCATCGAATTCTCATTCAATATGGCTATACACAATTAACATACTATACATAAGCCCCTTTTTCCTACCTAAACTTACACATTATAATGCCTCCGAAATTCATTCAAACATAAGCTCTGATGCAAAAAATACTACAACACCTCAATATAGATGGATATAAGACTTGATGTTGATGAGGGGTTACAAAAGTGCATCAAACATCACATAAATCTAAGGATCGCATGGATCCTTTCCTAATACTGCTTCCTCCTATGAGGCTCGGATTCCCCAGGGTTTTTCCATTTACAGTACCATTAATGGGGGAACCCCAGGGATTCCTCCATCTCACACTGAAAGAGTGAGAGGTCCTCCCGTGTGGCGAAAACCCTCATTGCACATGGCACATTACAGGTTATTTGTGGTTTACAATGGGGGTGTATATTGACCATCATGATATAGGGTATTTTAGATTACCACTGAGGTCCTTTAGGGACTCCCAATGTACCAAGGAGTTAAATCGCAATACCATGGGGGTCTATGTAGTCCTTTAAGGATTCCCATTATATAGGGTTAATTTTTATATCCCATAGAGATCCTTAAAGACTTTTGTGGCAAGGGTTAAATAGACAAGCCACAGAGGCCTTTTAAGGACATAGGTGACATTGTATATATTTTAGGGGGTTCATTTTACTTGTCACAGACCTTTGAGGACCTCTGGGGCATAGGGAGTTAACTTTAGGCATCGTTCTATCCACCTTTTACATTAACCACTCATTATGGATCACTAGTTGGGCCCTATAATATTAATTTAACCATTTGCTGGTTGCATCATTAATTGTTTTTCTATTCTCCTTTTATTCACCCAGTATTAATCACTATAACCGCTATTGGATCACGACCTTGTTGTGGTGAAGGGGCTTGTATATTTCAGTGAAGCTGTGTATACCAAGATGGGCAGGTCATAGCAGATAGGTCAGACAAATTGTGGTCTACTGGAGAAGGGACTGGCAACCTACTTCAGTATCTTTGCCAAGATAACCTTATGGAGAAACATGACCAGAGGCATAATGATAGTTGTGCCTGACATGTTGTAGTCCATAAGATCATGGAGAGTTGGACATGACTGAATGACTAAACAACAAAAATAACAGTTGTGCCTGACGTGTTGCAGTCCATAAGATCATGGAGAGTTGGACATGACTGAATGACTAAACAACAAAAATAACAGCAATCACTCTAACCTGTAATGTGCATTTATTTTCAGGTCTGACATGGGAATCTCTGTATCACCTGAGTTAGTTAAAACAATTATGTTGGGTGGTTCTTGTTATTATGGATTGTTTTTTTGCTCTCCTTTTATTTATCCAGTATTTATAACTGTGCATTTATTTCAGGTCTGACATGGGATGCTCTGTTTCACCTGAGTAAGTTATAAGAAATATGGTGGGTTGCTCTTCGCCTCCACTCATTTTGGAAAGGATTGTATACTTTGTTGAAATTACTATTATTTAAAATAAATTGTGTGGCAAATTAATAATTACTATTAGTGGTACAGACTATGAATACATCAATTAAGACCACAGAGTAAGAACATAAGAACCCACAAATAAAACAGAAATCCAAAATGGAAGAGAGAAGATTTTATAGAAAGACAGAGATTTCAGCAGAGACATATTGGGGAATATTAAGATAGCTCCATGTTAGCCTAGACTATCATCACTAATTGTTCATGTCTGCTGAATGGGGCAGTGTATATAAAGAGGTACTAGAAATGTATCAGTAGAAATTAATCCTTATCATATAGTGGATTCTCTCATGAATATGTCCAATTTTGGTCCTACAATTTTTATTCAATCCCTCAATTCCTTGCTAGTTACATCATTAATTAATTGTCTATTCTCATTTTATTTGCCTTAACATGTCATGTATTTATTTTCAGTTTCGAAATTGTCAAATATGTTTCAGCTGCATCAACTCCGTAAGTGAATGTGTCTTGGTGGCTGCTGTTATTCAATAATACTTTTAATAATCCTGAAATCTCTATTATTAAACATAAACTTTGAGATATCATTGAATTCATAATATAAATGAGGATAACTTTGGAAGAAAGCAGAAGGGTATTGACAAAGACCATAGACAGGAAAATGAAAGACATTCCTGACAAATTTACTAGAAATCCAGTAATTATACCAGAAGATTAAGGTTGGATATCAGATTTGCCCCCACTTCCTCAGCCTATCATCACCATCTTCCCGTGCCTGTTAATATTCTTGTTTTTGCTAAATTATAACATCATCTTTACTCTAATAGTTTTTTATTCTTGCTAATCCATCTGATTGCTCCGTCATTTTTATTGCTCTGAAAACTGCCTTCTGCTAGAGAATAGAATAACAACCAGATAGAGAGAGAATAGAGGAGAGATGAAACTAACGGAGGGCCCAGAAAGTTTAGAGAATAACCAAAAAACGAGAATACTGACATGGTTACTGAAACTAGTAAAACCAAAAGGATTGTGGAATAACAAACTAGCTCTCATGTTGTCTTCTTTCTCTCCCACTCAGTTTCTCTCATCATCTTCCCCTATAATTTGAGTCACCATTTTCCCATGTTTCTCTTTCCTGTCCCTCACCTGTATTATTGTCTTTGCTGACTCTTGGCTTCCAACACTTGATCTTCTATTGCCAATCTTTCTAAACATTAAACAATAATGTGGAGAAAAGATCACTGCAACATAATAAGACAGTATTTAAAATTATTCATTTATAGAAAAATTAGCCAAGGCTTTTGGCCATCCACATGGAGACGAGTAAAAAAGGTGTTTACAAAGAAAAGAGGAAAGTATGAGTAAGTAGTCATGAAGGAGAAACTGGAAACTGAGATTTCCTTCTTAAAGAGATACATTTTATGAGTGAAGATGAGAGTGTTTGAAGCAAAGCTGAGTGACCTCTAGGGAAACTGAGAGATTGTGGAAAGCATAAAGAGAGTTGAGGGAAAGAGGAGAAGAAAAGGTGGTGAGAGATTGTAATTGATGGTAAATTTAAAATACTTTGTTTTCCTTTTTTTAATGGCAGTAAACTGAAAGAAGAGAGCATCTTCTAGTAGGTAAAAGTTTCCTTTTTGTATCTTGATTGATAGACTGTCTTCTGAGACTCTAGTGTTGTGGATTTGCTAACTGTGGAGTTGTGTACCCAGGAGAAGGGGGTGGGGGGGTGCAGCAGGATTTATTACAATTTGCAAAGACTCAATCACATACTGTATCTGGGTACACATACACTGTCTTGAGATCTCATTAGTTACATTGTTAGATAGTTACATAGTAATTGAGGTTGAAAAAATATTTTTAGCCCATTAAGTTCAACCTTTTAAGATTTCCTTTGATCTGCAATATGCCGATTAGTTGTTATATTGATCCATAGGAAGGCAAACAGAAAAAAAAAAACAAGTGAAGCTTAGCCAATCATCTCAAAAGGGGAAACAAAATAATTCCTTCCTGACCCAAGATACTGGTGATCGGATTCCTCCCTGGATCAATACTCTCTCTAATTAACCAGGATAAACCTGAATACCCTTTTTAATTAAAAATATATGTACCCCTTTTCTTTTAGGTGGAATCCTTTTTATTTCTAACGTCAAAGGATGTCCTCTTGTGAACTGAAAACCTCTTGGCACAACAAGCTTACTTGACAAAGCTTTATACTGACCCTGGATGTATTTATATAATGTAATCATATCTCCTCTTAGACACCTTTTATCTAGAGAGAATACGTTTCATTTGGTTAGTCTTTCTTTATAACTTAGCCCCTCCGTTCCCCTTATTAGTTTTGTAGCCCTTCTCTGTACTGTTTCCAGCTCTAAAATGTCCTTTTTATGAAGTGGTGCCCAAAAGTGTACTCCATACTCCAAATGAGGGTGTACTAGGGATTTGTATTGTGGCAGAATTATATTTGCTTCCCTTGCTTCAATGCCCTTTAATACGCGGTAATATTTTATTTACCTTTGCAGCTGCTGCTTGGCATTGAGCACTGTTATCTAGGCGGTTGTCCACAAGTACTCCCAAATCCATTTCAATATCAGAAACCCCTAGATTTGCTCCATTAAGATTATAAATTGCATGGCTATTTTCCTTCGCAGATGCATAACTTTACATTTATTTGTTTTAAATCACATCTGCCATTTAGATTCCCATTTCTCTAATTTATGGAAATCCCTTTGGAGGGAAAGTACGTACATCTTTATCTGATGTAACTACCTTGCACAACTTCATGACATCAGCAAAAATGGAGACACTACTTTCCAGCCCCACTTCAAAGACATTAATATATATGTTAAAAAAGTAGAGGACCTAATACTGAACCCTGAGGAACCCCACTTACCACATTAGTCCAATCCGAATATGTTCCATTTACCACAACCCTTTGCTTCCTATCTTTAAGCCAGCTTTTGATCCATGAGCAGATATTTACTGCTATTCATGTATCCCATAGTTTGCACAATAGTCTTCCACATGGCACTGTCTCAAACTCCTTTGTAAAATCCAAAAAGATTACTGTATCAATCCATGAGCAAATATTTACTGCAATTCCTTTATCTTTTAGTTTGAACAATATTCTCCCATGTGGCACTGTATCAAAAGCCTTTGCAAAATCCCAAAAGACTACATCCACTGAGTTGACTTGATTCAGGTTCCTACTAACCTCCTCAAATAGACATATCACATATATAGTTGTGAGCGTACGAGTTGTTGCTAACGCTTGCGGGCTCGCGTAGCGAGGGCCGCGGGCGAGGGCCTCAGTTGTTGGCATGGAGCACCGATGGCGCTCCTTGCCAGCAACTGCGACCCTCGCAAACTTTACGTTGTAACGCAAACAACACGACACCCCAACTGCGACCCTCGCAAAGTTTACCTCGCAACGCAAACAACATACGACACACGTTAACACTCAAAATCGTCCGCAACTCGCGAACATGAAAAAAATCAAAACACAATAAATACACACAGCACATACATAAAAAGCTTACCTACAGCAAGAGGGAGCATCCAGGACCTCAAAAAAGCAACTTACACCTTCATTTAACTCAAAATAAAAGAGTTTAGACACTAAAAAAATCTGTAAGCGAGAGAAAAAATAGCTGCAGAACACGCAAAACACCACAAGAAACTCGCAAAACACCACAAAACAGCTATGGATATTCCGCTAAGACACATACCACACATTACCCGCCATTTTACGACAATGCGGAAGTACACAACTACACTAACGGTTTGGTCTCGCGCATGCACACTATTACACTGCACACATTCTGCACGCTTACATAGCAGCTCCACACCACTAATGCTGCAGCAACATCAAAACAGATTGCAGCTCTTCAACACAATGCTTCAAAATACGTAAAGTATATTAATTTATTAATGTATTATTGATTTCAACATTATACACCAAACAGAATTAGCTACCTTACAATTTCATTGCCGTCATTTTTTGATGGGCAATTCTCTAGTTCTTCTATATTATCCCTTATTAACCCTTCTAAAAGCTTCCCCACTACTTGTATATTATCCCTTATTAACCCTTCTAAAAGCTTCCCCACTACAGAAGTAAGGCTCACTGGTCTATAATTCCCCAGATTTGCTCTTGCTCCCTTTTTAAATATTGGTATCACATCAGCTTTTCTCAAGTCATCTGGTAGAGACCCTGTGTTGAGTGAATCTTGAAAAATTAAATATAATGGTTTGGCTATTACAGAACCCAGTTCCCTTAGTATCCTTGGATATATTCCATCAGGACCCGGGGCTTTATTAACATGTATTTTTTCCAACCTCTTTTGGATTACTTCCTGTGTTAACCAATTATTTGGCAAAGGTAGTGTAGCCCCATTATGTTGCCGTGTCCCAACCAGTGGTACCTCACTTGTGTATACCAAAGAAAATAACCTATTTAGCTCATCTGCCTTTTCATGGTCACTAATTTATCAGATGACCTGTTTCACATTATAATGTTTCTATAGCTAACTCAAGGGCTAACTCACGCTTCAAAACACACCACAAGTAACAAATGCTGTCATTCCTTGGCATGAATAACCTTTGCAGACAATAGATACCGGATATATTTTGGTCAAATTATGCTGTGTTAAAAGCTGGTACACTCTCTGATCAGCCTACACACATACAATGGACTGATGCAGGGCATACTGACTATGCCTTGGTCTGAGCTCCTGCCTTTGGTTTAATAGATTAAAAACTACCCTTAACCTTGTATTTCTCTGAAAAGTATAGCACAGCTAATGGTATTTTGACACAAAACATGGCTCTGACCTATGGCTTATTGCATACTAGCTGCATCAGGTCAATTTTTTTATTAGATGAAATTCTTGGCCCTGCAACCAACCCTGCTACTCTTGCCCCATTAATGCCCACAGATGATGCAGATACACATGTATACTGATTGTGGAGACAGTTACTTCTCCACACCTTGATCTGCAGCAAATCCCTATCTCTAATGCAGACATGGAACTGTTTACTTATGTTTTCTCGTCAATACTTTCTGATTCAGACAGCCAAACAGGGTATGCTGTTGTGAGCCTCCATGCTTGCATTGAGTCAGTGGTCCTATCACCAGGTACCTCTGTACGGGCTGCAGAATTCTTTGCACTCAGTTCTTATTCTGGCCCAGGACCAGTCTGCCAACAACTAGACTGACTCTAGCTATGCTTTTGGGGTATGCTATGCTTTTAATAAATGTATCAAATCCTCGCCTCAGCAGGAAAACCAGTACAGCATGATACACTCAGGAAAAATGAGCTCACTACCTTACTATTACCATCTCATGCAGCTTTTTTTAAATGGGAAGCCCATAAAAATGTGTAAGACCACATTTCTAGGGTCAATGCCCTGGCTGATGCCTGTGCCAAACATGCCATGTTACACTTCACACTTATGTCCCACAGTTTGTACAATCCATTACATCTACTAACAATCATTCTTACGTCATCCACCTACAACACACAGCACCAGATACAGAAAGTAAATTCTGGCAGGCTACAAACTGCACATAGGACCCTGAAACTCAACTTTGGCACAGCCCTGATAGTAGCCTTTGACGCCTCACATTTTGGAAAACAGGCAGATACTTGCTATAGGACATCCGAAAATTACCACGAATCACTACTGCCATCACACGATTCTCTCAATCATGCTTCATCTGTGCACAAACAAATAAAACACCTCACAAACTTAAACATGATCATCTTTCACATGCAACGGACCCCGTTTTGCATTTAGAGATAGATTTAACACACATGCCCCTATGCATAGGACACAAATACTGTGTATACTTGTCATTGTGGACATGTTTTCAAAATGGATGAAGCATACCCTTGTAGCACTGTAGTGAAATATAAAATACCCAGATTTGGAGTCTCAGCATCCATTAATAATGACGGGGAAATTCACTTAACAGGTCACAGTGTAAGTAGTAAGGAAAGTCAGTGAATTTGAATGATTGTTTGAAAACTACACATATCCTACCATCCCCAGTCCTCTGAACAGGTGGAGACAATGAAACATTATAAAGAAGAGACTTACCAACACCATTCAGGAGATCTCAGATGGGTGGATGCATTACCCTTAGTACTGTACGACATTGGGAATTCACCTAATGACACTGTAGGCCTCACTTTATTTAAGATACTCATGGGAAGGCTCATGCCCACTGGGTCAAGACCCCCTTAACCACAGGAATCTCTATAAATATTCTAGTTAGTGAAACCATGGCAGACTATATCACAGCACTCACAAAAAAAAAAAAACACTTGCCAAGTACCATAAACAAGTAACAGAGAGATTGCCTTACTGATAGAGCAATTTATGGCATTGAACCAGTGAAATATCTTAATAAAGTTTATCTATCCTTAGGTGAACTGGACCTCACCTTGTGCTCCACACCACCGGAACTTCTTTCAAGGAAATCAGAATGGACGCAAGGTACCAGCCCACTCCTCATTGAAGGAACCTCTTTGAACCTTTCCATGAGACCCTCAGTATACATTCCCTGTTAGGTGTAATTGCCATCCTTCTGGTCCTCAGTTGTGAAACATGGGAAATTGTGACCACTTCCTCCTTTACCCTTGGATAGATATTGTATGGACTTGTACTTGTTACTTGGCTGTGCATGAACTCAGCCTAAACTTTTGCTTGCCTGACCTATTCGTCTCATTTCTAGTGTATCATTCATGACTTTAGATGTTTGAGTCCTCCTACTTAAACAGAACTAGGATAACAGACCTACTAGTTGCAGGACTTTATGAAATAATATGTATCTGTATTTCTTTATGTAATAATATTTTAACAATTTTTCAATAAATATATAATATATATACTATCTATTGGTAGGTGTATCTTTTATCTCAACTAGATTTTCAATACATTTGAGTTTGAAAGGGCTGTATTTTATTTTGTTGCTTCCCTTTTGTATCCTTACCTACTAATTTAGGCCTCTATATCATTTCCTATTTTGCTCTTTTCCTTGACTTCAACTTAATTCTCTCCGTGCCTTCCCCATACTCTATTGTCATGATCTGCCCTATTTTCTCTGCTATATTCCTTATTTACCCTACTCCATCTTCCCATTTCTATTCTGTATCCCAATCCCTCCTTATTCTTATTTCTATCTAATGAACCCATCGATTTTTCTCTCCTGGATTTCTTCATCATGGAGGGGTAGTATATTAAATGCATCCATATTCCCTCCACACACAAAAGATGTTTTTTATTTTTTGTATTTGATGTAGCATGGCACTTCCTAGAGCTGGCACCCATGCCAATTGCACTGCTTGCTCCCTAGAAATTGCCCTGGCAGGGTTCAATGTTTGGCACCAGCTTAAGGTATAATTATGTAACCATATACATGTCTAAGGTGTGGGATAAAATGTAAGCCACCTGTTCCTAATAACATTTTGACATGCTATCAAATTCAGATTTATTTTGTCTATAAAAAAGTTACTTTGAACTTGTTAACTTGGATATATATATTCCAAGTACATTTTATCAGGTGAACGTTTCATCCCAAAAAAGTTTACAACTGACAAGAAGTCATTGATTGAATTTGACAGTTATCATAGATTTGGTTAGTTATTTATCAAGGCAATAATCTGATTGCCAGTTATTGGGATTAGGAAAAAAATTTTTTTACACAAATGGAGATAGAATGTTCCAAACATGCAGATTACATTTTCAGTTTGGTTCCTTCACATGGAAATATTGCTAAAATTGGTGAAGAGCAAAAAGAAGACATTTAGAAAACATAAGGTAAATATTTGAGTTAGAAATAAAACTTAAATTTAGTGTTTTAGATTAAATATTTTTATTTAACTGCTTATTAAACATTAGTTGCTGTTATCAGAAAAAAAAGATTATCAGGCCTCAAAGTTGCGCCATTTTTTGATGATTTTGTAGAATCTGTTTCCAAGACACTGAGTAGATGTCACATCTCGATGACCTTTCAGAATATAAGTTGATTTAATGTAACCTTTGGAGACTCCACATCTGATTAGTTTCTTAGCAGCATTCTGAGCTGCAGAGTTTGGAACACGGTCTGGGAAGGAGAAGATAGAGTGGGATTGGTTGAAAACAAAACTGTGGAATAATAAGATTAAAGTTAAATGATAAAATAAAAATGCTAAAAAGTGTGGCTTTGAATGAGAGATATAAAAAAGTAAAAGTGGATGGAAAGAAAGAAGTGTGAAGATGAGTAGAGGTATAGCTAGTGAAAGAGAACCAGAAGATTTTTTTTAAATAAAAATATATGGGGAATAAATATTTGTAAGTTTTTGGCACGGGAGATGGAAAAGCAGATTTCACCTTTTCAGCATTGGAAATCTTTTTTGACCTTCCCTCATTACAAACTCTTTATTATTTCATCTCATTTAAATTTCACTTAGATTACCTGTGTAAAATATTTTAGATGGATATTTCCCATGCACTAGTATTTTTGTGACCACATATCTGTATTATCTGTCATATCTGTCCTGTTTTCACTAGGTTAATAAAAATTGACTCTACATTTTAATGGTGTATCGGAAAGCAACTGACATTGTGTCTCCTGTTTATTACCCCATTGTCCCAACTTACCAGTGAAGGTTCCCATGAAACTGATCCCAATGGACCTGTGATTGTATCCTGGAGCATGAGCTCCGGTAGCATTCCAACCACGACCTTCATATATTTGTCCATCTTCCCCAATTAGGAAGCTGTGCAATAAAATGGTTATGATTTAGGACATGAGATACACAACATGAAAGCCTGTTGAAAAATAACTATTAAAGCATTGTTTTACATAGCATTACAATCCGTGTAATAAATTCTATTTTCTACGTTCTACTTTTCTATTACATATATTCATATTGTTATTAGTACTTTACTATCACACCATACTTGTAAACAACAAGACACCATTCTTTATTATTTAGTGCTTTTATACAATAAACATGTGAAAAAAGGTAACTGGTAAGGGTAATAAAATAAAGAAAAAACAAGTTGTCTCATCTCTATAGCACAAATTAAAAGTAGGTCACCAAATTTTGGGCAAATAAAAAAAAAACAGCAGAAAAAGTGGACCCATAAAGACATATTGTAGGAATGTTGAGCTGCTAGGAGTTCCTTATAAAAAGCAATGAGTATATGTGCTATCAATAAAAATAATATGATAAATAATAATAGATGTGATAGAATCCCTTTTAATCCTAGACTGCCCTCTTTCACTCGCCTCCCTCTTCTCTCACTTGTATACAATATCACACCAGCCTCTGGCTCTTATGTGTGTCCCTTCTATGCTTTTGGCCTGTGTGCTACATTATTGTACTTGTTAATGGTCAACTTTTTTAAGCAGTGTAAATCATATAGTTATAGCCAGTTAGTGTTTAAATGTTGTGTTCAATTTTGCTTTAATGAGAAAGGACATTTTGTCTTTGAAAAATAATTAGAAACCTGGGAGAAAAGGGAAGAACATTGGGTTTGTGGAAGATCTGTATTTACTTATTTTACAAATGCCCCCTTTAATAGCCCATTGACAGTAGTGTAGAATGCACCATAGGATAACGTCCCCACAAACAGACAGACTAGCAGTTTATGCTGAAATCCAGAAGATACAGAGTCATCTTAACATTAGGGCCTTATTAAATTAGAGCTGGGTTTCAATTCGTATCTCGCAAATGCGCCTCGTAGCACGATTTGTCTACTACGAACCGTGTTGCGTTCGACTAGCGTAATTTAGGACTCATTGGCCGAGATTTGTCTCTGAGAAGTGTAACATAGTAAGTCGCGTAGAAGAATTCTTTGTGTGTAAGCTCATATCTCGCAAAATCGCTAGGTGCACAAAAATGCCCCTACAAAATGGTTTACGCACTACGTACAGACAACTACAATTGTGAAAGTGACAAAAAGTGAGGGGAAGCATGGAAGGCCATTACTATTGATTGCACAATAACCTCCTCCCTCCACCAAAGCAAATGCATTATACAACCAATTAGTTGTTACATTTTCGAATGGAAAGCCACGCTGCAGCTTACATAAAGCAATTAAAAAGACACACTACCTGATTACATAAAAACACAAAAACATAAAAATAATGCCATATTAACCCTGTGTTACTCACAGAAGCTCTATTTAATTGTATATACATGTTGCTCATCACATCTACATTTGGTAACACAAATATGGGGCAAATTACACTGCCACATGGCATATATCAAGTACACGGGGAGCACTTGAATATTTCCTGTTCAGTCTTTTAGTCGTGTCTGACTGTCTGTGACCCTATGGAGTGCAGCACATGCAGCTAGGCCTCTGCCACTGCTTTCCTACAAGGTTTGCATGCTGGTGATACTGGAGTGGCTTGTCAGTTCATTCTCCACTGATTTGGGATTTGGCCGTCCACTCTGCTTTCACCCTCTCACTTACAATGGCCCTTAATGGTATAGCTCACAGCTTCATTGAAGTACACAATATCTCTTGTTTGGTCTTTCAGTCGTGTCTGCCTCTCTGGACTGCAGCACATTTAGCTAGGCCTCTGCCATTGCTTTCCTACAAGGTTGGCATGCTGGTGATACTGGAGTGGCTTGTCAGTTCCTTCTCCAGTGATTTGGGATTTGGCCGTCCACTCTGCTTTCACCCTCCCACTCACAATGGCCCTTGATGGTTTAGCTCACAGCTTCATTGAAGTACACAATATCTCTTGTTTGGTCTTTCAGTCATGTCTGCCTCTCTGGACTGCATCACATGTAGCTAGGCCTCTGCCACTACTTTCCTACAAGGTTCGCATGCTGGTGATACTGGAGTGGCTTGTCAGTTCCTTCTCCAGTGATTTGGGATTTGGCCGTCCACTCTGCTTTTACCCTCCCACTCACAATGGCCCTTAATGGTATAGCTCACAGTTTCATTGAAGTACACAAGCCCTTTCACTTATCAAACCACAAGGTGACCATGGGATCATACCCCACACTAATCTACTGTAACCCATAAGGAAGGGCCGCAAACACACATGGAGGGTTTGCAGAGGCACATTCAGCAACAGCCAACTCACCTCCATCAGGGGTAATCTCTGCTACGCCCATCCAAGGAAGTCCCACGCTATTGCTGGTGGCCATGTGCCAAGATGTCCACTCATTCCCATTTGGTGACCCCCCATTAGGTATTGCTTTTCATCAATTTACATTAGCTTGGATTGCTAAGTGATATTGGGATGGGGCTTGTATACTTCAATCAAGTTGTGAGCTATTACATTAAGGGCCAGTATGGGTGGGCAGGTGAAAGCAGAGTGGATGGACAAATCCCAAATCACTGGAGAAGGAACTGACAAGCCACTCCAGTATCACCTATCATTATCCTGTTAGGTTCTCAGGGGAATGTTCCTCAGTATCACTAATTGGATTTGGCCTGTGCATGAACCCTTTATTATGCCTAGATTGTAGATCTATTAGATCTATTATATGACATCTAATGCTATTAGGATTATTATTCCTCTTAATATGTGTGGATCAATTGCAGATTAACTAGGGTTCATTAGTTAACATCTATAGTAATGTGACACTAATGTGATGCATGTGGATGTCCCATAACCCCAACCATTGAAAAAACATTGATACGCTGAGAACAGTATAACACAGCTTTATTATTTACACAGACTACAATCAGCAGTGGTCAAGACTGTGCATTCAGATAACACTATTACAAAGCTTTATTTTGGACACAGACCACAATCCGCAGTGGTCAAGACTGTGCTTTAATATAATGGGTGTGGTGTGGGCTGGTCCCGAGAGAGCAAGGGGCTGCAATAAAACAAAGGGGATACCTACAGGGGCCAATCTAATAGTCTAGAATAAGCATGATGCATAGCACCTACCAGGGTCACATGCGGTCAGTACACCGCTGCAACCTGACTGATGTAAAAAGGATCATCACAAATCACTCCAGTTAACTGAAGAAACCATTAGAGTGCATGGCACTTACAACTTGTCTGGATCTGCTCAATGGAACAGATGATTCAACCTCTGGACTGTGTAATCCAATGCAGTTTCACACATACAATGTGGTGGGCGAAATTGCCCACAAAAAAAAAATGGTCCAAAAAATAAAAAATAAAAGGCGGAGTAGGATAAAAAAAACTAATGACAATGCATGTACAGTACAGTGCTAAATACTGTACCAATATACCCACTCACCTGATTTCCATCTGCAAGCGTTACTAACTATTAGCTAGGTCTGTGGATAATCAGTAATATGGGCAAATAGCCATTAATATGGAGAGGACACAAAGGTCAGCAGCCAGAGTCACTATCATTTACATCAGACCCAAGGATCTGTTCTCAAACTGATATCGAGGTCAGGATCAAATGCTTCTCTAGTGCATATATTAATGCTGGCTGTCATTAACATGCCATTGTGAGACTTTGCAAGTCCACCGCCATAGCGGGATTAGTCTACTTTTAAGCAAACAACAAGCATGTCTGAGATATATGGCTATATGATAGCTTTAAGATTGTGGGAGCTACATGTTAAGGGGAGGCTGTCATTGAAGGAATGTCTACCTGAGAGGCACTGGGAAAACCTTACACCTCATACATTTCCTCCACAATGCTTGCAGATGCAGAAGATGCCTTCATGGGCCAGAATTGTACCTAAAACAAACAAAACAAATGGAAAGAAAAACAAATAGAAAACCTAAAACCTAAGGGCCTAAAAAAAGGGGGACTGCAGCATCCCTTCCCAACAGCATTCCCCAGTAACCATCAATTGATGGCATGTTCAACCGAACCCTACATGTCCACAGAGAAGAGGATCATGGATCATGTGATGGGAGGTAGCCATCTGCATACAAAATATCCCCATCACATAGGCCAAAATCCAAGACTCTGTAGCCAGGCTAGATTAGGTCAGCATTGTGACCAATAGATATTCACTGAGGAGTGCTGTTGAGAAGGCACAACCAGCCCCTAGGTTCTCCTCCGCCTGGGCGCAGGGCCCACGCCGTGACGCTGTCTACCCACGGTTGTTGGTGGGGGAGTGGGGGGAGGTAGTGGCACCACGGGTGCTGGTGGCGGCGGAGGCATGGTGGAAGAAGAGGAGGGGCCAGGCTGCTGTTGGCTGGTGACCTGCCCCATTCCCAGCAGCCTGACCATGTGCTGTTCCATCATCAGGTGATGCCTCCTCTCCTCCCTAAATCGCCTGTCCAGGCTGCGCCTCATGCCAGAGATGTCGGCAGCCATCCTCCTCATGAGGGCCAACAACTCCGGCAGCGCAGCCTCAGTCTGTGGTGGTGGGAGCAGGGGTCCTGCTGGCAGAGCCTGGTGAGAAGGTGGCGGGGAGAGAGTGGGGAGGATCTGGGACCCGGCTGGAGACAGGGGCTGTGATGTTGGGGTCCCCAGTAGCTCACTGTGTGGGGAAGGAGGTGCTGTGGCATAGTCCACTGCTTGTGAGGGCCCTGGCATGATGGCAAGTCTTTGGAGGAGGGGGACAGTCAGGTCAAAGCTGCTGGGGCTCTCTACAGGGGGGCTGTCAACTACCACGACCTCCATCTCTTCAGAGTAAGGGCCCTTTGATGATCCTGCAGCCTCCTCCCCTTAGCTGTCTCCTGCGTGGCAGGGGCTGACGGCCCCGCTTCTGGCTCATCACTGGACCTAGACCTCCTACTGGATGCAGAAATAGAGAAAATAGTACACTGATTAATACATTGATATATTTTCACTCCTAACTGTCTGACATCTAGGCCTGAACAAGGATGATTCTCCTAATTGCAACTCAGATTAGCTATCATTTGCTAGATTTGATCTATTCTTTGGTTTCTTGTCTTGACCTCCCCTGGCTCCTAACGCTGTCTGTATTTCGTCTGCGGTCTGTAACTGCATAGGCTGCATTGGGCACATCAGTACATGGACTCTATTGCTTGATCACTCTTGGGGTGACCAGGAATGACAGTGATTTGTCAGCTTCATGGATTTAATGACGCATCCATCTCTCCATTGTTAATTCCATGGAGCTGACATGTCAGTGTCCTTGTTGGTCACCATGTACATGTGTAGTGTGTGTGATGCACATGTGGTGGCATGTTGGTGTATGTCATATTCACTTTAAATAAAAATGGATTTTCCAAATCCCATGAGTTTTTCACTCTAGTGTTAGTATACCATAACTCTTATAAAGTAATGTTGGGAATAAAGTTAGTATATTCTTTTTTTATTTATTAGGTACTTGTACCTCACAACGAAGAATAAAACATTAAAAACAAGGATGGGAAGGGTGCAATAAAAACAAAGCTTAAAGATCTATGTTGATAAAACTAGCCGCCAACTACGACATAGGATAGGGGAACATGTTTTAAGTATTAAACATATGCTTGACACCCCTATTGCACGACATGTTAGACTTTACCACAAAAACCAAAGTAAAGTTTTATCTTTCTTTGCCATTGACAAAGTCACTATGAGTCAAAGACAGGGAGATATTGACCGCAAACTCCTTCAATGTGAGGCTCAGTGGATTTATAAACTAAAGGCCCTCTCTCCTCTTGGTCTAAATGAGGGTTTTAACTTCCCGGCCTTTATCTAGAAATTGGGCCCTGCTTCAAGAAAGATTAAACTTGGAAAGAGTTAACATCTAATCCAAATATTCTGAAAAAGCATTGACATCAACTTGAAGTCAGGAATACAAATCTCTATTGGGATGTAGATGGAAATAGAGCCAAATTTATAATTCATGTTAATGATAAGTGTCATATAACACTAGATAATAATATTATCTTATATTTCTATTGGATTCACAATATTATTATTGAAAGCCCTTTAGTTGCTCTCTTATTAATTTCATTCTTTCACTCGTGTCACTTTCTTATGATTCTGCACTTGTAGCAGACATCCTACACAATTTAAACATTTACTATACTATATCTTCACAGGACCTCTTTACCTTGCATAATTTATTGCTAGGTCCCTTTCTATATATATTATTTATTAGTCCACTTGTTGATTACACTATCACTTTACATATATGACTACTCATTATACTTGGGTTTATATTAGAGAGTTTTTTCTCTTTTAGCCCTTTGATATATCAGGGTTGTGGCCTACTTCCAAATTCTACCCTTAGTTATTTCTGTCATTAGTGTTTTTTAACACTTTGATTTAAATTCTGAATTGCTTATTCCTTACTTATCTTATATATATATATATCTTTACATTGTTCAAATTCGCCATTTCTTTCTTGCTTTTAACACGTTTTGACATTGCTTATGGTTGCCGTAGCAACCACTGTGTATTAAAACCTCACGCAGACTCTACTCCCATGTTTGCCCTTTGAGAAAGACGTCCTTCGTGACGTCGAAACGCGTCAGGCGGAAGCGTCCAATGCAGTCCACAGTGACATGCATATAGACGTTGGTTGCTTTGCTCTGTTACTTTGCGCTCTTTCTACCATAATAGCCTTAAAACCCCTCTAAACGAGATTGTTTTTCCCATACATACCGAATGAATCCCTCCTAAACAAGAGTGCTCCTTTTTCATATTAATGGATATAGCACTTTACGCTGTGCATTTCTATAGAAACCAGCTATATTTAGTGTGCCTTAACCATTTTGTATGGTAATGATAAAGGCTCACAAGAAACCACCAAACTTTAGAGTAATAGTGGAAGTAATGGGATTTGTATAGAAGGAATAATAGGTTATTTACCTGTGATATATAATGGCTTTCTTGAGCACCAAATAAGAACAGTAGCATACCTTAGCCTTACACTCAACAAAACTGATACTAGATATTGAGATATTGTTTATCCTATAAAATTGGGCCCTTTTAGGCCTCATGGAAGGCTTTGTTTTATTGCAACCTTCCTATCCTTGTTTTTAATGTTTTATTCATCATTGTGAGGTACAAGTACCTAATAAATGAAAAAATAATATACTAACTTTATTCCCAACATTACTTTATAAGAGTTATGGTGTATGTCATATTCACCTGAACTGGAGACTGGGTCCTGCTGGGCCACCAGGGATGAAGCTCCAGCTGCGGGCAACTGTCTCAGAAGGTCCTTTGCGATCCTCTCCCACTCCTTATAGGTCACCCTGTGTCCCTCAGCTTCTCTGGCCATCTTCCTCCTCACCGTGGCCCTGATATCCACATAATGGTGCTTTAAGGTCCCCAAGCCCCTAGGCACCGTGGACACCTCCTTCATCAACTCCACTACCTCCTTCCAAGCCTGAGCCTTAGGCCCAGGCTTCGCTTCCCTTGCAACGAGGATGACGGGCTGGTCACGGATCGCACCCAGGAGGACCATATTCTCCCGGGGCTTAAAATTACGGGCCCTGCTCCTGCCCTTGCCAATAGCTCCTTGCTCTCTCAACTGTGTCCGGGGACCTAGGCTCCCTGACCTTTACCTGAGGCCTGTCCTTTCCCCAAACTACCTCCCCTCCCCAGGAACAGGCCCCCTCCCCTCTGTCCCTCCTCTATTAGTGCCTGCACTGGCATCTCCCTCCGGGGACCCCTCCTCCTCTCCCTCCAGGGACCACTCCTCCTCCTCCTCCCCCTCCAGAGACCTCTCCTCCTCCTCCGCCTCCAGGGACCTCTCCTCCTCCTCTCCCTCCTGGGACCCCTCCTCCTCTCTATCTGGAGACCCCCCCTCCAACACAACCACCTCTCCTCCACCGTCCACTCCACTCTTGCTGCCCTCACTCTCTGCTCCTCTCCTCCTCTCCACTCATCTCTCTCCACATATCTCCTCCCTCCCATGCTCCTAAATTATAAATAAATAAGGATAACTCAAAATAAGTAGAACTGTTATATAGGAAATAATAAATATGTGTATGTACTATGTGTTTTCAATAAGTGTTGGGGGATGCAGTGCAAAGGTTGGGGGGCGGGGGTGTGTGTCCTACTGCTATGTGTCTTTAATCTATGTGTTTGGCAAATATGTGTAATGTGTAAATATGTGTAACTCTTACATGTAAATATGCTAGTAATAAACTACAAAACAATCCAAAATAGTGCGCCTACAAATCAAAAGAAAGATAAAGAAATAAAAGTATTACTTGAATATGTGTGTTGGAAAGAAAATATGTGTTTGCTATGTGTATTTAATAAGTGTTGGGGCATGGTATGTGGTGGGAGGAATGGGATGGGTGTGTGGGGTGTGTGTCCTAACTATATATATGTCTGTATGTATGTTATTTAATCTAGGTGTCTTGCAAATATGTGAAATCTGTAAAATATGTGTATTTCTTAAATGCGAGGGTGCCAACGGAGTCCGCCAATTACATACGCACTTGGCGGCCTGTGCTAGGCCTCTCAGCCAATTACATACGCACTTGTAGTGTCAGGCCGCTAAGTGCGTATGTAATTGGCTGAGAGGCTTTTGGCGGGCCAACGTGGCAATAGCGCAAAAACCTGCAAAAGCCTCTCAGCCAATTACATACGCACTTAGCGTGTCAGGCCCGTCTGGGGATCCATTGGTATCCAGACGGAGACATCAAATTGGGTTGCAGACGTTTTTTGATTAGGGACCGTGCTGAAGACACATCAAAGTGTAAGTAATGGAGATAATTACTAAATAAGCTGAATGTAGCGATTTTGAACCAGTGATTGGTTAAAATGATAGTATGCTTAGAAGAATACATGATTTATGGTTACAATGTGAAAAGCAAAATAAGCAAATTGATAAGAAAAATGGTGCTTAATCAAGGAGAGAAATAAGTTACAGAACTGTATGAAATTGTTAAAGTGTATTAAGAACCAGATGAAATTGCTAAAATGGGGAGTATTCCAGTTGCAGCAGTTACAGAGACTAGTCAAGAAGTGCAGAGTTTGTGAATACTTTAGAAGATAATTATCATGCAAGGGGACAATTAGTAGCCTAACTCTGAGAATGTTTATCTGATCAGCAACATCCGATTGTAGTAATTGATAATAATTAGTCAGCTTGTACATCAGAGGAAGAGGGTGGATTACATCTTGTAGAAGAAGAGCAACAAATAAATTATGTAAGGGACAGTTCTGATGTTAGTAGGACTATACCAGACTTAACCCCTCATAGTGTAAGACACATACCAGATGCTTCACATTCAACACCATGTGAGAGAAATAGAGAGAGTAATTCTATAACATCACAGGCATCTGCAATAATCAGATAACAAGACCGAGATAAAATAGTGAAACAATTAATAAAGTTTAAACCACTATTCCCACAATATGATGCAAAGATATATGTGTTATCCAATATGTCTACTTTTGAGTCATCTGTGAAACAGTACATGCTTTCTCCTAAAGAGGCATGTGTTATGTTAAAATTGTGGCTTCCAGGAGGTCTAGCATCTAGATTAGAGGCCCCAGTTAGTGGTCCAAATGATAGCAATAGAGATTGGTTTAAAGAAGACAAATAGGGGACAGAAGGGGACAGGCTGAGAGCTGTATCTAGGTTAGTCACAGGGAACAGAGACTTAGCCATTCCCTTGCTGAGATGAGAGTAACTGTATAGGATGGCCCATGGGTGTTTGCTTCTAAATTTGAGCAAGTGTACAGACTCACACTTGGGGCCTCATTCAATTGCAATTTGGCCAATTGAATAGGGCTCTAAATAAGCACATAGCATTTTTTTTTAAAGAAGTTTTTAGTTAGTGAAGACCTTGCTTTTGGATAGATGATTACTAACTAAAAACTTCTTAAAAAAAATATGTTATGTGCTTATTTAGAGCCCTATTCAATTGGTCAAACTGCAATTGAATGAGGGCCATAGAGAGCCCCCAGATCAGACCCCATCAGATATGTTACAGTATCTAGTAAGAAAATGTACTTATTTGGACCCTAGCATACAAATGATGGCAGAGGAAAAAGACTCAATGGAAGCTGTGCTATGTATTATTGGTAAAGCCCGGCAAAACATTTTAAGGAAAGGAGTCACAGGGCCACAATAAATTGCACTTGTAACTACTAATGAAGGAAAATGTAATCCCTTCGAAATTTCCTTCAGAGGGATTTATAATTATTGTAATAAGCCTGGACACAGATTCAGAGATTGCAGGCGATGGATGAGGGAGCATAAGCAAGGTGAGGGATGGCAGGCACACCAACATACATTAGGGTCTCCAAAAGATAGGATTGATGAGAAGGGTGCTTTCAGACAGAACAAGCCTAAACCTCCAGATAAAACAAGAAAGGAGTATGCCCCCAAGCTGTATGGGCCAGCAAAGGAAGCTTTACGAATGATGATGGAGAGGAATCATGAGAGGAAATATGAGAATAATTCCTCTCTGACATCCTTATCTGACTGACTAACACCGTCCCTGGGAGAAGTGATTCCTAATTGCAGTACATTTAGGGATCATTCTGGACTTCCATGTGTTAATGGGGTGATTTCAGGCCATGACACAAAATCACTCATTGACACAGGTGCTTCACTTACTTTAACAGATTTGCCACCATGCAAAAAAAAAATGATGAAACATGGGTAATAATGTAATGTGGAGGGATACTAGAGGGAGGAAGCATGGTATGTTAGATGAGTCTTCCCTGAGTCCTGTGGCAACCATTATATCAGTTCCTTCAGAAAGGGTGTGGCCGGACACTGGTAGCCACTCTGATCTGAGGAAATTGGTCCTCGATTTCCCTGAACATATGGGCCCAAAATGAAAATGACTGTGGAATACTGAGGGAGTAGGCTAACATTTCTCTTTTATTACAGAACCAGCAAAATCTCCCTAGTGGGTACTCTATTCAGGATGGGTTAATTTGCTATAGTAGTCCTACAGAGCCACAGGCCAAACTTTTTTTTGTAGTCCCAAAGCATTTACACAGACAAATTACACACTCTCTTTTGGGACACATTGGTCACAGTGCCTTAGAATACCATCTTAGACAGAAATATTTTTGACCAGTTAGCAACACCAGCTCAACAGTGTATTCAAGAATGCCTTATCTGTACTCAGATAAATCCACGCCCTAAAGGACAAAGACCAATTCTCCAGAGTGTACCAGTAGCTGATGGTATAAGGAAATCTATTCAGATTGATTTTATAGGCCCACTTCCACTATCAAAGGGGGGTCTTAGATATGCCTTAGTCATTGTGGATATTTTTTCTAAATGGGTTGAAGCTATTCCTCTTAGGCGTGACACTGCACAAGCTACTGCAAAAGCATTATAGGAACATTTGTTTTCAAGGTGGGGTTTTCCTGAAATCATTGAGTCAGACAGAGGTACACATTTTACTGGACAGATAATGCAAAGCCTCTGTGCCCTACTGGGAATACAGCAGAGATTCCATGTCCCGTATCACCCACAATCCTCGGGTATAGTAGAACGCATGAATCGAACCATTAAGTCTAGGTTAGCCAAAATGCTTACACAATATGGTAATTCTTGGGTTACACACTTACCAGCAGTTATAATGGCTATTAGAGCTACACCTGCCACCGCTACTAAATGTTCTCCCTATGAGTTTATGATAGGGAGACAGATGGCTATAGGCCACCCAGGTGAATCTCAATTGTCCACTCCCCTGAGAGAAGCCGTGTCAAGAGACCAATATCTCTCCCAAATTCAAGAGCATTTAAGATTACTGCTACATTTTGCTGCCTCTAATATGGCCCTACTGATTGTAAAGTGTCATCTAAAATTCAAACTTTGTTTGAAAAGGGGGGAATGATCATGACTAAAAATTGTAATAAAAATTCTCCATGGGATGCAAATTGGGAGGGTCCCTATGTCATTCTGGATACATTAGGTACTACAGTGCTTAAGGTAATAAGATCAAAAACAGAAGGCAGCCTGGTCACAAATGAGTCCATGTGGACCAATGTAAATTGTACAAAGGGACAGAAGTCCCAGATGTAGATATTTCTGCTAAGAACTGATACTTGTTTGATCTTTTCAGATTTGGCAACGAGAATTCAACAAGGAAGATGATAATGCATTTTTCTTTTTGGGGATTTTTTGGACAATGATATCCACATGTAATAATCAGGAAATCGATGGACCACAAACTACCTCTTCCACAAGACAAAGAAGATCAAGTCATACACAGATGATCAAGGCATGGACAAAGATATGGAGCAATGACAGTTTGGAAGAACCATGTTTTGATCAACTGACTTTAAGTGGGGGTGGGACTGTGGACATCGTTGGGACAAAAAGCCATAATAACATTAGTGGATTTTGGAGGGACAATCTAGGTAATAAAACTGAGAATGTGAATGGACAAACTGGGGAAAAAAGACAATAGGTCTGACAGGCGAAGGTATTACATTTTCCCTCAATTTTTAAAACCCTGTTATGTCCAAGAATCAGCAAGGGTATAGCATAACAAAAGTGATCACTGAGAACATGACCAAAGAAGGTGTAAAATTGGAGGTAGTGGGATTCAAACGGGATGGACAAGTGAAGGTAACATTAACAACAGATGAGGGGAGGGAAAGTACAACAGGAGCCCCTCCTCGGACCTATTCTACTACACTTGCTCTACCAAGGGTGGATAACTATGCTGATAATCCCATGTGTGGGTATAAGAAAGTACTTTCCAGTGGTCCCTTTCAAATTATTGCTATGAACCCCACACCAATATTCAGGGATGCTACATTTCAGCTGATTTCAGGGATAATAAGGTTGGCAGATTGGCTAGTTTCTAAACATTTTAAAAATTGTTCCACAATTACAGCTACTATGGAAAGGTCTTTAATTAAATAGGTAACAGGTACCAGAAAAAGAAGTAAGAGGGATATTGTGGATACAATGTTGGGAGATGTAGGAACTGGTCTAGGGGTTGTGAATTTATCGATGTTTCCAGTCTGACTACAACCTTACAGTCTGAGGGTTTGTTAAATTACAAAGGGTTACAGACACAACAAACCATTTATACACTTGTAGAGGGACTGACAAAAGCAGTTATAGATATACAGGGTCCTGCTGTTCATCATATTCAGGAAATATTGGTAGGGGTAATTGGGAGGTTAAGGGAAGTGTCTTGGGATTTTGTATGTCTTTCCATGGAAACCGAGCTATCAACTGATTTTAAGATCCTGGCGCAAGCTATGGATTATAACCATACCCCTTTGGGAGGTTGGCAGCAAGCTGAAATTAACAGGTTTGCTTCTGACCACAAAGAGTCATGGGTGAGCAGTTGGCAGGGTTGCAAGGGAAATATATGTAGAGCTAATTCATTAGTACCAACCAGGGGATCATACCAAAACATCTACCATATGACATAATTGGGAAATCCAGTAACAGAATCACATGCTTTACATCATGAGTTAGAGTTTCCCAACTTCATAGTAAATGGTACCACCATAGAACAAGTAGATGTGGAAGGTTGCATGATATTCCACACCAAAATCTTATGTCTACCCAATCAGGTTAGAACAGTATTTGAATCATGCTGTCATAACCATTCATACTGTCAAGGGTTTGTAGAAAAGGTTAAACCCCAAGATTTGATATTCCCCTTAGGACAGGGAAAGGTGTGTTTTGTTTCGTTAAAACCAAGGGATGAGATAAACATATGGTTTAAACATTGTATATCTAGGGAACAGATTACTCAGGGAATTTACTGTGTCATAGACTATCCAGTGAGAATAAGTTCACAGCAGTTTTATTTCACTGTGCCACAGATATTAACCTACAATAAAACCCTGGGGTCTCCTCTGATTGTACCAATTGTATCAGACAACACAACTTGGCAGAAATGGGTAATGCAACTTAAAGATGATCATATACTGCTCAAACACCTACAAAATTTTGGAGAAAGGGTACACATAAATTTTCACCATAAACAGCAAGAACTCCAAAGGATTGAACATACATTTTCTGATCTGTCAAGTGCATCCTGGTGGCAGAAATGAGTTAATTCCTTTTCAAAACACTCGTCATGGGGTTCTGCTTTTGGAAATCTTATATTACACCCATTCATAATTGTGCTAATATTGTCTATATTATGTATTATTGTTCAGATATGCATGCGTTGCTATCTAAAATCCATGATAGCACGTATATATCATTTGTACTATGGAAGACGTATTGAAACAGCTTTAGTAAAATAGCAGAAACACACACACATAGCGGGGTATAGCAAACTTTTCAAATGAATCATATACTCACTCTTATACTCTTCTTAAGCTTCTATTTGAATGAAAAGGTTCATGTGTCTTTCATTGCCAAAGGGGGGATGTATCACACACCTGCCGTTAGAAGTAAGGAATAATTACCAGCTTTAATATAAGGCTGAAAGGCTATCTATATTCGTTCTTTTCCTCACTTACTTGAAGAGTAGACAGTCTGAGTAGTGGATGGATTTGCCGAATGACCACATGATGGCGCTGGATTTCACTAAGCACAGTTTTATCCAGAGAATTAGCAGAAGACCATATAAGGTATTCTTCAACGCATGGGTGTGTGTAACTTTGAGAACCGGATATGTCTAGTTTTACATGTGGCCGAAGGAATCCTTTGTGTGGACAGCTGACCAGTGAGGGGACTTTGTGAAGGACATGTGACCTAATTGACCAATAAGAACTAAGGATATGAGTATGCGGGTGGGATTTAAATATAGGGTATATAAGACCATATCATGCCTAGGCAAACTCTCTCTCTCTCTCTCTGTGTTCCATCTACAGCTATCTTCACTACACTGTGAAGGCCTGGTAAAGTATCTTACTCTCACACACACACATGGACATAATTGGTAGCTTTAGAATGCCATTCTGCTAAGTTAAGAGATGTTGTTTCCATACTATTACCATATATTATTAATGTATTTGTATTAATTATTGTGTTCTAATAAATACACATTTTGAAACCATAAATCTGGAGCGCCTCATGAATATATATTTATTTATTTGTTTATCCTTAGAACGCAAGATCTCAGGATGAGATTAGAATAATTATTATAATCATAATTAATATGATTATGAATAATAATATTGTAATTAATTAATTTAACCGCTTTTATAACATTAACAATCCAGTCATGAGATTCATCCCACCTCGTTTCAGTAATGCCTATTAAATCCCATTTATCATTAACTGCTAATAATTCTAACTCTCCCATTCTTCCTGGCAAGCTTCTGGCATTAGCGAGCATACACCTTATGTTATGAGTCTGTGGTTCTGAATTGCCTGCCACTGTATTTGAGTTACTTAGCAATATCTCCCTATTGACTGTACTCACCCTCCCCCATCTCCTCCCAAATGACTAGTTAATAAGTTTCTTACCCGTCTACACTTACTACCCCATTACTTCTATCTTGTCCCTCCCCCCCCCTACTAGTTTAAAAACTCCCCCAGACGTTCTACCATCCTATCCCCTAGCACAAAAGCTCCCTCATCATTAAGGTGCAATCCATCCCTGCTATAGAGATTGTACCCAAGTGAGAAGGCAGCCCAGTGCTCTAAAAACCCAAACCCCTCCTGGCTTGCAGTGGGCAGATCCAAACTGATAATATTTTTTTGATTTTAGGTAGTAAAACAGATCTTATAAGCACTGTTATATAACTAGTAAAATACAGAAAGCTCCTTCAAGTGTAATGCAAATGTATGTTCAGAATTTTACCAGAGTATTTCCATAAACACAAAAGGATACTTTAGATTTCTAGTATCTTTGCTAAGAAAACTTTATGGGCAGGCACATTCAGAGACATAACAATGTGGCACTGGGAGAAAAGCCCCTTAGGTCAGAAGGTGCCTACCACATTACTGAGGAAGAGCAGAGGGCAAGCACAAGTAACACCAGATCTAATAAAGTGTTTGGGCCAAAGCCTGAAAGGACACCCAGCTGCCGATGTGTCTGGAGGGGAAAGGAAATTCTGATGCTGCCAAGGTCAAATCAGAATAGGAACCTGGAATGTTAGAACTATGAACCAAGGTAACTAGATGTGGTCAATGATGAAATGACAAGGTTAAACATTGATAACCTGGGAACTAGTGAACTTAAATGGACTGGAATGGGACATTTCACATCAGACAACCACCAGATCTTCTACTGTCGTCAAGAATCCTGCAGAAGAAATGGAGACCATCCTAGTCAATCAAAGAGTGGCCGAAGCAGTGCTCGGTTACAACCCAATAAATTAAAATTCAAGGCAAGCCATTTAATATCACAATGATCCAAGTCTATGCTCCAACCACTGATGCTGAAGAGGCTGAAGTTGTCCAGTTTTACAAAGACATTCAATACATCATAGATATAACACCAAAAATATGTTACTTTCATCATAGGAGATTGGAATGCTAGAGTAGGGAACCAAAGCTCACCTGGAATAATTGGCAAATTTGGTCTTGGAGTACAAAATTAAGCAGGTCAGAGATTAGTATAATTCTGTCAAGATAATTATCTGGTTGTACCAAACACCCTCTTCCAACTGCCTCCGTGACGACTCTATACATGGACGTCACCGGATGGACAATATAGAAATCAGATTGACTATATACTTTGTAGCCAAAGATGGAGCTCTATACAGTTAGAAAAAACAAGACCTGGAGCAGACTGTGGCTCAGACCATGAGCTTCTTATTGCAAAGTTGAAAATTAAACTGAAGAAAAGAGGGAAAACCATCAGGCTAAGTAGTTAGGAAATACATAATATCCCTTGTGAATATGCAGTGGAAGCAAAGAATAGATTTATGGATTTAGATATGGAAGATAGAATGCCTGAAGCACTTTGGACCGAAGTTTGCAACATAATCCAAGAAACAGCAACAAAGAATATCCCTAAAAGAAAAAAAAGTAAGAAGTCAAACTGGTTGTCTGATGAGGCTTTGAAAGTAGCACAGGAAAGAAGGCAAGTAAAAGGTAGAGATAAGAAAAGGTTTGTCCAACTGAATGCAGAATTCCAGAGGATAGCAAGAATAGACAAGGAGATATTCTACAATGAGTAAAGAGATTGAAGAAGATAACCGAATGGGTAAATCAAAAGATCTCTTCAAGAAAATTGGGAACCTAAAAGGCACCTTTCATGCAAAAGTGGGAGTGATAAAATACAAAAATGGTAGGGATTTAACAGAAGAAGATAAGATAAAGATGAGGTGGCAGGAATACACTGAAGATCTATACAGGAAGGATCTTAACAGCAGTGATGACCTCAGTAGTTTGTCGAAAGAGTTGGAGCAAGACATCCTGCAGAGTGAAGATAGATGGGCCCTAGGATGTCTTGGCAGCAGGAGGTGATGGAATACTAATGGAACTATTTAAAATTCTACAGGATGATGCTGTGAAAATGTTACTTGCGTTATGCCAACACATTTGGAAAACTCAAGAATGGAAAAGTCTACATCCCAATCTCCCAAAAAAGGCAGTGCCAAATAGTGCTCCAATTGTTGAACAATTGCACTCATTTTACATGCCAGCAAGATAATGCTTAAGATTCTACAAGCTTGACTCCAACAATATATGGACCAGGAACTACCAGATGTGCAAGCCGGGTTCCACAGAGGAAGAGGCACAAGAGATCAAATTGCCAATATCTGCTGGATAATAGAGAAAGCAAGAGAGTTCCAAAAAAAATGTTACTTCTGCTTGATAGACTATTCTAAAGCATTTGACTGTGTGGATCACAACAAAATTTGGCATGTCCTTAAAGAGATGTAAGTACCAGATCATCTAATCCTCCTCCTATAGAATCTGTATGTCGACCAAGAAGCCACGGTCAGAATCGAACATGGGACAACAGAATGGTTCAAGATCTGACAAGGAGTGCAACAAGGTTCTATAATATCACCTTATTTATTCAACTTATATGCAGAGTACATCATGTGTAAGGTTGGACTAGATGAATCCAAAGCCGGAATCAATATTGCTGGAAGAAATATCAACAACCCGCCGATGATACTACTCTGATGGCTGAAAGTGAGGAGGAAGTAAAGGACTTATTGATGAGGGTAAAAGAAGAGAGTGCAAAAGTTCGCCTGCTGCTCAACGTTAAAAAGACAAAGATCATGGCAAACAGCAATCTCACTTCCTGGCAAATAAACGGGGAAGAAATAGAGGCAGTGACAGATTTTATTTTCCTTGGATCCAAGATCTCTGCAGTTGGTGACTGTAGTTATGAAATTAAAAGGTGTTTGCTTCTGTCGAGGAAAGCTATGGCAAGCTTTGACAAGCTAGTAAAAAGTAAAGATATTAACTATTAACAAAGATCTGAATAGTTCAAACTATGGTATTCCTAGTAGTAACATACTGATGTGAGAGATGGTCCATAAAGAAATCTGAGCGCCGTAGAATTCACACCTTTGAATTTTGGTGTTGGCGAAGACTGCTAAGAGTCCCTTGGACTGCAAGGAGATCTAATAAATCAATACTTCAGGAAATCAAGACAAACTGTTCACTAGAAGGTATGATCATGAGGCTGAAGCTCAAATATTTTGGCCATATTATGAGACGGCAGGATTTCCTAGAAAAGACACTGATGCTAGGAAAGATTGAAGGCACGAGAAGAAGGGGGCGACAGAGGCAGAGATGGATACAGTCACGGAGAGTGGGATGCGACTGAATGACTAAACAACAACAATGAACAGAGGGTGTGTTTAAAAACTGATATAGCCAGTTACATATGTAATATCTTGTAAATAAATTACAGTTTTTCCACAATAGTGCACCCACCTAGACAACCCACTTTTTGTTTTATTGCATTCAGTCAGACACAATTTATAAACTCTGGTGCATCAGTTGTGGATTGAATCACATATAGAAGTTAGTAGGCAGTTAGGAAAATAGTATTGGGTGGACCAGTGTAACAGGATGGCTGAATGTTTTAGAAAAAAAATATAAGCAATCTAAATAATTCAAAAACTTATAGTATTGATGACAGTACACTCAAAAACATAACTTACACATTACTTTTTGATAGTTAGCTAGCCACTTTTATACAACTGAAAAGTCATTTAGTGCTGTCTCTTCAGGTGTGGAACCTGGAGACCACAAAATAAAGAAAATCATGGTACATTTTGGAATAATGCTGCTGAAATAACATTTCATAAAGGTTGCTGTAGATTTAAAAATATTATTCAGCCATCTACTGACTAATTTGATGCAAAACAAGTTTAAAATGATTTAGATTACTGTAATTATATTTTGCCAGTAACAGCAGCCCACTTGGAAAATTTAACAATGGTGCAATTAGTTCTTAGTTGCATCACTCAGTTAGAGGAACCTCTAAAACCTCTAAAATATTAAATCAGGAGAAGCACTCCATGTATTTTGCTTTAAACTTGTTTTAGATCAATGCCAAAAAGTATCAGTTTATAAAAACACTATGCAAAAGGGTGTTTTTTTTTTATCTTGTCCTGACAAGTTACATTTTAGAGTGTGCCTGGAAGCCTCCGCTAGACTCATCTTCAACACCAAACGATCAGTGTCTGCAGCTCCTCTCTGTCAATCACTCCACTGGCTTCCCATAGCTTCCCGAATCAAAGTTAAAATCATAACCCTAACATATAAAGCCCTCAACAACAGTGCACCCCCTTATATCTCTGCTCTTGTTTCAAAATATTCTCCCAACCGCCCCCTTCGATCTGCTAACAACCTTCTTCTTTCCTCCTCTCTCATCACCTCCTCTCACTCCCGTCTTCAAGACTTTTCTCGTGCTACCCCTACTATTTGGAACTCCTTGCCCCGCTCCATTAGACTTTAAAAAATAACTAAAAACTCCCCTGTTTAAAAAATCTCACCTTTAGCCTTAACATGTACAACTGAATATTCCACAGCTTATAACACATACACCCACAATCTACAGTACAACACACAGACACCTCCACTTGACTGAACCAATTGCTGTCACACTGCCATCTTGCATTTGTCACCCTATTGTATCACACCTAAACCCTTAGATTGTACGTTTGCAAGTTTTCAATATTGTGTCAGTGCCTTGGAAACAAGCTCTATGTACATTTGATTTTATGCTCAAAAACTGGGCCCTCCATTCTTTACAATGTGTTAAATTTGTTTTTTGCTATGTACTTAAACCCTGTACAGCGCTACGGAATATGTTGGTGCAATATAAATAAAGATAATAATAATAATAATAATAATAATAAACCTTTGGAATATATACACACAGAGGATGCTCTGATGCAGATGTGTCTGGAGGGGTAAAGAACAATTCAGCATACTAACCTAGAAGGTTAGAACTATGAACTAAGGCAAACTAGAGGTGGTCAAACATGAGTTGACAAGATTAAACTTGACCAGACCATCTTATCTGCCTTCTGAGGAATCTATATGTGGACCAAGAAGCCACGGTCTGATGACTAAAAATAAGGAGGAACTAAAGGGCTTATTGATGAGGGTGAAGGAAGAGCGTGCAAATACTGGCATACTACTCAATGTTAAAAAGTCAAATATCATGGCAAACAAGAATTTCAGTTCCTGGAAAATAGATGTATTCCCAGAAGTAACATATAGATGTATGCTGGACCATAAAGAAAACTAAGTCCCGTAGAATTGATGCCTTTGAATTATGGTGTTTAAGAAAACTGCTTAGAGTTCATTGGACTGCAAAAAGATCCAATCAATCAGTATTACAGGAAATTAGAAAAAGCTATTCACTGGATGTTTGATAATAAGGCTAAAACTCACACATTTTGACCATGTCATGGAAAGACAGGATTCCCTTGAGAAAACTTTGATGCTGGGAAAGATTAAAGACAAACAAAGAAGTGGATATGTCACAACCTACTACTTCTGTTGAGTTTGATAAGAAGTAAGTTCAAACCTGCTCAGTAGGACCGTGTGGTTCATTGTTTATTCTTGATAGCAGGAACAGAACCAAACAAGCTTACATCCACAAAAGCACACAGGAACCCGTAGAGTCAACCAGCCAATGTTACCAATGCAGGTTCGGCAGCAATAATCCCAATACTAAAGATTACCATTTCCTCAGAATGAAACATACAAGTAAAGTGTGCAGTTCAAACAGCCAACTAGTTTATTGATGGTGGTACAACATACTTATGCATAACACAGTCCAATCATGTACAGTCAGGGGAAGTCTGTCCATCAAGTGATGTCACCTTCTTAATCACTCCATTGGTCCTGGAGCCTAACTGAGTACTCAATCTTATTGGCCCTTTTTTCAAGGCTTTTCAGAGCGTATCCGATCAGATAAGGAGCCGAGAAATTATTTCTGATGGTGTATGTAACTTTCTATATGCCCCATTACTGTTAGGTGTATGTCCCTTTAAGAATCATTAGTGTTCTCCGACAACTGGGACCGAGCTCCGCTTTATGCTGGATCCCCAACAGATATTAGCTGAAAGCGAGACATACTAGCAGGTACCCTTTAGGCAAATTGCGATCACATGTGTGGTCTGTGATTGCTCCAGGCTGGGACAAGTTACCTAAGAATAGTAGAGGGTTGGAGAACTAGTCTAACCGATTCTGAAGTAACTAACATCAGTAGTGTTAGAGTGCAGAGCCGGTAGGGTTGGGCTTTGGGAGACCAAGTTACATGCAGGGACATGTTACCCCTGGTTGTCAGGGCACAGTTCTATGGGGGAATCAGTGCCCAGACACTTTGAGAGTACATAGCCGGTAATGGACGCTGCTATGTGTGGAGAACAAGACCGGGGCTATTTAATTTACAAGTCAGTCATGGCTTTCATGAATTTATTATGTGCTATCAAGCATAAATCAAATGGAGTATCGACAATAAGCACTTAATCCCAGTTGAACTCTGTTTGTTGAAGTAACTACTTCAGCATCCTGTTTTGACAGGTGCTCAGACCAGCCTTAAAGTGATATAAAGTGAGATAATTTGATGTTATTTAGAACAATAAAATAACAGTTAATCCCATCTTGTTTCCCCATTCATACCTAAGTGTCCATTGTCCCCTGGTGACAGCCAGCTCTTCCCCCAACAGACTGAATCCCCTACAACCAAGCACCTTGTAACTGGTGACCCCTCCTCCCCAGCAAACCAGGTAATATAGTTTATTACACTCCCTGAGGAAAATGTAAAATTTAAATATCAGTCATGACTGGTTACCACCTTTACATCAATAAATTCATACAACAATACAATAACTCTGATTAACCCCATATTGTGGCCCCTCCATGAACAACTTGGCTTGCCCACACAACACGGCACCCAATAATAATGTAGCTGTCAAAGTTCAAATGTCCAGGCTGGGATGGCGTGCTACCGATGGCGTTGATGTCTCTCTAACAGAACTGCACAATTCAGCACCAGCGTGATTCCAGCAACGCTATCCCAGACCTAAAGACCCTCGGATAGCCTGGTCCCCAGTGCAGCTGACAATTGATCTGACGTGGTGGAGAGAGGCAGAGGAGATGGTGCAGCAGCTGAGGAGTGATGCTGAGGCGCAGGCACGCTGGCTGTGTGGCCTAATGCTTGTAAGTAGACAAGCGGCGCACACAAACACTTTGAAATCAGAGTAAACAGAGAGAGTGAAGGAGCCTGGAAGCATTGTAGGAGTGTAGGATTGATAATGCAGTGCAGGCATGTTGATTGTGCTCCCTGACACCTAGAAACAGAGGTCTTGCCTCAAATCACTGCTTTGCTCCAGGTCCAGAGACTTGTGTGATGCATAGTCATTTTCCCAGTCAATTTTAAAAGGCTACCTTCTTTGACACCACGATAGATATCCACCCCTCACCAATATTCGGCCAATCAAAATAATCTCAGACATTACACCCGATAATGTTTCAACAATAGATGTTTGAGATACAGCATCAAAATCCCTTTCTGTCATAGATACTGAGATGCACAAGAGAAGGCAAACCATACAATGACCACCCCACACGGTGCACCAGCAATAAACTCCAGATCAGTGATCTGTGATCACACAACAAGGACTAGACCCTCCCCACAGCTAAGACAATCCAGGTGATGCTAGTTAGCTTGCCGGCAATCTCAAAACTCTAAACTCCCAGTTTATGACATCCAACTTCTGTATCAATCGAAATAGATAAAAGGAGCAGAGAGATTGCCAGTGATTTCTATTAATATATCGTTGAAGTACCAAATGTTCTGATATGCTGATTCCATTTAGTTTAAGCATACTGACATGAGCACAACTCATTTAGTCTTCTCGCACCACAGCATAATTAACTGACACAACATAACCCTGAAAGCATATTTTATCCATAAAGCTATAGTACAGAGGTATTTTATCACTGGGTCTCACCAGGTAGTCTTTAAACTTCCTAAATAATTATATTATACGCCAAACTCCTTTTATTAGAATCACACACATAGATATTAACAGATGGTAACATAGTAAATCCATCAGATAGAATAAGGACTATTAAATTCTGACGTATCCACCTAAAGTAAAAAAGTAACATAGGATAGAAAAACACATAGTTTGAATGATTATATTGTATATATTGACACTTATTTATCATCATGTATTATGGTAGAAGCTATGTAATTGCTTTAACTAATTATCTCTATGTGTGATTTATATAATCAAAACGAGTAATAATTTTCTTTTTACATAGTGTATCTCTTTGGCATATAACATTAATGTCCTGCTATCCATTTATTATATCTATACAAATAATGTAAATTTGTTTTGTTCAAATGAATATTCATATTTTTTTTACATGGACTAATAAAAGTTATACTTTAACTTAATTTCCCATGTCTGAGTTTGCAAAAGGGAAATCTTTGTTGATACTATATTGGAAACTACAAGAATCTGTATAATTTAACAGAAATTTACTTTTGCTATAAAAGAAAATAGGTAATTACTAAAGCTCAACATGAAAAATAACGAATCTAATTCCTCAAGGGGAAGTAAAAGACAATAAAGTGTGGGTAAAAAACCCCACCCATTCTTCCTCATTATTATTTTCCCCTAAAGATAAAATAAATACACATAATTTATCACACTTGGAATCTTCAATGCAGTTGGAATCTCCTTTATCACAAAGTAAAAAAAAAAGGATATTTCCAACATGAAGACTTTGAACTCTGTATCCTTTAAAGAAGAAGAGATGTTACCTACCTCTAGTTTGAAAAATCTTCTGTCAGTTTTCCAAAATTCTCTTAAATTAGAACTGACAAAAGAAATATTTAATATTAAAGCAATGAATTTCCTTCTAGAACATGTGGAAGAGTTGGAGAAGCATTTGAAGCAGAGACAAAGCCAAGATTGTAAAAAAGGAGGACTTTTCCAGACGGTTCAGCTTGTGCAGTAGAGTCCCATGGACTATTATTTCTAATGAAATGTCTTCCTTTGTATTAGACTTATTTACATACAGTGCCTTGAAAAAAGTTCAACCCCTTCTTGGCATTTTTCGTGTTTTGTTGCCTCACAACCTTGAAATAACATGGATTGTTTGAGGATTTGCATCATTTAATTTCCACAACATGCCCACAATTTTGAAGATGTTTTTTTTTTATTGTGAAGCAAACAACAAATTAGAGAAATAACAGAAAAAGTCAATGTGCATAACTATTCACCCCCCTTTGTAGAGCCACCTTTTGCGGCAATAACAGCTCCAAGTCGCTTTGGATAAGTCTCAATGAGGTTGCCACATTTTAACACTGGGATTTTTGCCCATTCCTCCTTGCAAAACTGCTCCAGCTCCTTCAAGTTGGATAGTTTGCGCTTGTGAACAGCAATCTTTAAGTGTGACCACAGATTTTCTATTGGATTAAGGTCTGGGCTTTGACTAGGCCATTCCAACACATTTACATGTTTCCCCTTAAACCACTCAAGTAGTGTTGCTTAGCAGTGTGTTTGGGGTCATTGTCCTGTTGAAAGGGTAACCTCCGTCCTAGCCTCAAATCATGCACAGAGTGGTACAGGTTTTGCTCAAGAATATCCCTGTATTTAGCAATATCCATCTTTTCCTCAACTCTGACCAGTTTCCTAGTGCAGGCTGCTGAAAAACATCCCCACAGCATGATGTTGATACCACCATGTTTCACTGTGGGGATGGTGTTCTTTGGGTGATGTGATGTGTTGGGTTTGCGCCATACATAGTGTTTTCTTTGATGGCCGAAAAGTTAAATTTTTGTTTCATCAGACCGAGCACCTTCCTCCATACATTTTGGGAGTCTCCCACATGGCATTTTTGCAAGATCAAAATGTGCCATTTTGTTTTTTGCTGAAAGTAATGGCTTTCTTCTGGCCACTCTGCCATAAAGCCCAACTCTATAAAGCGTACGGCTTATTGTCGTCCTATGTACAGATACTCCAGTCTCTGCTGTGGAACTCTGTAGCTTCTCCAGTGTTACCTTAGGTCTCTGTGCTGCCTCTCTGATTAATGCCGTCCTTGCCCGGTTTGTGAGTTTTGGTCGGTGGCCGTCTCTTGGCAGGTTTGCTGTTGTGCCATGTTCTTTCCATTTGGTTATGATAGATTTGATGGTGCTCCTTTGGATCATCACAGATTTGGATATTTTTGTATAACCCAACCCTGACTTGTACTTCTCAACAACATTGTCCCTTACTTGTTTGGAGAGTTACTTGGTCTTCATGGCAGTGTTTGGTTAGTGGTGTCTCTTTCTTAGGTGTGGCAGCCTCTTTCAAAAAAGGTGTGTATATGTAATGACAGATCATGTGACAGATTGCACACGTGGACATCATTTCACTAATTGTGTGACTTCTGAAGGTAATTGGTTGCACCAGAGCTTTTTATGGGCTTCATAACAAAGGGGGTGAACACATACGCACATGCCAATTTTCTGTTTTTTTACATAGTTACATAGTTACATAGGCCCTCATTCAATTGCTATTTGGCCAATTGAATAGGGCTCTAAATAAGCACATAACATATTTTTTTAAAGAAGTTTTTAGTTAGTGAAGACATTGCTTTTGGATAGATGCTTACTAACTAAAAACTTCTTTAAAAAATATATGTTATGTGCTCATTTAGAGCCCTATTCAATTGGCCAAATTGCAATTGAATGAGGGCCTAAGTAATTAAGGTTGAAAAAAGACTTTCAGTCCATCAAGTTCAACCTTTTAAGATCTCCTCTGATCTGCAATATGCAGATTAGTTAATTAATTAGTTGTTAATTATTAATCAATTATTTAATTATTTATTTTTAATTTTATTTATTTCTTAAAAATAGTTTTATGTATATATTGCTCTCATTTCACTTCACCAATTTAGACTATTGTGTTCTGGTCATCACATAAAATTCAGATTAACAAGACATTGAACTTAAGGCTGTAATGTAACAAAATAGGTAAAAAGTCAAGGGGTGAATACTTTTGCAAGGCACTGTATTTAGTCAAACCTGAGAAACAATGGGATAACATTCTTAAAAGGATATATAGGATTTCACTCCCTAGTGGTTTGACAGGGGATGCTGTCAGAAATGTTATAGTTAAATTCCATTAGTTAGGCAAGGAGGCAGTGTTGAAAGCCTCAAGGCATGACTCTAAATTTGAAGCACAGTTTGAAAATGTAGGCATATTACAGATTTAACAGGAGACATTCTAGCTAAGAGAAAAACATTCCAAGAAATTACTAAAGCTTTGAGAATAGAGAACGTTTCCTACAAATTGGGTTTTCCACCTAAATTGATTGTGATTAAAGGAAATCAGAAAAAAGAACATCAATACAGTTATTGAAGGTGAGGAGATTTTAAGAGAATGGCAAATACCATTTGTGGAAACAATTCATCAAAACCACTCGCCACCTATATTATAACTCCTAGATCAGAAAAAGTCTATAGGGCCCTCATTCAATTGCAATTTAGCCAATTGAATAGGGGTCTAAATAAGCACATAACATATTTTCTTAAAGAAGTTTTTACCAAGTAAACATCTATCCAAAAGCAAGGTTTTCACTAACTAAAAACTTAGGGCCTCATTAAATTCCAGCCTCGTAAATAAGAGGCTTCTACTTAAGCCCTACGTACTGCAAAGTTTCTCTAACTTACAATGCTATTAAATTAGCCCTGCTGCGAGCAACGTATGAGCTACGCAGCAGGCCCGTACGTATCTACACTGCGTAAATGTACATGAGGAGTGACAGCCTGCGAGATGATATCGCAGGCTCCCACTCCTCATCAAGTGCTGCGGGGGTCCTAAAAGGGACCTCCGCGGCAGTCCCCCACATAAGCCCTGCCGTGGGGGGTACTCCAAACCCCCCCCTAGGCACCTAAAATGAACCCCCCCTCAATGCGGGGGTCCCTGTCGGGACCCCCGAAGTGTCCTCACATGAACACCTTGCTGCAGGGGTCCATAGGAACCCCCGCAGCCCCCACACATTAACCCCTTGCAGCGGGGGTCCCCGATCGGCACCGATCAGGCCCCCGCTGCATTTAAAACTTTTAAATTCCCCGCCGCGGCTCCTTAAAGGGACCGCGGCACACTATTACCCAATCCCGGCCGCGGCACTTAAAATTAACCCCCCTCTATGCTGGGGGTCCCCATCGGGACCCCCGAAGTTTCCCCACATAAACCCATTGCAGGGGGGGTCCCCGATCTGCATAGATCAGGCCCTCCGCTGCATTTAAAACTTTTAAATTCCCCGCCGCGGCTCCTTAAAGGGACCGCGGCACACTATTACCCAATCCCGGCCGCGGCACTTAAAATTAACCCCCCTCTATGCTGGGGGTCCCCATCGGGACCCCCGAAGTGTCCCCATATAAACCCCCTGCTGCGGGGGGCCCCGATCGGCACCGATCGTGACCCTGCTGCAATTCAATTTTAAATTTCCCGCCTCGCGGGTCCTCAAAGGACCGTAAAGGTCCTGAAAGGACTCGCACTAAAAATATTAACCCCAGGCAACTATAATTACCCCATTAACTCATGATGGTCAATCCAGACCACCATAAGGCTCTAATTAACCCATTAACTCATGGTGGTCAATCCAGACCACCATAAGGCTCTAATTAACCCATTAACTCATGGTGGTCAATACAGACCACCATAAGGCTCTAATTAACCCATTAACTCATGGTGGTCAATACAGACCACCATAAGGCTCTAATTAACCCATTAACTCATGGTGGTCAATCCAGACCACCATAAGGCCTAAATTAACCCATTAACTCATGGTGGTCAATACAGACCACCATAAGGCTCTAATTAACCCATTAACTCACGGTGGTCAATACAGACCACCATAAGGCTCTAATTAACCCATTAACTCATGGTGGTCAATACAGACCACCATAAGGCTCTAATTAACCCATTAACTCATGGTGGTCAATACAGACCACCATAAGGCCTAAATTAACCCATTAACTCATGGTGGTCAATACAGACCACCATAAGGCTCTAATTAACCCCATCAGTCCCATAAGGGTATATTATTACCATTATGGGCCTGTTACAACCCAACATTAACCACATAAGTGCCATGATGGTCCTCAAGGACCATCATGACACTAACTACAAACACTACACTATAACCCCCAATAAACCATTTAATCTAAACTAACCCCCCTCTACACTAATCTATTAACACTTACACTACCTACCTACACTACCTACCCCCTAATAAACCTTCCCACCACTCTAATTACAAAAAATAAAAAACCTACAGCACAGAAAACAAAAAACAATTACAACCCCACCCCCCACTACAGAAAACAAAAAAATACATTACAACCCCACCCCCCACTACAGAAAATAAAAAAATTACACACCTGAAAAGGAAAGACAGATAAACACAATACAATACATACATATAATACATTACATACATTACATACAATACATGACATTACATATAATATATTACATATAATATATTACATATAATACATTACATACATTACATACAATACATGACATTACATATAATATATTAAATATAATATATTACATATAATATATTACATATAATATATTACATATAGTCCTAATCAAATACCCCCTATCTATCTAACATACAATCTATTTAATTTAAAATAAATCCTAACTATATCAAATACATCCCCCTATCTATCTAATATACAAAAATTCCTAACTACATACACAGACCATTATTCTAAAGTAAAATAAAATAATTACAGTCCTAACTACATACACAGACCCTAATTCTAAGCTAAAATCAATAAATTAAGACCACTTACCTTTAAGATGTTGCTTCAGATCACTAACCTATGGGTCAAACAAAAAATAAAAATTAGTACAAAACATTAACATCAAATAAATAAACATTCTATACATTCTAAATATTCAACTCACCTTTACAGCATGTCCAGTCACTGTTTAGCTCTTCCGGCGCGGCCCTGTTAAAAAAAAAAACACAATACATGAATACATTAATACAATATATAAACAATAAATAAAATACACAAAAAAACATCTAAATATACATTGAACTTACCTCCCCGCGATGTCCCCGGCCTTCTCTCCTTCAGCCCCGGCTGGGCCGCGGAACCATCCGCGCTCTAAAAAAAAAAAAAAAAAAAAACTAACGGAGGTCTGCACTGGCAGACCTCCCCGACGCTACTGAACCTCCCGGAGTCGTTTCCGGGAGGAAATTGGCATTGTCGGCTTGTGATTGGCTGAAAAAGCTGTCAGCCAATCAAAAGTCGTCAATGTAGGAGCCAATCAGGATGCGCAGATGTCTTCTACCAATCACTCCGTGGGGGTGTATCCCATAGTGATTGGCTGAAGGCATCTGAGCGTTGTGATTGGTTCCCAGAAAGATAGACAAGTGTTTAAGCCAATCAGGGTGGGATATTGGGGTGTATCCCATCCTGATTGGCTCACACATTGACGACTTTTGATTGGCTGAAATTGATAGACAGCTTTTTCAGCCAATCACAAGCCGCCAATGCCAATTTCCTCCCGGAAACGACTCCGGGAGGTTCAGTAGCGTCGGGGAGGTCTGCCAGTGCAGACCTCCGTTAGTTTTTTTTCTTTTTTTTTTTTAGAGCGCGAATGGTTCCGCGGCCCAGCCGGGGCTGAAGGAGAGAAGGCCGGGGACATCGCGGGTAGGTAAGTGAAATGTATATTTAGATGTTTATTTGTGTATTTTATTTATTGTTTATATATTGTATTCATGTATTCATGTATTGTGTTTTTTTTTTAACAGGGCCGCGCCGGAAGAGCTAAACAGTGACTGGACATGCTGTAAAGGTGAGTTGAATATTTAGAATGTATAGAATGTTTATTTATTTGATGTTAATGTTTTGTACTAATTTTTATTTTTTGTTTGACCCATAGGTTAGTGATCTGAAGCAACATCTTAAAGGTAAGTGGTCTTAATTTATTGATTTTAGCTTAGAATTAGGGTCTGTGTATGTAGTTAGGACTGTAATTATTTTATTTTACTTTAGAATAATGGTCTGTGTATGTAGTTAGGAATTTTTGTATATTAGATAGATAGGGGGATGTATTTGATATAGTTAGGATTTATTTTAAATTAAATAGATTGTATGTTAGATAGATAGGGGGTATTTGATTAGGACTATATGTAATATATTATATGTAATATATTATATGTAATATATTATATTTAATATATTATATGTAATGTATGTAATGTCATGTATTGTATGTAATGTATGTAATGTATTATATGTATGTATTGTATTGTGTTTATCTGTCTTTCCTTTTCAGGTGTGTAATTTTTTTATTTTCTGTAGTGGGGGGTGGGGTTGTAATGTATTTTTTTGTTTTCTGTAGTGGGGGGTGGGGTTGTAATTGTTTTTTGTTTTCTGTGCTGTAGGTTTTTTATTTTTTGTAATTAGAGTGGTGGGAAGGTTTATTAGGGGGTAGGTAGTGTAGGTAGGTAGTGTAAGTGTTAATAGATTAGTGTAGCGGGGGGTTAGTTTAGATTAAATGGTTTATTGGGGGTTATAGTGTAGTGTTTGTAGTTAGTGTCATGATGGTCCTTGAGGACCATCATGGCACTTATGTGGTTAATGTTGGGTTGTAACAGGCCCATAATGGTAATAATATACCCTTATGGGACTGATGGGGTTAATTAGAGCCTTATGGTGGTCTGTATTGACCACCATGAGTTAATGGGTTAATTTAGGCCTTATGGTGGTCTGTATTGACCACCATGAGTTAATGGGTTAATTAGAGCCTTATGGTGGTCTGTATTGACCACCATGAGTTAATGGGTTAATTAGAGCCTTATGGTGGTCTGTATTGACCACCATGAGTTAATGGGTTAATTTAGGCCTTATGGTGGTCTGGATTGACCACCATGAGTTAATGGGTTAATTAGAGCCTTATGGTGGTCTGTATTGACCACCATGAGTTAATGGGTTAATTAGAGCCTTATGGTGGTCTGTATTGACCACCATGAGTTAATGGGTTAATTAGAGCCTTATGGTGGTCTGGATTGACCACCATGAGTTAATGGGTTAATTAGAGCCTTATGGTGGTCTGGATTGACCATCATGAGTTAATGGGGTAATTATAGTTGCCTGGGGTTAATATTTTTAGTGCGAGTCCTTTCAGGACCTTTACGGTCCTTTGAGGACCCGCGAGGCGGGAAATTTAAAATTGAATTGCAGCAGGGTCACGATCGGTGCCGATCGGGGCCCCCCGCAGCAGGGGGTTTATATGGGGACACTTCGGGGGTCCCGATGGGGACCCCCAGCATAGAGGGGGGTTAATTTTAAGTGCCGCGGCCGGGATTGGGTAATAGTGTGCCGCGGTCCCTTTAAGGAGCCGCGGCGGGGAATTTAAAAGTTTTAAATGCAGCGGGGGGCCTGATCTATGCAGATCGGGGCCCCCCCCTGCACTGGGTTTATGTGGGGACACTTCGGGGGTCCCGATGGGGAGCCCCAGCATAGAGGGGGGTTAATTTTAAGTGCCACGGCCGGGATTGGGTAATAGTGTGCCGCGGTCCCTTTAAGGAGCCGCGGCGGGGAATTTAAAAGTTTGAAATGCAGCGGGGGGCCTGATCTATGCAGATCGGGGACCCCCGCTGCAAGGGGTTAATGTGGGGGTGCTGCAGGGGTCCCGATAGAGACCCCTGCAGCATGGGGATGTGTATAGGGTGCAGGGGGGAGCCTCACACTGCTGTCTCGGGCTGTTCCGAGGCAGCACGTAGAGGCTTTCGGATCCCTTGCGTGGACTTTTTGTCCACGTAGGGATTCTTACGATATGCGAGACTCGTGCATAGATTTAAGGCTACGTAGCTCTCTCGGAGCCTATTCTCGGCCATTTTCTCGCAGTCATATCGTAAAGCAGGCTGCGAGAGATTCGGTTCTCGCAAACAGCAGGAAAACTGCCTTTTGCGAGCACCGAGAGAACTACGAGGGAGAATTTAATAGGGCCCTTATTTTTAAAAAATATGTTATGTGCTTATTTAGAGCACTATTCAATTGGCCAAATCTCAATTGAATGAGGGCCTAGGAAAGGAGGAGCTGACACGCGCCAATTTGATATCAATTAGCTTTAGATATTCTATTATTAGACTCAGTTGGGATTAAGAATATTTCCCTTTGGATAGAGATATAAGAAAGCTTATGAGCTAAAGAACAGATGGGAAAATGTGTTTTATATTTCTTTAAGATCGAAAAAGACTTTAAAATGGTTCATTAACATTAGAACTAGAGGTCTCATTTGCCTTTTTTTTCACTATTTCGCTGTAAGAAAATTGTCTATGCTTCCCCCCCCCCCCCCCTTGCATTTATTAAGTAATTCATGTACGGGCACTTTTTATAATTAATTAGATGATACGTAATTTAGATACTAAAGCTCAGTCATGGTGATGTTTTTACATTGAGAGATGACCTTTAAGATTATATTTAAATTCATAGCTTCAATTAAAGCATAAAAATAGTGCATTGGTGGCAATTGTGTTTTTGTTCTTGTTTTTATTATGTAGATGATATTTATAAATGACATGGTCTCTAAGCATTGGTTACTATGAAAAAGTTCTCATATTGAGAGAGGTATTCTTAAGATTAAAAATTACATTTCATATTATTCGTTTCAAAATAATTTGGAGAAAATTACATTAGAATTAGAGTTTGTAAGAACGTTTTCAATAAGACAAGCTTGTACACTAAGAAATGCTCAAAAAGAATAAAAAATGCAATTAAAATTGTACAACACTAGTTGGTTAATAATGAGCAGAATGGGATTGTAGAATACAGTTTTTTGCAGTAGATATGTTTTTAGTTTTTTTTGGAGCTAGTTAACCCCTGATGGAATACGCTAGAGTTCTGTGTATAAAAATTGTCATTGAAAGTAGTTTTCTGGATGGGAGACAGTAGGGGTGGGGGGTTAGAGTTAATTAAGGTCTATATTAGGTCCTTTACCAATAAGTAATTACCAACAAGATATTGGTTAAAGTATAATGTACAGCTGTATGTATGATGTATATAGTTATGTTGTTAATAGAGCAAAAGTGGGGGATTGTGTGGGAGAGGATATTCTTGGAGAGTCTTGAAGTTTGATAAATGGGTATAGAAAATAATCTCTCAGAATGTCTAGGGGTTAAATTCACCATTTAAAAGACAGCCATAGCTCAATTTCAAAGAGCAATATGCCCCAAATAATAGTCAAAATAAGTTTCTTACTACTATTTTGAAAAGTTTAAATGACATTTAAAAAATATAGGCGCCACGGTTATCTGTGGGGATTTTAATATGGTAATTAACCCTGGGTTATATAGGAAATCTTGTAAATGTCCAAATCCAGACCCACAAGTAGTAAGAAGAGCTAAAGTGATAGTCTTATGAAATATGAACCATATGATGTTTGGAGGTTGCTCCATGGGAATGAAAAAGATAGATTGAAAGACTTATATATAACGGGAAGAAACCAAGACAAATCTACCATAGTAAAAATAAGCTTTTCTAAAGGTGGTATTGCATCCCCATGCATAAAAGCTTCATATATAGCAGTAATGTTATCTCATTTTATTAAATGGTCTTCCCTTAAAATAATATAGGTTTGTTAAAGATCTAAAATGCACAAACATCTAATGAACTTATCAAACAATGGCTTTGGCAAAATAACAGTATCCTTTTGTCAGTTAGAAACTCAGTTCTGGTAAAACTGGTTTTAAACTATGGTTTACATGGAATAAGAAATTAAACTTGTCCATATTCCCCTCACCTGGTTGAGTAGGATTACCCTACATGTGGGGTTGAGATAGATGGAATATGTATTAAAAGATTTATATGATATTAAAAAAAGCTTTTTCAGATAAATACCTAAAATGTAATAAAAAATAAAAATAAAAAAAAAGGGAGTTAGGGAGTTTAGCTGCACCTCACTGACAAGGCCCATAAAGGCCAAAACCCGTCTGAGGTTTGCTGTTTCTCATGTTCAGGGTAGAATTGCCTGGTATTTCGGGGCTGGGTCACTCTTTTGAGTGGGACCAGACTGATATTTCTCTGTGTGAAGAGCAAAAGTGAGCTAAAAGAGGTTGCTCTAAGAGCGGTTTATCATGGTCATAGAACTAACCTTTTAAGGTTGGTTCGTTCTCTGATGAGCATCTCTGACTTTGTTTTGTAAAATGTAATCTATCAAGAAGTAAATGGCTTGAATCTGAAATCTTAAAAAGAACAATGAATGCATCTAAATATAGACTATTAACCATTAGAGATCTCTCCCAATTCGAAAAGTTATCTGTACAAAATTATGCCAAACATTTACAGCCTTATTAAATTGTGATTCGGCCAATTGAATAGGGCTCTATATAAGCACATAGCATATTTTTTTACAGAAGTTTTTAGTTAATGAAGACCTTGCTTTTGGATAGAAGTTCACTAACTAAAAACTTCTGTAAAAAAATATGCTATGTGCTTATATAGAGCCCTATTCAATTGGCCGAATCACAATTTAATAAGGCTGTTAATCTCTAAATGCTCCAACATTTGAAAAAGAGAAAGTGACTTAGAGAAAACTGTGGAAATGGAAAAATTGGAAAGGGACATTAACTTAGCTTTGTCTGTCGAGAAATGGTTTAAAGCATTTGAATTAACTCAAAAGATTATCAAAAATCAAGCACTTACAGAAGTATATTTTAAAATCACGGAAAAAAAAAGATGGCAATTAGCCCCATCCAAAATTGTGATAATGAGGAAGGATAGCAATCTAGGAAAATGTTGGAGACTTTGTTAACAAAAAGGCTCACATAAACATATTTGGTGGGAATGTAATTAAATCAAGAATTTGTGGTTTTCCTGTTTTAAATATACTTTCAAGATTAGTATTAAAATTATCAGTCCAACACCTGAAAATTGCTTAATTTCATATATTTTCAGATAATCTTGACTATGTAGAAAATACCTTTATTATTCAAACAGTAGTAGTGGTAACATGGGCCCTCATTCAATTGCGATTTGGCCAATTGAATAGGGCTCTAAATAAGCACGTAACATATTTTTTTTAAAGAAGTTTTTAGTTAGTGAAAACCTTGCTTTTGGATAGATGCTTACTAACTAAAAACGTCTTTAAAAAAAATATGCTATGTGCTTATTTAGACCCCTATTCAATTGGCCAAATCACAATTGAATGAGGCCCATGGTCAATAGCTAAAAACTGAAAACAAATTTATATTCATAGTTACATAGTTACATAGTAATGAAGTTAGTGAAGTTTTAACAGAGTTGTAGAAAAATAGATATTTAGAAAAAGATCTCAGTAATTTGGGCATTAAGATCTCTAAGGGAAATAATTGGTCTATTTGGAATAAGCAAAAACAACCAGATGTATAGGTAATTAAAACTCCCTTGCTCCATGTTTCATTGCATGAGTACTTGTATATATGTTTTTCTTCTTCTTCCCTTTTTTCTTTATTAGTATGTTTGCTGTACACATTTTATTGTCTGTAAATTTGTTTTTTTGTGTTGTAATATGTGTTTATAAAAAATAATAAATAAAGAAAAAACAAAGTGTCCAGGTTGAGAGGAAAATGTCAGGGAAGAGAAAGAAGAAAGAATATCAATAGTCCATGTTAATCAAGGGCTATTGATCCCTGAGAAAACTGGCTTTGATAAAATGGTACTTGAATAAGGAAGCCCGAGGACTGGGGCCCAGGGTATTTTCCCAGGACATCACAGAATGACAGAGGTGGATAGATGAGGCCATTGAAGCAAATAACATGAGCTTTATGAATCTCAGAGGAGCAGTGACTGACAGCTGTGATATATTTACTACAAATATAAATGAAATCCCATCCTTGATATTAAAATGTGCCAGTCACACAGTCTGCAGTTTTAGTTCACCAGACATCTCTGCACAATAGACACCCAGGACCTAGTGTAAAACGTGATTAAAATAAGAGCATATACCACTCAAATATTAACTACTGATTATATCTAATACTGAAAATTCTGATATAGTAGAATAGTTAAATGTAACACAAAACAGAGATCTGAGGAAACGTTAGCTACTATGGCCCTCATTCAGTTGTGATTTGGCCAATTGAATAGTGCTCTAAATAAGCACATAACATATTTTTTAAAAATAAGTTTTTAGTTAGTGAAAACCTTGCTTATGGATAGATGTTTACTAACTAAAAACTTCTTTAAAAAAATATGTTATGTGCTTATTTAGACCCCTATTGAATTGGCCAAATTGCAATTGAATGAGGGCCTAGGTATTTTTGTATGTAAATAATGGAGAAGATTGTGATAGTCAATAGGTGAAAAATAGCAATGTGACCAGACATCTATGTTTCTCTGAGTTATTACGAAAGGGCTTTTATCCTGAGTGTATGCGTCCAGTCCAGTGCATTAGTCCAGTGTATACTCAATTCAGTTTGCACTATGTCTTAACAGTGTTTGTGTGTACCACTGTGCTTATTTACTATACTTGGCAATGGGATTTGTGCTAGTAATACATTAAGTAAAAACAGTGTTGGTATATAAAATATAATTACTGAGGTGATTTGCTGATTTTACCCACCCCTACCACACTAATTTATGATTTCAGTTAGATTGTGACTATAGTTTGATGGTCTAGTGGTAACCATGGCTTTCAACTATGACCAGTGGCAGAGATGGAATACTAAGCATTGTGACATCATCACTAACTGGCTACTTAAAGCCTCACCATGTTCAAGGTTCTTTGTCCTTGAGATTGTTCTAGTAATAGGTAAGTCATGTGCTTTCCTCCTCTTACGTGTTAATAATGGACATAGATTGGGTAAACGGGGTGATATTATAAAGATTGTATTAAAGACAAAGGTCAGAGAGAGAATGCTAGGGGTATCTTTAAAAAAACGGGTGATTAGAACAAGTAATGATGGTTATTGACTATAGATTGGTGGTCTAGTGGTTGCCATGACTTACAGCTATGGCCAGTGCCCAAGTAATGGAATACTGAGCATTGTGACATCATCACTAACTGGCTACTTAAAGCCTGACCTTATTCCAGGTTCTTTGTCCTTAAGATTGTTCTAGTAATAGGTAGGTCATGTGCTTCCCTCCTCTTACATGTCATTAATGAAAATAGATTGGGTTAATGTGTTGATATTATAAAGATTATATAAAAGACAAAGATCAGAGAGAGAGGAATTGGGTATCTGTAAATAAAGGGTGGCTAGAACATGAAATCATGTATGTTTATTTGCAAAAGTATTGATATTTGTACTGTCCTTCTCAAAGATATAATAGTGACATGCACAAAAACATAATGTATTTGTTATCATTTATATGAATATTAATTATTGTCCATTGTCCTTGTTGTTGGAGAAGTAAGTATTTTGAGTCCCTAACTCTTCTCTTCCATCTCTATGACTAGTAATTTATTATTTCCCTTTTTTTTAACCATTCAATTAAACACTGTAAATGTTTAATATTTTCTAAATAATTTTCTCATTCATGTTATGTAACCTATTTATTATTCTCTCTGATTTATTTCGGGTTGGACTGTTCTTTGTGTTTTTTTCAGAATTATCAGAGAGAGAAAAACTTACAATTTTTTTCAACAACTGGTAAGTACTTTGTGTTTGAGCTATGTCCTTATTTTAAATACTTCTTACAATATGCCCTTTTGTGTACAGTGGTGCGTGACATATTCGTTGCTGTATATACATAATGTAGTGAGTTTGTATTGTTATGTGTTGTGTTTGTTATTATAAATTATATTTCACATTCCTTCTTCTCTCATTCAGATGTCAGAAGATCACATACTCAGTAAGAAGGTACAAGTCTTATTTATGTTTTAAATAAGCACAAATACTAAGTATACCATAAATATAATGTAAAGGTTGGTTGTTTTAAAATCAATTTGAGTTTTGTATATGTATACAAGGAATAATATGTTGGTGATAAGAAAATAAGAGCAGTGACATAAATTTTGTATCTCCTTTCTGTAATTACCAGTAATGATGGGGTAGGACTTCTAGGGCTCTAGGTCAGAATGCAGATTATTATATTGAGGCCTTATAGCCCTGCATGTGCTCATACTGCCATTGTACTTAGATATCCAATGAAGATATCACTGTTGATTCTCACTTCTGTTATTTTCTTATTATAACACTACTCCTCAGTTGTCTACAGTGGCATATTACAAATAAAACACTGACCGAACAGTATATGTAGCCAAAGTGAATAGGCCATGAGGCCTCTTATAATCTGCAGAGGAAGCCCATACTGGATACCAGGGTTTGGATATTTATTTGGGTTTTAGGGATATTATCAGCTTTAAATTGCTCAGCAAATGTTCAGTTGTTGCAGGTCCTTGAAGAAACATAAATCAACATTAAAATTAATTTTCAGCATTATAAAAACAAATAAAATACTCTTCCCAGCTATATCTATCTATATACGTACTATTCTATTTCCTTCAATAAATTCTGAAGGTCCTCAAAGGACATTAATGAACAAACTCATGAGAGATTATAATTTTACTAAAACCAGCTACTTCTTCCTTCATAGCTTACTGTACCTATCTGTGTGTGTCTGATAGATAGATAGATAGATAGATAGATAGATAGATAGATAGATAGATAGATAGATATTTGAACAGATGAGGGGGGAATGGGGGATTTCACAGGAAGAGGTAATCTCTGAGATGGGGATTTGAAGGAGGGGTGTTGAGGAATAAGGGAAGGAAGTATCCAGAGAGAGATAGGGATAATTACATGTGTCTGACCTCATGGGTTAGAAAAATGTGCTGACAATGAAAGGGATAAAATAGCTAACTTTCAAGCTCATATACATGGCACTAAACTTTTAAGATTTCCAATAACTAAGTATATTTATTTATTTATGCAACATCTGGGACCTTTGTTATCTCACTTTAAGTAGGTTTTTTTTCTGCCATGTCAGTTACTGCTACCTTTAAAAAAATCTATATAACACTAATTAATAGGTAGTTTTTCTTTTTTCAGATGGACAGATCACAGCAGCAAATTAATAGTAAGTGATTCTAGGTTAAGAATTGCTGGGTCTGTTCATTTTATATTCAATACATAACACATGTAATGGTTATTCACTTACTGAACTCTCCTGAATCTAACACTAAAACACCATATGAAGGTAAACTATATATGTTAAGTTTACATGTCACACTTCCTATCAGAAATCTATATTTTAATATTGTGTATTTTTTTTTATAAAATAATAACACAGATGGGATAATTGATAGGTTCACATGACTCACTGCCATGGCAGCTGAAGAAGCTTATTGAAAATATTTCTATTGATATTTTTATTATTAGGAGAATTTGGAAAACAAAGACATGTCTTCTAGCTACTGGAATAATTAAAAGTTTTTGCATAAAATGTACATTAGTGAAAATGGCATGTTTAATATATCTAATGGTGAGGAACAAGGAGATCTAGAGTGTTTTGAGTTAGCAGGTGGTTGAAAAGGTTGATATTTGAGCTTATTTCTGATCATATTTATTTTATTTTTCAGTATTTAAAGATGATGCAAGGTAAGTAGATGCAAAATGTGATAGTCATAATTAAAACCCCAGATACCCATTTCATGTAAATTACTATTCCTTTACCCTGACATCAAAAATCTTACAGTAAATAGTAACTAGCGTTGCATCTACCCCACTGTAACACACAAAGCCTCTCACTAACTCACTGTGTAAACACATTAGAGTATAGTAATGAAGGAGACAAGCAGAGTTAAAGCATAACATAAACATCCCCACTTCTTATGTTTCTATAGGACTTATTTATCAAAGAGGTATAAAAATGCAACTCTGATTTTATAAACACCCCCAATAGACACCTAGAAAATGTATCTACAGAGCCCTATTCTTTTACTACAACATTGCCTTTCTTGTGTCACTTACTTCTTTAGCATATCAGTTAATGACATATATTTGTGCTTTGTTGTCCCTTTCAGATCCACTATGTTTCTATCACCTATATCACACACATCCTTCTAACATTTTAGCAAATAATTGTTTAACGCAGGAAGAAATCCAAAAGAGGTTGGAAAAAATAAAGGTTAATAAAGCTCCAGGTCCTGATGGAATACATCCAATGGTACCGAGGGAACTGGGCTCTGTAATAGCCAAACCATTATATCTAATTTTTCAAGATTCACTTAACACAGAGTCTCTACATGATGACTGGACGAAAGCAGAGGTGATACCTATATTTAGGAAGGGAGCAAAAGCAAATCCATGGAATTGTAGACCAGTGAGCCTCACTTCTGTAGTGGGAAAGCTTTTAGAAGGGTCATATACAAGAATATGTCTATTTGAACAGGATTATAAGTAGGATTCAACATGGATTCATGAGGGATAGGTTATGTCAAACAAATCTAATTCGTTTCTATGAGAAGGTTAGTAGGAACCTTGATCAAGGCAACTCAGTGGATGTAGTCTTTTTGGATTTTGCAAAGGCTTTTGATACAGTGCCACATGGGAGACTATTGTGCAAACTAAGAGATACAGGAATTGCATAAAATTTCTGCTCATGGATCAAGAGCTGGTGTAAAGACAGAAAGCAAAGGGTTGTGGTAAATAGAACATACTCAGATAGAACTAATGTGGTAAGTGGGGTTCCTCAGGGTTCAGTACTAGGTCCTCTCTATTTTAACATATTTATTAATGACTTAAAAGTGGTACTGGAAAGTATTGTCTACATTGTTGCTGATGACACAAAGTTGTGCAAGGTAATTAAATCAAATAATGATGTACTTTCCCTCCAAAAGGATTTACATAAATTTGAGGAATGGGCATCTAAATGGCAGATGAGATTTAATACAAATAAATGTAAAATTATGCATCTGGGAAGGAAAAACAGTTATGCAATTTATAATCTTAATGAAGCAAATATAGGGGTATCAGATATTGAAAGGGATTTGGGAGTACTTGTGGACAACCGCCTATGTAACAGTACTTAATGCCAAGCAGCAGCTGCAAAGGCAAATAAAATATTGGCATGTATTAAGAAGGGTATAGAAGCAAGGGAAGCAAATAATATTCTGCCACTATACCAATCTCTAGTACACCCTCATTTAGAATATGGAATACAATTTTGGGCACCACTTCATAAAAAGGAAATTTTAGAGCTGGAAAAGGTACAGAGGAGCGCAACAAAACTAATAAGGGGAATGGACGTTATGAAGAAAGGCTAACTAAATGAAACTTATTTTCTCTAGAAAAAATGTGTCTAAAAGGAGATATGATTACCTTATATAAATACATCCAGGGTCAGTATAAAGATTTGTCAAGTGAGCTTTTGTGCCAAGAGGTTCTCAACTGACAAGAGGACATCCTTTGAGGTTAGAAGTAAAAATATTTCACCTTAAAGAAAGAAAAGGGTTCATCACAGTAAGAGTGGTAATCTGTGGAATTCTCTACCAAAGGAGGTGGTGACAGAGGATTCGATATATAACTTCAAAAGGGACTGGATTTATTCCTAATTAAAAAGGGCATTCAGTGTTATCCTGGATATTTAGAGAGAGAGTATTGATCCAGGGAGTAATCGAATCGCCAGTATCTAGGGTCAGGAAGGACTTTTTTTTTTTCTTTTACGACCATTGGCTAAGTTTCAACTGTTTTTTTTTCTGTTTGCCTTCCTTTGGATCAATTATTTAACAACTAATCTGCATATTGCAGATCAGAGGAGATCTTAAAAGGTTGAATTTGATGAATTGAAAGTTTTTTTTTCAACCTCAATACTATGGCCCTCATTCAATTGCAATTTGGCCAATTGAATAGGGGTCTAAATAAGCACATAACATATTTTTTGAAAGAAGTTTTTAGTTAGTAAACATCTATCCAAAAGCAAGGTCTTCACTAGCTAAAAACTTATTTAAAAAAAATATGTTATGTGCTTATTTAGAGCCCTATTCAATTGGCCAAATCGCAATTGAATGAGGGCCTATGTAATTATGTAACTATGTATAGCAATTTCTTCATTCCCACATTTTGATGTGAATCTAACAAACATACATTAGTGCACAGAGTACATAGCTCTCTTTAATATGCATTATTACACTGAATGTTTGTGCTGTCTGAGTGTGAATATGTACAATGTTGTCCCTCGTCTGAGCACCAGATCTCACCCCCTGATAATGAAAAACTGTAAGTGATATTAATGAGGGGTAGCATTTTTTTGTTTTTAGATAATTACAAACATTGCTTATTTTCTGTATAGTAACTGTATACTTGTATATCCTGTATTTTATATAGTGTGTTAATTTAATGACTAGAAAAGGATTATTTTGCTTTTTTTATATTTAATATAAACCACGTTAAAAATTTTAAAATCATGACATTATTTATTATTCTCTGTCATTTATATTGACTGAAAATGTCAATTTGTGTTACTTTTAGAAACACCAACTTAAATGAAAAATTTGAAATGGTGGTAAGTAGATCATGTTTGTGTGTCACGCATTACATTATTATATTAATGATATGGAAGGTTTGCTGCTTTTAATATTAAAATAAGCTTCCTAAGTGTTTTATTTTATTGCATATCTAAAAATAATTTGGAAAATCGAGGGGTGGGAGAGAAAGCGCAAGGATCTCTCCTGGTGCAGATTACTCCTATAATTTCAAGTCTAGGTGAAATTCAGCTCAACCTGTTGTCCTCTCACCTGGCGGAACCTCAGAGGTATGAGGTATTAACAGAACATGTGTGGTACTTAGAGATTGGATCCTCAAGTCGTTATCCTGCTTCTCAAGGTTCCCTACTGCCCCTTCTGCTCATCAGTTCTCCGATGTACTGTCAGTCAAATGACTCAGTATCTACTCTAGTTTAAACTAGCTATGTGGGGGCTAGGGTATCTTAGATACGCGTTGCGGCGAACCAGGGCAAGAAGCGAAAAAAGGGAGGACCGAACTACGTATATTATAAACAGATTTATTTGGCAAATTATAATATACGTAGTTTGGTCCTCCCTTTTTTCGCTTCTTGCCCTGGTTCGCCGCAAGATGTATCGTAGATACTCCTAGCCCCCACATAGCTAGTTTAAACTCGAGTAGATACTGAGTCATTTGACAGTACACCTCTGTTTGTCCCGTCAGGTGAGAAAACAACAGGTTTCACCTAGACTTGAAATCATAGGAGTAATCTGCACCAGGAGATCCTTGCACTTTCTCTCCCACCCCTCGATTTTCCAGATCTACATTTGTGATACACCAGAGCTACCAGTGTATCCTTGAGAAGCAACAGATCGCCACCAGCAGACCCTGTACTCACCATAACCGCCGAAAAATTCAACTGCGCCTTCAAGAGTCTTTCAATAAGGATTGGTGGATGTTTAATTTACGATTATAACTGTTACTTCACATTCAGGCCTAATGCTATTGGTCGAATGTGGTAATTGAGACTAGTCACCTTATATCTTACTAGTTACACAACGTTAGTATTATTGGTAAATCTGTGTTTCTGGATTAGCATTGATTGTCATCCGGGTATTTATTATAACAAGACTTGGTAACTAAGCGCTTGGGCCTCCATATTTGGAAATTAAATATTTCCATCTACCTATTAGTCCTAAAAATAATTAGTTTTTACTCACTGAAATCTTAATCAATAAATAGTCTGTACAAATGTCTGTCCCTTGTATCTCATGCACACAGTGTCTCTATAGTACTAGATGTACTAGCCAATCACAGACTGTCCCAAGATTACATAGCATGCTGTTGGGAAAAAGCCTGTAAGTGGCTAGGACACATTCAGTGCTATGTATATATACATATAAGCCGCATTAAATTTGAAGCCTGTATGAGAATCATGAGCCCCGCAACAGCTGCAGACTTGAAATTTGGCCAAGTTACAGAGCTATTAAATTCAAGAAGGGCACAAGTTACGGGCTTGAGAAGAAATCCCATAAACCATTTGTCGAACATTGGATGCACGGCTGTGAATGAGATCAATTAGTCAAACCCGTAGTTACAGATTTAGATGGAGTCAATGGCAACAGAGATCGACAGAATTACGTCAAAAATTGAGGTAGGATTTCAAGGTCTTACGGGTTTCAATTACCAGTTACGATTGGACCCACATTCCAGAAACAATGCAATATTGATAAAGCCGTAAATATAATATTCTAGTCCATGCGAGTTCCATTATACTGTATGTATTAACATATTGATTGCCGGGATCTATATAACACGGAAATTACACATGAAATAAAGTATTTTATATTGACGATTTGCGAGCTTGAGAATGTTGTGCTATTAATTCTAATAACTAACATCACTTTTCCTTTTATTATAAGTACAGTAGTGTGTGTATATTTGCATTTACAGTGCTACGGATTAGACTTTAACTCACTAGCGGGTCCTCTATAGTACTGGTAGGCTTTTTGGCTCCATTTGAGGGTTACGGGCTTGAACGCCAGTGAATTTGCTGCAATTTAATAGCGTGATTGTAACGTAACAGTTACGGGCTTGAAAGAACAAAGGATTTGCGGGAGAGCAGGTTGAATACTTACGTCCCATAGGGTTTTCTCGCCCCTACCCCGCAAGTCATCGGCGGGTTGCTTTACGGGGCCAATTTAATAGCCGCAATTCTTGCAGGCTACGTTACGGGCTGCAGTTTTCAACGTTGAGGGAATTTAATACGGCTAATAGTATTGCTTATTTGTACTGGTATCTTATGTACTTACTCTGATAAACAGTTCACATCTCTTCTTTCTCTATTCCAGTTATCCAAATCAGACAGCCTAATGGAAAAGGTATGAGTCCCCCCCCCCCCACAATAGTTACATAGTTACATAGTAATTAAGGTTGAAAAAAGACTTTCAGTTCATCAAGTTCAACCTGTTAAGATCTCCTCTGATCTGCAATATGCAGACTAGTTATTAATTCATTAGTTGTTAAATAAATATTAATAGTATAGTATTTGAGGATGAATAAAGAGTTAGTCCATCAAGTTCAACCTTTTTAGATCTCTATTGATCTTTTTAATATGTGGACTCTTTTTTATTAATTGTTAATTGATCCAGAGGAAGGCAAATAATAATCAATAAAGATATCACTTTCCTTCATTTCTGCTGTTTTCTTATTACAAAAAGTACTTCTTCGTCATCTGCAGCCACCAACCTACACATCAGTTCCATCAAATGAAACGCCAACTGAACAATATACCATAAGTAGCCAAACTACACTGCCCCTGAGGCCTGTGGGAGATTGTTAGAGCAGCCCCCATTGGAAGACAGTATTGACACTTCCATGTTTAGTGGATGGATATTCATGTCTTTAAATGGGGGTAATCTGTCTGTTGGGGAAATTGTATAAAATATTATTCCACTGATTCATTAATTGCTGTTCTTTTTCAGATACTTGGGTTACAGTCAAAGCTGAACAGTAAGTAGTCCTGGCTGAGGGATGTTGTTTCTGCCCTTGTTATATCAACATATTAATGTATAAAGGGTAAATATTGTTGTTCCAATTAATCTGAAATATAAAATTAGCAAAACTCAAAGGAACACTGTATTAAAGTTTTTTTTTAAAGGCATACCTCCTGTGTAGTCGCAAAAGAATGTGTAGAATGCAAAAAGAATGAGAATATAGTTTATTATTATTTAAATACCTTAAACTTAATTCTTTAAAATTAAAGGAGTTCCTTTAAAAGGAGTCCCTTTAAATGGCCAGATACATTGGCACATAGATTACTTTTAATTTAAGGACTCTATCTCTATTGGGCCTCATTTGTGACCATGTGTATTTTATTTTACAGCCATGAAGGATGCCAGTAAAGCGTAAGTTAATATGAAATGTATTTAAATATAATATATTAAATTAAAACCCCAATATACCTGTAGATTATCACCTCATGCACAGCATTGTCTCTGGCATCAATCTCTCATACACCAAACTGTAACACGCATTGCTACTCTACCCCACGATAATACCAAATCCACCCCGGAGCACCCTACTTCCACACAATATAAAAATATAATGACTCTTTAGACCCTCCTGTTCTCTCCCCATGTACAACAGGACCAAATAGAGTATATAGCTCAATTACTAAGTGCATATAGTATTAACTATGAAGCTAGTACTTAAATTAATGCATGTTTTTTGTCCATCGCTGTTTAAAAATATATAAGATCTGTAGACCCCTTAAGTTTTTTTTTTCTATTTTTATATGCAGTAATTCCTCTATCCCATACAATCATATGTGCTGTTTTATTTTTTTGCTACACTTTGAAGCCTTAAACTCTCACCCTCTAAGCCACATATCTTAGCAGTAATACATCTTTCCTCACATCGGTAGCAAGAGCTTTAAGTTATTAATTGTGTTTATTTACAGACTGAACAAGGAGAGTGCACTCATCCTTAATTTACAAATTCATGACATGGTAAGAAGGATATATGACATGATAAGAAGACCACTTCTAGGGCAGTGGATGGGCTGTTCTCTGGAGGGCAGGTGTAGATGATCAGACACATCTGTAGGGCTTTTGAATAGGACAATACATGTCACATATAATTTAACTCTAACTGCACTCCAGCCTCAAATAAGACTCGCCTCCAAGTCCACTACTAAAACAGAGGATTTCTTGATACTCCTTGTTATTCTGGAGACATGTAGAGGGAAGTGGTCATGGTGGAGCTTAATCTGAGATCCTGTTTCTGGGACATATAGACCTGTTGTCACGTTCACCCAATGTAGAGAAGACAAGAGATGGTGCTTGTAAGTGAATGGAAGACAGGAGGTGGAGTACTGAAGGTTTGTGAGAAAGGGGGTATATCAAAAAATGAAAAGAGATAAAAGTGACAGAGGACAAGAGAGAAGAAAATGTTTCAACCACAGGACGATTTAAAGATAATTACCTGCAGGGAGTGAGAGGAAGGGACGAGTGAAGATGTTGACAGAAGGATGGATATTGAATGTGAATGTTAAAAGGTTAGAAGAGATAGACTTCAGGGACGATATTATACTAAGCTTCCCCCCATCCCATCTTCCCCCACCCTCTTTTCCTTTCTTTCTCTTTTCTATCTTTTCTTTTAATTTGTACTGGCATAATATGACAAAAGTAATTGTAATTAATGCAAAAAAAACTAAAAAAAAAAAAGGGAAAAATAGACACAAGCCTTTTATGATGTAATTTGAATACAATATAGGTTGTTTTTATAGTGTACATCTTACTCTGTTATTACTTTTATTCCCATTAATAAAAACTATTTAAAAGAAAAAGGGTGGGGAGTAGAGTAAAAAGAATATTAGGTAGATGAGTGAAGAAGTTTAAATATGGGGAAAGTATAACAGGATATGGAAAAAAAACAGATATACGGAGGAAAACAATGGTGGGTAAAGAAATAAAAAAAATAGATAAGATAATGAAAGCTGGTAGATGAGAAATAATGGAAATATAAAGGAAACGGTATAGATGGGAGAAAAAAATAAAGTTGAAGAAAGAGAAGATGAAATCTGAGGGGAAAGGAAAAGGAGAACAACAACAGAGATAGGGACAGGAGAACAAAAGGACAAAATGAAGTAAATAATAGGAAGGAAACAGTTGATGGAAGATGGGATTGAGTGAGAGAAGGGAGTCAATTGAGCGGGAAAGAGCCAATCAACTAATTAAGGGATCACTGCACAATGAAACAAAAATATAATATTTGAAAACTTTGACTAAATGCATAAATAAATAGGAGAAAAGTCACACAGTTAGTTTTTAATAACAAAAAAGAAATGTGGATGCCTCTTCAAAACCTTGGATGGATCCATGATGCATTGGTGGAAGTTGTGTGTTAGAGGAGTGTAGTTGTGGTGGAGTTTACGTTTCTAGAGTTGTGGTTCCATCCTTTGGTGCAACTTCCTGCTTCTGGTCCAGTATGAGGAAGGGGTGTGGAGTAAATTGTAATGTTATCCAGTTATCAAATAAAGATTACGGACTGCTGCCTTTCCCTCCTCCCCAACCTTACCCTTCACTGATAACTAAAAATACCATTTACTCAGGATCCATCTCTCATGATATGAAGTTACAAAAACAAAAATGAATTCCTATACTCCTAAACTCCTTTAAAAAATCAGATTTTCCCCAAAATGTTTTAATTCTATGGCTAATATTGTTAGTCTGGTACATTCACGACAAACAAGTGTGATAGAAAGCACAAATCCGTGATATCTGACCTTATGAAATATATGACAGCTTAATAATAAACATTTTTGTTTGCTTTGTTTTGTAGGAAAACTTTATTTACAACCGTCTCTCTGCTAGTAAGTATCTAGACTGGAAATAATGATTCTGTCACAAAGTTATATTAAACAATCTAAGGTAGAGTCATACGGAGCAGTATTTTATATTGTTGGCGCTTTTCATATGAAGTAATGTTAGAATGGAAAGTTATTTGTGGTGGGCTACATCATGCAATAGCATATCTATAGGATAGTTAACAAAGTTCATATAGTGAAGTTAATGAGAGAGGTTATATGGAACAATAAGTCAAGTTATAGTGGGAGGTTACAAATATGAATCAATACAGGAGTTATACAGACAGATTGTATGAAGCAATTGATGAAGTTACTAGGAGCGATATGAAAAAGGAAAACATATATCATTATTATATGAATAGATTATGTGATATTTTAGGATTTAATAGGACTGTTTATATGAAGATATACAAAGAGTGGATTATTTGATTTTTTTGTTATATAGATTAACAATGGGATTACATATGGTGATTTCTAACACTGGGGGAAATCTACTTTTTATTTATCTACGTTTATTTATTGCCTCTTATTTTATTCCTTTCAGTTACCAACAGCATTAATGATGTCTGGTGAGTTGGAACGGCAGAACTAATGCTACATACCCTGTCTGATATAAAATCCCCCCCTGTGTCTGAACATACATTATTCCCTGTGATAACTGTCACTCAGACTTATCTAACAAGTCTAAATGTCACATGGACTCCTCTATCTACCCTGTCGCATCAACTCCTACCTCCAGATATCGTACTGTGCAGACACTTTGTCTCCATTGGTTCTTCATTTTCTATTTTTTTTATGTATAATCACACAGAGACTATTACTTCTAAAAAACAACCATACAAGTCCTAATCTTACTGTGCAGACACATGGGGGACCTCTCCCTTTCTCTCCAACTCTGACCATACAATGATTTTTTTTTATCTCTAGTTTCTCATAATATTTTTTCATTTTTCCTCTATTCACAGTGACAGTTATGATAGCCTTAGGTGAGTATTAATATACAAATCTATTTTATTGCTATAAGAGGTTCCCCCACTATTGGGACTCAGCGATGAATGATCAGGGCAGTGAGATCATCCTCCTTCTAGAAAATAAAAGGTGCAAATTTCTCTCTTTTCTGAACATATCTTTCTTTGGTTATATGGATTAATGGCTAATTCAATTGCAAGGCTGCAACTCAAGGTATACAGGCCGTACGTCTGCGGGCGTGCTGCGGGCTTGAAGCTACAATTACGGAGCAATTAAATTGAACGGGCCCGCAAGTTGTGGACCGGAAGCTGTAAACCATGCAGTCGTAGATAGCATTTCAGAGCGCGAACATGATCAACTAAGCAAGGCCATAATTACTCATTTAGAGACAGCCAATAGAAAATGAGACCGTCATCATTACGGCAATATAAGATGGAGATTACATGTCAACCAATTAGCTTTTAAAGGTCCGATATGTGATTGGACTTGCAAATGCAAAATAATAAAAATTAATGCCAATACTGTTCTAGTCCATATGGGTGGACTGTTATGTATTAACTCTTTGATTCCCAAGATCGATATAACCTCAAAATGAAACATAAAAATAAAGGATTTTGTATTGCCAATTTTCGAGCTTGAGACTGTTCTGCAACTAATTCTAAGGTCTTTCATCGCTTTCCTGTCATTTACAGTGCAGTATTGATTTTTTATTTGCATTTACAGTGCTACGGACATGTCTTTAACCATCTGGTACCCGTAGGATTTTCTACTTCATTTGCCATTTACGGTTGTGAAAACATTTGCGGGCTTGCAGAATTGTAGCAATTGAATAGAGATTCGCGATTTTAGCAATTGTAACTCTTGCGGACATGAAAGATTAAAGGCAAAGATGGGGGCATAAGTTATGGTTGTAAAAACTGCAGGGATTTTAAGCCAGTAACCCGTAGATCGTTTGTGGCTCATAAAAGACACCAATTGAATAGCAAATTAATTTACGGGCTACATTACGGGCTCTCGTAAGCAACAATTTCTCAATTGAATGAGACTCAAATTATCCAATCCTTGAAGAGCAGTGATGTGATTAATGGAGAAGTGATTATCTTGTAGATAAACCATCTCTTCTTACTTATCCATATTTTTCTGGCTTTTGCTGTACCCTTATCCATGTTTCCACATTATGGACAGTCTGTATTTTGGTTCATGTTCACTTTTTTTCTTTTTTCCCTTTTAAAGTCTCTCTAATCTCTGATATCCTTTTTTTGTGTGTCTTCTTTTTTTTAGACACTTGTTTGATTCCACATTGGCTAATAAATAACATTTGAACAATATGTTTCAGCTGCTCTGGTTTATGACTGAATGTCTGTACTGTCAGAGTGTGACTATGTGCAATGTTAGTTATTGACTTGTCTGAGCTTCTGACCACACCCCCTGATAATGATCTGGATTTATTTTCAGATCTGGACAGCAGGACATCAGAAGCGTTGTCCTAGATTCCTCAGTGCCACAGTACGTAATACTAACGTTGGGTCAAATGTTATTGTTTAAATAGTAAAATAACTGCAGACTTTGTATGAATTTGTAAATCATAATAATTTAATATCAAGCTCAGATATACAGATCTGTGATTGCCGGCATTTGCTTTTTGTATTCTGTGCAGGTCAAAGTGTGACTATGTGCTATGTGGTTATTGACTGTTGTCTGATCACACAATGTTTATTTTTTATGTTTGAACAGTTATTATTATTATTATTTTTACTATTGTGTATTGTTCCCTTACTCATATGTTTTATATATTCTATAATTTGTTAGTAGGAAGGTAATATTTACTCTTTTAGTATTAATCATCTGGATATTCCTTATTATCACAACAATCACACACTATAAATATTTCACATCAGATATTTTAGCATTCATGACATGTTACTTATTTATCTGTCCCTGTATTTTTTTTATTGGGTAAAGGTCTCTCTTTGTGTTAATTTCAGAAAAAACATACTTATCGGTGCTGAGAAGGAGGAGGAAGTTGAAAATGTAGTAAGTAGCTTGTGATTAATGGCTCTTCTAATTATAGATATAGGGGCTTTGTGTGTCTTTGTAGGGTTGTGTGTCTGACACAGTCATTGCTGTATAGACATAACATTGTGTATTTTTCTGTTGTGTTTGCTACAATAAATACTTCACATCTCTTCTTTCTTTGAGATGTCAGATGAGCAGATGAACCAAATGGTACAGTTATTCTCTGGATATTAAAATAAATACAAACACTTTATTTCCATATTAAATATGAGATAAACTTTGATGTAACGTGAAAAAGATTTGAGGATTGTAGAGTTTCATATATAATAATGTGTCAGGGATAAGATAATAATTATTATGTAACTGTGTAATAAGAACAGTGAGGCATACGTGATATTTATATTTACTAATTAACAAAATGACAAGGCAAGAATATTATATTAGGCCTCTCGATCCGTAATTGTGTTTTTAGCACAAGCCTTTGTAGTCTTAAACTCATACTCATTACACTTCGTTAACCAATAAATATGTCACTGTTACTTCACTCATTGTCTATGGCCACCTACCTACAATGTATTTCCACCAAATAAAATAGTAACTGGACAGTATATTTAGCTAAAATAACTTACCCCCTAAGGATTTGTTTTAGCAGCTACGATTAGAAGCTAGTATTGGGATTTTCATGTATAGTTGATGGATATTGACAACCTCAAGGGGAGATAATATGGACATGGTGAGTTTCCATAAAAATGAATAGTGCTAATTAATTAATTGCTGTTCTTTTGTAGACTGTATTGGAAGACCAGATTAACAGTAAGTATTTATGGGTTGTGAGGTGTATATAACATTCATTGCATATAATAGATATTACCATACAGTACTCTCTTGAATATAACTTTAACACCATACTGACATATACCACATATATTATTTTTCAATGTCACAAGAACATTATTATCTTTTATTTTACAAAGTGCATTTCATAACTTTGTAGTAATAAGCACCAGTATAAACAACTTTTTAAATTTATTGTGATTAAAAACATTGATCTTTTGTGAGAAAATTTAAACTGAAAATAGCTGGTCCACTCAAGACGTTGTGTCTGGAATTCCTCCCAAATATTATAAACAGTGTCAGAGTATGGAACCCATTTCACTACAGCCATCTAGTAACTGCAGAGCTTTTGTGGAAGAGTGTAGTGATAAATAAATAATATAATTATGTTTGTGTGTATCAGAATCAGCAGAACTACTGGATTTCGGAAATCGCTTGGCTGGAAGACAAGATTCCACCATTTAATTTTTTTGCTCCCAACTATTTTAGTTTTCTCACAAAAGATCAACTTTCCTTAAATCGCAATAAATGGAAAATGATTTATACTGATCATTACTACTTTAGTTTTATAGGTGCTGGACCGTTACTGGTGGATCATTGATGGGCTGATTGGCTTTTATAAAATATAATACAATAGTTAATCATTTTTTTTATTTTGGGACTCAAGAAAATAAATTATATACATTTGTTTTATTACCTTCTTTTTATTATTTTATTTTTTTATTTTTTTATTTTTTTTCACAAAAAAATAGACATACAAACAAGATGAGTAGACAATGTATCCATGTCATCAGAGATTCCACTTTAAATTGTAAATTACATTATACAATAATTGCAAATCATTATATTGTGTTTCCAAAAGAATAACATTGGCAAAATTAACCAACAATAACATGTACATCTTAAATAAATATTGGGACACAGAACAAGGAGTCAAAACCAGACATATCATGCAAGATTGGATATGGCAAGATCCTGAATTCCTTTACTTTTCAATATTCATAAATGTGTGCCATAGGTCTCACTTATCCAGAGAGCCTTCCAAAGCACCCATATCATAGAAATCGTTCTTTAAGTAAAACATTTTATTCATGGCTATTGTTATTTCCTTCCATGTTGGAATCCGAGATTGCTTTCAGTTACCTGCTAGATGCCATTTAGCTATAGTAACCACTTGGAGATGCAACACTTTCATCTTTCATTTTTTTCTGTTTGCCTTTCTGGATTAATTAATTAATAATTAAAAATAAAATAAAAAGTTGATTAATAATGAATTAACAATTAACAACTAATTAATAACTAATCCTTATATTGCAGATTAAAGGAGATCTTAAAAGGTTGAACTGGATGGACTGAAAGTTTTTTTTCAACCTTAATTACTATGGGGCTCATTCTATTAGCGGCCGTAAATCGGCCGTAAGGCTGCGATTCCTTGCGGGGGTTCAGTTAACTCGCGATTCTATTATACGGCCCCGCAAGGATCTCCTTTTACGGCCGGCCGCATATCTTGGAACCGGCCTTAAGCTGTGAAATATAAAAACTCAAAAATAAATTCAAGCCTGCACTGTACAGCTCTGTAAATGCTAGGGATCATATTGGGGGACCTGAGGATTAAAAGGAACCCACTCTCAAGCTTGCACATCAGCCCAAACCCAAGTTCAAATTAACTGTTTATTTTCCGGCTGCGGCGTGGGCATGTCTGAGGTGCTCCAAGCACTCTGGACTTTTTACATGGATATTTTACGGATATTAAAAATAAAATATTTTACGGATTTGAGTATAGGATAATTATGTGCTATTTTTTCTAACACCTAAAATCCCTTTATAGTCTTCTCAAAGTGCAGGATGGCTTTATTTGAGCTATTTTATGTGCTTAATTGGTGCTAGCGGGACCTCTTTCCTGCAAGTAAGCTGCGGCTCGCTTTTAGCCTTGCAGAGAGGTTTCCCGGAGCAATTGAATTGCAAATAGGAATTTCTTACGGCCGAAACTCTTGCGGCCGTTTTAGATCAAAGGCTTTCCTCTGGCGCGAGCGGCCGCAAGAGATAGCAAGGCACCGGCCGCAAGCCTGCCGGAGCCTCCGGCCGTAAGGGAATAGAATAGCAGAATAGCTTGCGGCCGGTCCTTGCGGCCCCGCAACGGCTGCGGCCGCTAATAGAATGAGGCCCTATGTAACTATGTAACATATTCGGGAGGATATGCAATAGAGTGATCTCTGGGGATGGCTTAATATTTAGTTTACTTATACTAGAAATTTTCATAAAGCATTCGTCCCTGCAACCTTGTATACTATTGCATTCCCACCTTTTATGAAAGAACGTTCCTTTCTTACTACATCTTTTCCAGCAATTTTCATCATTAGAATTATATGAAAGCGTAACTAATTTGTGCAGAGTTAAATACCATCTATTCAAAACCTTAAAGTAAACTTCTCTAAAACTTTTTTATAGTTTTTTTTTAAGTTCTAAAGTCCTAAACCACGTTTCTATTGGCCAAGTTTGCCCAATGCCTTTTTCCCAAATTATCATTTTGGACTTTTTTCCTGCATCCAATTTATTTTAAAATATCAAAACATCTTGATATTAGATGTTTATTGTGGCCGCTAAGCAAATGTTCAAAAACAGTACATTTTATTACCTTCTCTTAATTGCCTATTTAATGATTTGTCAGTTATATACAGCACATCTATATAACAGTCCAATTTAGGAGCACAGTGACCTACTGATTGACATGTTTAATAGGATTATTGGTCAGTCACATGTGGGAGCAAACTGAACTTGATTATTTGGGGTTTATAGATGGGTGAAAGGTTGATATTGAGGCTCATTTGTGACCATGTCTATTTTATTCTGCAGTCCATATTCAGCAAAAAGCTTGGTAAGTAGAGCCAAAATGTTTTAAGTTTATAATTACACCCCCAGTGTTACTACTTATATCAATCTCATCCAAATTACTGTCCCTCCTATATCACTAAATCCTACACCAAATTGTTACTGGCATTGCCATTCTTTCCCACTGTAACCCACTCTGCCACAATATTCATAATCTCTGCTGTCTTTGTGTAAATCCATAGAGTGTCTACACTGTCTGTGCAAATCATGCTCCACCAACCATAGCCAAAAAAGATGGCTTAGTTCTAGATGTTCAATTTTTTTCCTTTTTTTCCCCACAGCAATCTCTATGAAGAACCTATGTGAGTATCTTTATTGCTACTTACAGTCATAGGACTGGTACAAAGCTGTGAATGCTCCCTGATATCCTCATTTGTATCATAACATAGGAGCAACCAACTGGTCTCGGAGCCCTACTTTATTTGCCCGTCAAAATTACGGCATAACATTTCCAAGCTTTGCAATGCTGTTGTTTGCCACACAATGTGCAGAAAAAAACGGGCAATGCAAGTTTCTTTCTCTCTCTCTCCCTCCCCTGTGTCTCTTTAACCCCCTCTACCTCTCCTGTGTCTCTTCCCCCCCTCGCCCTCCCCTGTGTCTCTTTGCCCCACACTCCCACCCCTGTGTCTCTTTCCCCCCACTACCCCCTGTGTCTCTTTCCCCCTCTCCCTCCTGTGTCTCTTTTCTCCCTCTATCCCATCTCTCACCCACCTGTCTCTTTCCCCCCACTCCCTCCCCTGTGTCTCTTTCCCTATCATGTTTCTTTGCCCCAACTCCCTGCCCTGTGTCTCATTCCCCCTCTCTCCCTCCCCTGTTTCTCTCCCCTCCCTCTTCCTTCCCTTTGTCTCTCCCCCTCCCCTGTGCCTCTTTCCCCCCTTCTCTCTCCACTGTCTCTCTTTGCCCCCCTCTCCCTCTGTCTCATTTGCAGTTTACGGGTGTTAAAATATTTGCAGACCTGGAGAAATTGATCTGCGGGCCAGGCTGTTAATTATGGGTTTAATCGTCGCCATTTTTTTAAAGCCAGGAATTCGGAAGCCGTTCAGAGCCCACAAAAAGACGCAAATTGAACAGCAAATTAGCTTTCAACATCACTTACGGGCTCCCTGCCTCTCCCCTTGCTCCCATTGTGGCCCTCCCCTGACCCCTCCTCTACCTTGTGGGCCAGCGAGGCCCGCAAAAAACCTGAGACAGGCGAGGGCCGCAATAGGCGCTCAATGCGAGCCTCTCCCCCCCTCTACCTTCCTGGCCTCATGATGAGCGCCATTGACGCCATGCGCAAGCCCGTCACTTTGCGAGCGTTACACACAAACTCGCAATAACGACAGCTATATATATGATTACATTTTTTTTTAGTTCTCCACCTTCTGTTTTCACCTCTCTTTTTCTTTCTTCCATTTCTCATAGACCTGTATTTGAAATTTTCAGTCCAAGGGCCCCATCAAAATCTTTGACACAGCAAGTTACAGTGCATATTGCACCACAACTTAGTAATGTACCTATCAAAGTCACTCAGATTTACTTTGCTGCATGAACCCTCTGCTGAATAGGCAAAAATTATACGTTTTTGCAAGTCATGGTGACCTGTCAAAATTAAACTCCCCTCCAAGCCATCAAAATCACTTTTAACAATAACTGTCTGTCTTTATCAGTCTGTCTATCACACAGTCACAAGTGTGCATTTAAAAACACTCTTAATTCACACAGAGACTCACATTTACATACAATGTTGGTCACTGACGGTTGTCTGATCACACTCCTGATAACAATTTCAATTTATTTTTAGATCTGAACATCTGAATTAGACAGTTATGGTGACTTGTCCAATTTAAATTCCCCCCCCCCAAGCCATCGAATTCTCATTCAATATGGCTATACACAATTACCATACTATACATAAGCCCCTTTTTCCTACCTAAACTTACACATTCTTAACATTTCCTGTAGAGGCAGAATAATGCCTTAGAAAATGATTCAAACATAAGATCTGATGCTAAAAATACTACAATACCTTAATACAGATGGATATAAGGCTTGGTGTTTTATATTAGACACAATTGAGGGGTTAAAAAGTGCTTCAAACATCACATAAATCTAAGGATCCTAGGATCCTTTCCTAATACTCCTATTGGGTGGTTCTTGTTATTATAGATTGTTATTCTTGCTCTCCTTTTATTTATCCAGTATTAATAACTGTAACCTCTAATGTGCATTTATTTCAGGTCTGACCTTGGATGCTCTGTTTCACCTGAGTAAGTTATAAGAAATATGGTGGGTTGCTCTTCTCATCCACTAATTATGTAAAGCATTGTATACTTTGTTGAAATTACTATTATTTAAAATAAATTTTGTGGCAAATTAATAATTACTATTAGTGGTACAGACTATGAATACATCAATTAAGACCACAGAGTGAGAACATAAGAGCCCACAAATAAAACAGAAATCCAAAATGGAAGAGAGAAGATTTTATAGAAAGACAGAGATTTCAGCAGAGACATATTGGGGAATATTAAGATAGCTCCATATTAGCCTAGACTATCATAACTACTTGTTCATGTCTGTTGAATGGGTCAGTGTATATAAAGAGGTACTAGAAATGTATCAGTAGAAATTAATCCTTATCGTATAGTGGATTCTCTCATGAATATGTACAATTTTGGTCCTACAATATTTATTTAGTCCCTCAATTCCTCGCTAGTTACATCATTAACTAATTGTCTATTCTCATTTTATTTGCCTTAACATGTCATGCATTTATTTTCAGGCTTGAAATGGTCAAATATGTTTCAGCTGCATCAACTCCGTAAGTGAATGTGTCTTGGTGGCTGCTGTTATTCAATAATCCTTTTAATAATCCTGAAATCTCTATTATTAGACATAAACGTTGAGATATCATTGAATTCATAATATAAATGAAGAAGAAAGCAGAAGGGTATTGACAAAGACCATAGACAGGAAAATGAAAGACATTCCTGACAAATTTACTAGAAATCCAGTAATTATACCAGAAGATTAAGGTTGGATATCAGATTTGCCCCCACTTCCTCAGCCTATCATCACCATCTTCCCATGCCTGTTAATACTCTTGTTTTTGCTAAATTATGACATCATCTTTACTCTAATAGTTTTTTATTCTTGCTATTCCATCTGACCGTGCCATCATTTTTATTGCTCTGAAAACTGCCTTCTGCTAGAGAATAGAATAACAACCAGATAGAGAGAGAATAGAGGAGAGATAAAACTAACGGAGGGACCAGAAAGTTTACAGAATAACCAGAAAACTAGAATACTGACATGGTTACTGAAACTTAACTAGAAAAACCAAAAGGATTGTGGAATAACAAACTAGCTCTCATGTTGTCTTCTTTCTCTCCCACTCAGTTTCTATCATCCTCTTCCCCTATAATTTGAGTCACCATTTTCCCATGTTTCTCTTTCCTGTCCCTCACCTGTATCATTGTCTTTGCTGTCTCTTGGATTCCAACACTTGATCTTCTATTCCCAATCTTTCTAAACATTAAACAATAATGTGGAGAGAAGATCACTGCAACATAATAAGACAGTATTTAACATTTTTCATTTATAGAAAAATTATCCAAGGCTTTTGGCCATCAACATGGAGACGAGTAAAAAAGGTGTTTACAAAGAAAAGAGGAAAGTATGAGTAAGTAGTCATGAAGGAGAAACTGGAAACTGAGTTTTCCTTCTTAAAGAGATACATTTCATGAGTGAAGATGAGAGTGTTTGAAGCAAAGCTGAGTGACCTCTAGTAAAACCGAAAGATTGTGGAAAGAGTAAAGAGAGTTGAGGGAAAGAGGAGAAGAAAAGGTGGCGAGAGATTGTAATTAATGGAAATTTTAAATACTTTGTTTTCCTTTTTTAATGGCAGTAAACTGAAAGAAGAGAGCACCTTCTAGAAGGTAAAAGTTTGCTTTTTGTATCTTGATAGACTGTCTTCTGAGACTCTAGTATTGTGGACTTGCTAACCGAGGAGTTGTGTACCCAGGAGAAGGGGGGGGGGGGGAGGTGCAGCAGAATTTGTTACAATTTGCAAAGACTCAATCACATACTGTATCTGGGTACACATACACTGTCTTGAGATCTCATCAGTTACATTGTTAGATAGTTACCTAGTAATTGTGGTTAAAAAAAGACTTTTAGTCCATCAAGTTCAACCTTTTAAGATCTCCTTTGATCTGCAATATGCAGATTAGTTGTTAATTGATCCAGAGGAAGGCAAACAAAAAAAACAAACAAGTGAAGCTTAGCCAATCGTCTCAAAAGGGGATAAAAGAATAATTCCTTCCTGACCCCAGATACTCTCTGGATCAATACCCTCTCTCTAATTAACCAGGATAAACCTGAATGCCCTTTTTAATAAAAAAAATATATGCAGTCCCCTTTTAAAGTTGTCACCACCTCCTTTGGTAGAGAATTCCACAGATTAACCACCCTTACTGTGAAGAATCCTTTTCTTTCTTTAAGGTGGAATCATTTTAATTTCGAACCTCAAAGGATGTCCTCTTGTCAACTGAAAACCTCTTAGCACAACAAGCTTACTTGACAAAGCTTTATACTGACCCTGCATGTATTTATATAATGTAATCATATCTCCTCTTAGACACCTTTTTTCTACAGAGAATACGTTTCATTTGGTTAGTCTTTCTTCATAACTTAGCCACTCCGTTCCCCCGTATAAGTTTTGTAGCCCTTCTCTGTACTTTTCCCAGCTCTAAAATGTCCTTTTTATGAAGTGGTGCCCAAAATTGTACTCCATATTCCAAATGAGGGCGCACTAGGGATTTGTATAGTGGCAGAATTATATTTGCTTCCCTGGCTTCTTTGCCCTTTATTACATGATAATATTTTATTTACCTTTGCAGCTGCTGCATTGAGCGCTGTTATCTAGGTGGCTGTCCACAAGTACTCCCAAATCCATTTCAATGTCAGAAACCCCTAGATTTGCTCCATTAAGATTATAAATTGCATGGCTATTTTCCCTTCCCAGATGCAAACACCTCACAAACGGAAACATGATCATCTTTCACATGCAACAGAGCCCTTTTTGGATTTATAGATAGATTTTACACACATGCCCCTATGCATAGGACACAAATACTGTATATACTTGTCATTGTGGACATGTTTTCAAAAAGGATGAAGCATTCCCTTGTAGCACTGTAGTAAAATATATAATACCTAGATTTGGAGTCTCAGCATCAATTAATAATGACAGGGAAATACACTTCACAGTTTACAGTGTAAGTAGTAAGGAAAGTCCAGGGAGACAGAAGGAGCTTAGGGAGGTTAATGCACGGCTAAAAAAGTGGTGCAGTGCAGAGGGTTTTGGGTTTTTAGAGCAATGGGCTGACTTCTCACTTGGGTACAATTTCTATAGCACGAATGGATTGCACCTTAATGATGAGGGAACTTTTGTGCTAGGGTATACAATGGTAGAACGGCTGGGGGAGATTTAAAACTGTAGGTGGGGGGGGGGGGGGACTATACACCATTATTGGGGTAAATAGGGTAGAGAGGGAAAGGGATGAATTAGTTACCCATGGGGGAGGAGAAGGTGGAGGGTTACAATAGACAGTAGGGAGGTATTAATAGGGGCCTCAAATATAGTGGCAAGCACTTCACCACGGCAGAGCCATAGCAACATAAAGTGTATGCTTGCTAATGCAAGAAGTTTGCCTGGGAAAATGGGCGAGCTAGAATTATTAGCAGTACAAACAAAATGGGGCTTAATAGGCATTACTGAAACATGGTGGGATGAATCTCATGACTAGACTGTTAATCTGGATGTTTATAACCTATTTAGGAAAGATAGGGGAAATGGTAAAAGAGGAGGTGGGATCTGTCTGTATGTTAAGCCTGAATTTAAGCCTATAGCCAAAGAAGATATTTATGCTGGAACTAACGGCAACATTGAATCTTTGTGGGTTGAATTAAATAGTGGAGGACCTAATCCTAAACGCATATTGGTGGGAGTATGCTATAAACCCCCAAAATATTTTTAAAAGGGAGGAAATACAATTATTGTTAGAGATTGGAAATGCAGCTAAGCATGGGCAAGTTCTAATAATGGGAGACTTTCATTACTCTGAAATAAACTGGATAAATGAGACCAGCAGCTCAAGAACCTACTAGTAATATTGATATAATATAAAATGTTACATTTGGCGGAACCGTTGGGGAACAGTGATCACAACACAGTCTCATTTGAGATTGAATACAAAAAACAGGTATAAGGGGCCAAAAAAAACTTTAATGAACTAAGGGCAGCAATACTACATATACTGTAGACTGGGACAAAGAACTTATAGGGAAAAATACTAAAAATAAATGGACAACATTCAAATCCTTACTAAATAAACATACTCATCGGCCTGTACCATGTGGAAATAAAATGAATAGGAGTAAATCACATCCCATGTGGCTTAACAATGACTTAAAGATCATGATGAGGAAAAAGAAACATGCATTTAAATTATACAAGAAGGAGGGAACAGAGGCAGCTTTAAGTGACTATAAGGAAATCAACAATGCTTGCAAAAGGGCTATTAGACTGGCTAAAATAGAAAATGAGAAGTCAGTTGCAAAGGAAAGTAAGACTAACCCTAAAATATTTTTTAAATATATTAATGGGAAGAAGGCAAGGAAGGGAGCTATAGGAACATTACAATGTGACACAGGCCGTCTGATAATTAGTGACCAGGAAAAGGCAGGTGAGCTAAATAAGTTATTTTCGTCGGTATACAAAAGGGAGGTACCAGTGGTTGGGACACCGCAACCTAATGAGGCTACACTACCATAACTAAATAATTGGTTAACGCAGGAAGAAATCCAAAAGAGATTGGAGAAAATGTTAATAAAGCCCAAGGTCCTGATGGAATACATCCAAGGGTATTGAGGGAGCTGGGTTTTGTAATAGCCAAACCATTATATCTAATCTTTCAAGATTTACCACAGGGTCTCTACCAGATGACTGGAGAAAAGCTGATGTGATACCTATATTTACGAAGGGAGCAAGAGCAAATCTGGAGAATTATAGACCAGTGAGCCTCACATCTGTAGTTGGGACACTTTTAGAAGGGTTAATAAGGGACAGAACACAAGAATATGTCTATTTGAACAAGATCATAGGTAGCAGTCAACACAGATTTATTAAGGATAGGTCATGTCAGACCAATCTAATTAGTTTCTATGAGGAGGTTAGTAGGAACTTGGATCAGGGCAACTCAGTGGATGTAGTCTCTTTGAATTTTTCCAAAGGCTTTTGATACAGTGCCTCAAGGGAGACTTTTGAGCAAACTAAGGGATACAGGAATTGCAGTTAATAACTGCTCATGGATTTAGAGCTGTCTAAAAGACAGGAAGCAAAGGTTTGTTGTAAATGGAACATACTCTGATTGGACTAATGTGGTAAGTGAGGTTCCTCAAGGTTCAGTATTAGGTCCTATCCTTTTTAACATATTTATTAATGACGTAGAAGTAGGACTCGAAAGTAGTGTTTCCATTTTTGCTGATGACACTAAGTTGTGCAAGGTAATTCAGTCAGATAATGATGTACTTTCCCTACAAAGGGATTTTCATAAATTAGAGAAATGGGCGGCTAAATGGCAGATGAGAAGTAATACAAATAAATGTAAGGTTGAACATTTGGGAAGGAAAAATAGCCATGCAATTTATAATCTTAATGGATCAAATCTAGGGGTATCAGATAGTAAAAGAGATTTGGGAGTACTAGGTAGCAGTGCTCAATGCCAAGCAGCAGCTGCAAAGGCAAGTAAAATATTAGCATGTATTAAGAAGGGTATAGAAGCAAGTGAAGCAAATATAATTCTACCACTATACAAATCCCTAGTACCCCCTCATTTGGAATATGAAGTACAATTTTGGGCACCACTTCATAAAAAGGCCATTTTAGAGCTGGAAAAAGTACAGACAAGGGCAACAAAACTAATAAGGGGAATGGAGGGGCTAAGTTATGAAGAAAGACTAATCAAATTAAACTTATTTTTGCTAGAAAAAAGGTGTCTACGAGGGGATATGATTACGTTATTTAAAGACATCCAGGGTCAATATAAGGCTTTGTCAAGTGAACTTTTTGTAGCAAGAGATTTTCAACTGACAAGAAGACATCCTTTAAGGTTAGAGGAAAAAAGATTTCACCTTAAACAAAGAAAAGGGTTCTTCACTATTAGGGTGGTTAAACTGTGGAATTCTCTACCAAAGGAGGTGGTGACAGCGAATTCGATAGACAACTTAAAAAAGGTGTTAGATATATTTTTGAATAAAGAGGGCATTCAAGGTTATCCTAGATAACTAGCAAGGAATATTGATCCAGGGAGAAATTTGATCGCAAGTTTCTTGGGTCAGGAAGGAATTTCGCTTTTTTGCCCCTTATGAGACAATTGGCAAAGTTTCAATGGTTTTTTTTTTCTGTTAGCCTTCCTCTGGATCAATTAGCAATTAATAACAAATAGTCCGCATATTAAAAAGATCAATAAAGATCTAAAAAGGTTGAACTTGATGGACTAACTCTTTATTCATCCTCCAATACTATTAATAATTATTTAACAACAAATTAATTAATAACTAATCCGCATATTGCAGATCAGAGGAGATCTTAACAGGTTGAACTTGATGGACTGAAAGTCTTTTTTCAACCCTAATTACTATCTAACTATGTAACTATGTACCATAAACAAGTAACTGAGAGATTGCCTCAATTTACTGATAAACCAATGTATGGCATTGAACCAAGAGATTATGTCCTAGTGAAATATCTTAATAAAGTTTTTCTATCCTTAGGTGAACTAGACCTCACCTTGTGCTCCACACCACCGGAACTGCTTTCAAAGTTGAAAGGAAATGAGAATGGACGCAAGGTACCAGGCCCTTCCTCATGGAAGGAACCGCTTTCAATCTTTCCAGGAGACACTCAATATACATTCCCTGTTTGGTGTAATTTCCATCCTTCTGGTCCTCAGTTGTGAAGCATGGGAACAGTGCAATCCATAAGTGACACTTACTTAACTGGCATCCGTGCAGCCGACTTAAGTGCCTCCACACCCGAAGAACTGTGAATATGCACAGTTGCAGTGCTACTATTGTGGGTGCATTATAACCCAAAGAAAGGCATAAGACAGTGTGCCAAGACTTGGGGTGGGCACATGGGTCTTCTACCTTAAAGTACAAGCCCCTCTGTTCTTCTGTTTTTCCCCATATGGTATACTACATTTACAATATGGTATGTACTGTTTTGGCACTCCGCTTTCCTATTAAAAATTATCTTAATTAGCTAGACTTAATTTACTTTAGGAAATAATATTTTTCGGTATTTCTTTATGTTATGAAATTTTACCTATTTTTCAATAAATATATATTATCTATTGGTGTGTGTACCCCTTATCTCAACTAGATTTTTAATACTTTTGAGTTTGAAAGGGCTGTATTTTATTTTGTTGCTTGCCTCTTGTATCCTTACCTACTTATCTAGGCCTCTACATGACTTCTTATTCTGCTCTTTTCCTTGACCTCAACTTAATTCTCTCCGTGCCTTCCTCCTACTCTACTGTCATGCTCTGGCCTCTTTTCTCTGCTATATTCCTTATTTCCCCTACTCCATTTTCCCATTTCTATTTTGTATCCCAGTCCCCCTGCATTATTCTTATTTATTTCTAATGAAACCATCTATTTTTCTCTCATGGATTTCTTCCTCATGGAGGGGTAGTACATTAAAAGCATCCATATTCCCTCCACACACAAAATATTTTTTTTATTTTTTGTATTTGATGTAGCATGGCACTTCCTAGAGTTGGCACCCAGGGCGATTGCACTTTTTGCTCCCTAGAAATTGCAGTGGCAGGGTTCAATATTTGGCAGCAGCTTAAGGTATAATTATGTAATCATGTACATGTCTAAGGTGTGGGATAAAATGTAGGCCACTTGTTCCTAATAACATTTTGACATGCTATCAAATTCTGATTGTTTTGTCTATAAAAAAGTTACTTTGAACTTGTTAACTTGGATATATATATTCCAAGTGAATTTTATCAGGTGAACGTTTCCTCCCCAAAAAGTTTACAACTGACAAGAAGTCATCAATTGAATTTGACAATTATCATAGATTTGGTCAGTTATTGATCTAGGCAATAATCTGATTGCCAGTCATTGGGGTTAGGAAAAAAAATATTTTACACAAATGGAGATAGAATGTTCCAAACATGCAGATTACATTTTCAGTTTGGTTCCTTCACATGGAAACATTGCTAAAATTGGGGAAGAGCAAAAAGAAGACATTTAGAGAACATAAGGTAAATATTTGAGTTAGAAATAAAACTTAAACTCAGTGTTTTAGATAAAGTAATTTCATTTAACTGCTTATTAAACATTAGTTGTTATCAGAAAAAACAGAGATTATCAGGCCTCAAAGTTGCGCCATTTTTTGATGGTTTTGTAGAATCTGTCCCCAGAACATTGAGTAGATGTCACATCTCGATGACCTTTCAGAATATAAGTTGTGTGACAAACCACTTCTTTTACAGGTAGGATTGTCACCGATCTTGCAGTAACCACAGCCTTCTAGGGTATACAAAGTCCAGGACACCTTCAGCTCAGTTTTCCTTCTTTATTCAGTTTGAAAGCAGGTACTTTAAATAATAACAAAACAAACAAAATCCCTTGCTCTTACTTGAGCTCTTACTAGACAGTACTTGCTATCTGCAATTGGGTGGCTTTCCCCACTTACCAATTTCCCAAACAAAAGCAATGTCTTTTCAATAAGCGCAGCCTCTCCTAGCTGTCTTTTCCTCTCCCTCTTGGAGCAGGCTGCTCTCTTCTTTTAAAGGCCTGTCTGCTAATTGAGTAGCTACAGGTGAGTGCCAATTAGCTAACTCTTAAAAACCAGATCCAAGCTGTGGTCTGTTATACAGCAACTAGTGCTGTTGGAGCATTGGCCCCCCCTGCTCTCCAAATACTCCGCCCCAGGGACCCATACCATGTTTTGCAGAGCATCAGCTATGCATATTGCAAACTGTAACATCTCTCCCTGGGGCATTTAACTGAGAAATCCTCTGGTTGCTGTCTAGCAAATCAGGTCTGATGTATCTCCCATCCACCACTATTCCACCTTTATGCTCACATATCCTCCCCCCCAGCTCATACCCAAGGGTTTGAGCGACCATGGAAATCAGGGAGTGTACCCTCGAAAGCCCATCAGCATTACCTTGTTGCAGACCAGCCCTGTGTTCCACAGTGAAATAAAAGATTGCAAACTCAAAAACCATCTGGTTACTCTGGAGTTACTTTCCCTGTTCTGATACATCCACGTCAGAGGAGCATGGTCCGTTATCAATCGAAACCTTCTGCCTAGTAGGTAGTATTTAAGAGAGTCTAGTGCCCACTTAATAGCAAGACACTCTTTTTCCAACAATAGAGTAGTTCTTCTCATGTGGGTTTAACTTTCTGCTCAAAAAGAAAACAGGGTGTTCTTCACCCTGGTATTCCTGTGAAAGAACAGCCCCCAAGCCCCACATCAGAAGCATCTGTCTGAACTATAAAATCCCTGGAAAAATCTGGGGTCACTAAGACAGGATGGCTACAGATAGCTTCCTTCAGACTCTTAAAAGCCTTTTCTGCCTCAGGGCACCATTTAACTATGACTGGGGATTTTGCTTTAATAAGGTCTGTCAGGGGTGCAGCAATGGTAGCAAAATCTGGAATGAACCGCCTATAATATCCAATTAAACCCAAAAATGCCTTTACTTGTTTCTTTGTAAGGGGCTGTGGCCATTTTTGTATGGCTTCTACTTTGGCTTCCTGTGGTTTAACCAAACCCCTCCAATAGAATAACCTAAGTACTTAGCTTCCTCTCAACCAATCGTACACTTGGAAGGATTGGCAGTTAAGCCTGCTGAGCGGATAGCATCAAGTACCGCTTGAACTTTAGGGAGGTGGGATTCCCAGTCTGCACTGTGGATGACGACATCATCCAAGTATGCTGCAGCATAACGAACATGAGGTTTAAGAATTCTGTCCATCATTCGTTGGAATGTGGCAGGTGCCCCATGTAACCCAAATGGCAATACAGTGTACTGAAACAGGCCACTGGGTGTTGAAAAGGCTGTCTTTTCTTTGGCTCTTTCAGTGAGCGGGACCTGCCAGTAACCCTTTGTTAAATCCAAGGTTGTTAGATAACGAGCTTTGCCCAGTCTTTCTATTAACTCATCAACTCTTGGCATTGGGTAAGCATCAAATTTTGAGAGGGCGTTTAACTTGCGGTAGTCATTGCAGAACCTCCATGTGCCATCAGGTTTTGGCACCAATACAATAGGACTACTCCAGTTACTCTGGGATTCTTCAATGACTCCAAGTTTTAACATGCTCTCAACCTCTAAGTTTATAACCTCCCTCCGGGCCTCAGGAATTCTATAGGGTTTGAGGTTAACTCTTTTCCCTGGTTCGGTTATTATGTCATGTTTAATCACTTTAGTCTTGCCTGGAACTATCGAGAAAACATCCCTATTTCTTCTGATGAAATCTCTGACCTCTTGCTTTTGATGGACAGACAGAGTCTTAGATACGTTCACATCTGGCTCTACTATAGGAGGTTCTGAAGGTTTTAAAGCAACCAGGACCTCCCTGTCCTTCCATGGCTTTAACAGATTTATATGATACAACTGTTCAGGCTTTCTTCTTCCTGGTTGTCTGACTTTATAATTGACATCACTCACTTTCTCTATTATTTCATAGGGTCCATGCCAAGTCGCAAGGAACTTATTCTCCACAGTAGGGACCAGAACCAATACCCTGTCTCCAGGTTGGAACACTCTGACTCTAGCATTACGGTTATAGCTGTTTTTCTGAGCCTGCTGGGCTTCCAGCATGTGTTCCCTGACAATAGGCATGATGGTGGCTATTCTATCCTGCATTTGAGCTATATGCTCAATTACACTCCTGTGAGGAGTAGTCTCCTGTTCCCAGGTCTCCTTAGCAATATCCAATATTCCCCTGGGATGTCTTCCATATAATAATTCAAAAGGAGAGAAGCCCGTGGAGGCCTGTGGAACTTCCCTAATGGAAAACAGTAGATATGGCAATAAAAAATCCAATTTCTTCCATCTGCATCAATTACCTTGCGTAGCATACTCTTAAGGGTTTTGTTGAACCTCTCTACTAAACCATCAGTCTGTGGGTGATATACTGAGGTCTTAAGATGTTTAACCTGCAAGAGCCTGCACAACTCTTTTGTGACTCTGGACATGAACGGGGTCCCCTGGTCTGTCAGTATTTCTTTAGGGATACCCACCCTACTGAACATCAACATAAGTTCCTTAGCTATTAGCTTTGCAGAGGTATTACGCAAGGGAATGGCCTCAGGATAGCGAGTTGCATAGTCCAAGATGACTAATATATATTGGTGTCCCCTAGCGGACTTTACCAGTGGCCCCACTAAGTCCATAGCGATCCTTTCAAAAGGCACGTCAATTATGGGTAAGGGTACAAGTGGACTACGAAAAGTCTTGAAAGGAGCCCTGTACTGGCACTCAGGACATGAGGAGCAATAGTTTGTAATAGCAGCAAACACTCCAGGCCAGTAAAACCGTCTAAGGACTCTCTCTCTAGTCTTTCCGACTCCCAAGTGTCCCCCTAATATGTGGCTGTGAGCCAACTTTAGCACTATATTCTGGTAAGTCTGAGGAACCAACAGCTGCCTAATGATGTCTGAATCCTTTTTTCCTACACGGTAAATTAGGTCATTTTGTACTTCAAAATAGGGGAACGGCAGTGCTCCTCCTGGCTGATTAGCAACCCCGTTTACAACTTTAATATCATTCCTAGCTGTCACTAAAGTGGGATCTTCCCACTGAGCGCTTTTAAAGTTACCTGGACTAATTCCAATATCAATTAAGTCCTTATCCTTGTCTGCATTATTAGTAGGCTCCTCACTAGTTTGAGCTGGGTTATCTCCTATTAATACTGGTTTAGGACAGTATTTTTTTCTTTTTCCTTATTTTTCCGTCACAGTGGTCAAAACCCAAGTCAATATCGGAAAAAGGGAATACATTATCCTCGACAGACTGACTCATTTCTGATAAATTTTGGTCTGTCTTTTGTAAAGCTGCCCATAATTTTAGAAAATGAGGAAAGTCTCTACCGATCACTACCTCATGGGCTAATCTAGGTACTACACCCACTCGGTACTTTAAATTCCCATACTGGGTTCCAATATTTACTTCCGCAGTGGGGTATTCCTTTTTATCACCATGAACACAGATAATGCCTATTTTCTGTCCATGATCAGGTTTTTCACAAGGTATTATAGACTCTGCTACCAACGTAACCATACTACCTGAATCAAGTAATGCTTTAGACATCTTTCCATTCACAGTTACACAGCATTTATGAGCGTTATTATCATAGTCATTGTTAACAATACCATAACAACTGAGCAAAAATGAACGTGTTCCCTCATTTTTGCCCATATTGCATTCCATAGGTTCATCCTTAAATGGACAGTCTTTGGCCATATGACCATCCTCTTTGCACTTGAAACATTTGACAGTACAGTCTGACCACCAATTAGTTCCTTTCCCAGGCCTATTAGACCTGGATGCCCCCCTTAAACTTTGAACAGTCTTACCCGGCCTTGCAGAATCTTGGGGCTTAGGATTGCGAGGGTTTGCCTGTGAAGTAGGACATAGCAGTTCTCCTGCAGCCGCATATCTTTCCACCAAGGCAATCAGTTGGTCAGCTGTATGGGGGTCACTTTGGCTGACCCAGCGACGCAGGAAGCTGGTAAACCACGCAAAAAACCGGTCCATTACTAGGTTTCCACAATGTGGCTAGCTGAATGGATTTCAGGTTGTAAACCATTTCCGTGCAAGGTGTATGAGGTCAAACATTTGGGAACGTGCGGCTTTGTCTGAAGAATATGACCATGAGTGGAACCTTTGGGCCACGTACTGCAGAGGTTACACCCAGTCGTGCCAAGATTTTCAGCTTTCAATTTGCTGTAGATACTTGCATCGGCTGGTTCTAGGTCATAATATGCCTTCTGCGGCTCTCCACTTAGGAACGGTGCCAGTATGCTTGCCGCACTCACCAGCCGGCCATCCGTCCCTCTCAGCAGTGCGCTCAAATGCCAGAAGGTACGCCTCAACATCATCTGATGCGGTCATTTTCTGAAGATAGTGGCTCGCCCGAATCACCTTTGGCCCCTGGTATCTTCCATCAGGGTCCCCATTCAGTTTTCCAGAGATCGCTTGGATTACCTGTTGTAGTCCCTGGGTGACTTTTTGCTGCTCCTCACGGGCTACTTTAAACATCTCCGCTTGTGTCACAACAAGCTGTTTCACCAAGGACTCAGTGCCCTCCATTTGTGTTTTGGCCAGGACTTTAGCACACTCTGCCTGGGCCAGCACCAGTTGCTGCAGGGCTGCACTGTTTTCTGCAGCTCTCCTGTTTGTCTCCTGTTGCACAGAGGAGGATTGGATCAGAGCCTTGATAACATCCTCCATGTTGAGCTTTAAATGACTTCTACCCTCAGGCTTCCGTGGGTGCCCGCATTCTCCACCATATGTGACAAACCACTTCTTTTACAGGTAGGATTGTCACCGATCTTGCAGTAACCACAGCCTTCTAGGGTATACAAAGTCCAGGACACCTTCAGCTCAGTTTTCCTTCTTTATTCAGTTTGAAAGCAGGTACTTTAAATAATAACAAAACAAACAAAATCCCTTGCTCTTACTTGAGCTCTTACTAGACAGTACTTGCTATCTGCAATTGGGTGGCTTTCCCACTTACCAATTTCCCAAACAAAAGCAATGTCTTTTCAATAAGCGCAGCCTCTCCTAGCTGTCTTTTCCTCTCCCTCTTGGAGCAGGCTGCTCTCTTCTTTTAAAGGCCTGTCTGCTAATTGAGTAGCTACAGGTGAGTGCCAATTAGCTAACTCTTAAAAACCAGATCCAAGCTGTGGTCTGTTATACAGCAACTAGTGCTGTTGGAGCATTGGCCCCCCCTGCTCTCCAAATACTCCGCCCCAGGGACCCATACCATGTTTTGCAGAGCATCAGCTATGCATATTGCAAACTGTAACATCTCTCCCTGGGGCATTTAACTGAGAAATCCTCTGGTTGCTGTCTAGCAAATCAGGTCTGATGTATCTCCCATCCACCACTATTCCACCTTTATGCTCACAGTTGATTTAATGTAACCTTTGGAGACTCCACATCCAATTAGTTTCTTAGCAGCATTTTGAGCTGCAGAGTTTGGAACACGGTCTGGAAAGGAGAAGATAGAGTGGGATTGGTTAAAAACAAAACTGTGGAATAATAAGATTAAAGTTAAATGATAAAATAAAAATGCTAAAAAGTGTGGCTTTGAATGAGAGATATAAAAAAGTGAAAGTGGATGGAAAGAAAGAAGTGTAGAGATGAGTAGAGGTATAGATAGTGAAATAGAACCAGAAGATTTTTTTTAAATAAAAAGCTATGGGGAATAAATATTTGTAAGTTGTGGGCACAGGAGATGGAAAAGCAGATTTGACCTTTTCAGCATTGGAAATCTTTTGTGACCTTCCCTCATTACAAACTCCTTATTATTTCATCTCATTTCAATTTCATTTAGATTACCTGTATAACATATTTAGATGGATATTTCCCATGCACTAGTGTTTTTGTGACTACATATCTGTATTATCTGTCATATCTGTCCTGTTTTCACTAGGGTTAATAAAAATCATACACTACATTTTAATGGTGTATCTGAAAGCAACTGACATTGTGTCTCCTGTTTATTACCCCATTGTCCTAGCTTACCAGTGAAGGTTCCCATGAAATTGATCCCAATGGACCTGTGATTGTATCCTGGAGCATGAGCTCCGGTAGCATTCCAACTACGACCTTCATATATTTGTCCATCTTCCCCAATATAGGAAGCTGTGCATTAAAATGGTTATGATTTAGGACATGAGATACACAACATGAAAGCCTGTTGAAAAATAACTATTAAAGCATTGTTTTACATAGCATTACAATATGTGTAATAAATTCTATTTTCTATGTTCTATTTTTCTATTACATATATTTATATTGTTATTAGTACTTTACTATCACACCATACTTGTAAACAACAAGACACCATTCTTTATTATTTAGTGCATTTATACAATAAATATTGTGGAAAAAGGTAACTGGCAAGGGTAATAAAATAAAGAAAAAGCAAGTTGTCTCATCTCTATAGCACAAATTAAAAGTAGGTCACCACATTTTGGGCAAATAATAATAAAAAGTAACAGCAGAAAAAGTGGACCCATAAAAGACATATTGTAGGAATGTTGAGCTTCTAGGAGTACCTTATAAAAAGCAATGAGTATATGTGCTATCAATAAAAATAATATGATAAATAATAATAGATGTGATAGAATCCCTTTTAATCCTAGACTGCTCTCTTTCACTCGCCTCCCTCTTCTTTCACTTGTATACAATATCACACCAGCCTCTGGCTCTTATGTGTGTTCCTTCTATGCTTTTGGCCTGTGTGCTACATTTTTGTTCTTGTTAATGGTCAACATTTTTAAGCAGTGTAAATCATATAGTTATAGCCAGTTAGTGTTTAAATGTTGTGTTCAATTTTGCTTTAAAGAGAGAGGACATTTTGTCTTTGAAAAATAATTAGAAACCTGGGAGAAAAGGGAAGAACAGTGGGTTTGTGGAAGATCTGTATTTACTTATGTTACAAATGCTCCCTTTAATAGCCCATTGACAGTAGTGTAGAATGCACCATAGGATAACGTCCCCACAAACAGACAGACTAGCAGTTTATGCTGAAATCCAGAAGATACAGTCAGAGTCATCTTAACATTAGGGCCTTATTAAATTAGAGCTGGGTTTCAATTCGTATCTCGCAAATGCGCCACGTAGCACGATTTGCGTACCACGAATCGTGTTGCTTTCGACTAGCGTAATTTCGGACTCATTGGCCGAGATTTGTCTCTGAGAAGAATTCTTTGCGTGTAAGCTCGTATCTTGCAAAATCGCTAGGTGCACAAAAATGCCCCAACAAAATGGTTTATGCACTCTGTTCTTCTGTTTTCCCCATATGGTATACTACATTTACAATATGGTATGTACTGTTTTGGCACTCCGCTTTCCTATTAAAAATTATCTTAATTAACTAGACTTAATTTACTTAGGAAATAATATTTTTCGGTATTTCTTTATGTTATGAAATTTTACCTTTTTTTCAATAAATATATATTATCTATTGGTGTGTGTACCCCTTATCTCAACTAGATTTTCAATACTTTTGAGTTTGAAAGGGCTGTATTTTATTTTGTTGCTTGCCTCTTGTATCCTTACCTACTTATCTAGGCCTCTACATGACTTCTTATTCTGCTCTTTTCCTTGACTCAACTTAATTCTCTCCGTGCCTTCCTCCTACTCTACTGTCCATGCTCTGGCCTCTTTTCTCTGCTATATTCCTTATTTCCCCTACTCCATTTTCTCCATTTCTATTTTGTATCCCAGTCCCCCTGCATTATTCTTATTTATGTTCTAGTGAAACCATCTATTTTTCTCTCATGATTTTCTTCCTCATGAGGGGTAGTACATTAAAAGCATCCATATTCCCTCCACACACAAAATATTTTTTTTTTTTTTTGTATTTGATGTAGCATGGCAATTCCTAGAGTTGGCACCCAGGGGCGATTGCACTTTTTTGCTCCCTAGAAATTTGCAGTGGCAGGGGTTCAATATTTGGCAGCAGCTTAAGGTTATAATTATGGTAATCATGTACATGTCTAAGGTGTGGGATAAAATGTAGGCCACTTGTTTCCTAATAACATTTTGACATGCTATCAAATTCTGATTGTTTTGTCTATAAAAAAAGTTACTTGAAACTTGTTAACTTTGGATATATATTTCCAAGTGAATTTTATCAGGTGAACGTTTCCTCCCCAAAAAGTTTACAACTGACAAGAAGTCATCAATTGAATTTGACAATTATCATAGATTTGGTTAGTTATTTATCAAGGCAATAATCTGATTGCCAGTTATTGGGGTTAGGAAAAAAAATATTTTACACAAATGGAGATAGAATGTTCCAAACATGCAGATTACATTTTCAGTTTGGTTCCTTCACATGGAAACATTGCTAAAATTGGGAAGAGCAAAAAGAAGACATTTAGAAACATAAGGTAAATATTTGAGTTAGAAATAAAACTTAAACTCAGTGTTTTAGATAAAGTAATTTCATTTAACTGCTTATTAAACATTAGTTGTTATCAGAAAAAACAGAGATTATCAGGACTCAAAGTTGCGCCATTTTTTGATGGTTTTGTAGAATCTGTCCCCAGAACATTGAGTAGATGTCACATCTCGATGACCTTTCAGAATATAAGTTGATTTAATGTAACCTTTGGAGACTCCACATCCGATTAGTTTCTTAGCAGCATTTTGAGCTGCAGAGTTTGGAACACGGTCTGGAAAGGAGAAGATAGAGTGGGATTGGTTAAAAACAAAACTGTGGAATAATAAGATTAAAGTTAAATGATAAAATAAAAATGCTAAAAAGTGTGGCTTTGAATGAGAGATATAAAAAAGTGAAAGTGGATGGAAAGAAAGAAGTGTAGAGATGAGTAGAGGTATAGATAGTGAAAGAGAACCAGAAGATTTTTTTTAAATAAAAAGCTATGGGGAATAAATATTTGTAAGTTGTGGGCACAGGAGATGGAAAAGCAGATTTCACCTTTTCAGCATTGGAAATCTTTTGTGACCTTCCCTCATTACAAACTCCTTATTATTTCATCTCATTTCAATTTCACTTAGATTACCTGTATAAAATATTTTAGATGGATATTTCCCATGCACTAGTGTTTTTGTGACTACATATCTGTATTATCTGTCATATCTGTCCTGTTTTCACTAGGTTAATAAAAATCTACACTACATTTTAATGGTGTATCTGAAAGCAACTGACATTGTGTCTCCTGTTTATTACCCCATTGTCCTAGCTTACCAGTGAAGGCTCCCATGAAACTGATCCCAATGGACCTGTGATTGTATCCTGGAGCATGAGCTCCGGTAGCATTCCAACTACGACCTTCATATATTTGTCCATCTTCCCCAATTAGGAAGCTGTGCATTAAAATGGTTATGATTTAGGACATGAGATACACAACATGAAAGCCTGTTGAAAAATACCGTAACTATTAAAGCATTGTTTTACATAGCATTACAATACGTGTAATAAATTCTATTTTCTATGTTCTATTTTTCTATTACATATATTTATATTGTTATTAGTACTTTACTATCACACCATACTTGTAAACAACAAGACACCATTCTTTATTATTTAGTGCATTTATACAATAAATATTGTGGAAAAAGGTAACTGGCAAGGGTAATAAAATAAAGAAAAAGCAAGTTGTCTCATCTCTATAGCACAAATTAAAAGTAGGTCACCAAATTTTGGGCAAATAATAATAAAAAGTAACATTAGAAAAAGTGGACCCATAAAGACATATTGTAGGAATGTTGAGCTGCTAGGAGTACCTTATAAAAAGCAATGAGTATATGTGCTATCAATAAAAATATTATGATAAATAATAATAGATGTGATAGAATCCCTTTTAATCCTAGACTGCCCTCTTTCACTCGCTCCCTCTTCTTCACTTGTATCCAATATCACACCAGCCTCTGGCTCTTATGTGGTGTTCTTTCTATGCTTTTGGCCTGTGTGCTACATTTTTGTTCTTGTTAATGGTCAACATTTTTAAGCAGTGTAAATCATATAGTTATAGCCAGTTAGTGTTTAAATGTTGTGTTCAATTTTGCTTTAAAGAGAGAGGACATTTTGTCTTTGAAAAATAATTAGAAACCTGGGAGAAAAGGGAAGAACAGTGGGTTTGTGGAAGATCTGTATTTACTTATGTTACAAATGCTCCCTTTAATAGCCCATTGACAGTAGTGTAGAATGCACCATAGGATAACGTCCCCACAAACAGACAGACTAGCAGTTTATGCTGAAATCCAGAAGATACAGTCAGAGTCATCTTAACATTAGGGCCTTATTAAATTAGAGCTGGGTTTCACTTCGTATCTCGCAAATGCGCCACGTAGCACGATTTGCGTACTACGAATCGTGTTGCTTTCGACTAGCGTAATTTCGGACTCATTGGCCGAGATTTGTCTCTGAGAAGAATTCTTTGCGTGTAAGCTCGTATCTTGCAAAATCGCTAGGTGCACAAAAATGCCCCAACAAAATGGTTTATGCACTACGTACAGACAACTTAAAGTGTTAAAGTGACAAAAAGTGAGGGGAAGCATGGAAGGCCATTACAATTGATTGCACAATAATCTCCTCCTCCAACAAAGCAAATGCATTATACAACCAATTAGTTGTTACATTTTCGAATGAAAAGCCACGCTGCAGCTTACATAAAGCAATTAAAGACACACTACCTGATTACATAAAAACACAAAAACATTAAAATGATGCCATATTAACCCTTTGTTACACTGCCACATGGCATATATCAAGTACAGGGGGAGCACTTGAATATTTCCTGTTCAGTCCTTCAGTCGTGTCTGACTGTCTGTGACCTATGGAGTGCAGCACATGCAGCTAGGGCCTCTGCCACTGCTTTTCTACAAGTCTTGCATGCTGGTGATACTGGAGTGGCTTGTCAGTTCCTTCTCCAGTGATTTGGGATTTGGATGTCCACTCTGCTTTTAACCACCCACTCACAATGGCCCTTAATGGTATAGCTCATAGCTTCATTGAAGTACACCATATCTCTTTGGTCTTTCAGTCGGGTCTGCCTCTCTGGACTGCATCACATGTAGCTAGGCCTCAGCCACTGCTTTCCTACAAGGTTTGCATGCTGGTGATACTGGAGTGGCTTGTCAGTTCCTTCTCCAGTGATTTGGGATTTGGACGTCCACTCTGCTTTTAACCACCCACTCACAACGGCCATTAATGGTATAGCTCACAGCTTCATTGAAGTACACAATATCTCTTGTTTGGTCTTTCAGTCGTGTCTGCCTCTCTGGACTGCAACACATGTAGCTAGGCCCTGCCACTGCTTTCCTACAAGGTTTGCATGCTGGTGATGCTGGAGTGGCTTGTCAGTTCCTTCTCCAGTGATTTGGGATTTGGCCGTCCACTCTGCTTTTACCCTCCCACTCACAATGGCCCTTAATGGTATAGCTCACAGCTTCATTGAAGCACACAATATCTCTTGTTTGGTCTTTCAGTCGTGTCTGCCTCTCTGGACTGCAGCACATGTAGCTAGGCCTCTGCCACTGCTTTCCTTCAAGGTTTGCATGCTGGTGATACTGGAGTGGCTTGTCAGTTCCTTCTCCAGTGATTTGGGATTTGGCCGTCCACTCTGCTTTTACCCTCCCACTCACAATGGCCATTAATGGTATAGCTCACAGCTTCATTGAAGTACACAAGCCCTATAACTTATCAAACCACAAGGTGACCATGGGATCATACCCCACACTAATCTACTGTAACCCATCAGGAATGGCCGCAAACACACATGGAGGTTTTGCAGAGGCACATTTAGAAACAGCCAACTCACCTCCATCAGGGGTAATCTTTGCTACGCCCATCCATGGAAGTCCCACGCCATTGCTGGTGGCCATGTGCCAAGATGTCCACTCATTCCCGTTTGGTGACCCCCATTATGTTCTGCTATTCATCAATTTACATTAGCTTGGATTGCTAAGTGATGTTGGGGATAGGGCTTGTATACTTCAATCAAGCTGTGAGCTATTACATTAAAGGCCAGTGTGGGTGGGCAGGTGAAAGCAGAGTGGATGGACAAATCCCAAATCACTGTAAAAGAAACTGACAAGCCACTCCAGTATCACCTATCATTATCCTGTTAGGTCCTCAGGGGAATGTTCCTACTCCACAGTATCACTAATTGGACTTGGCCTATGCATTAACCCTTTATTATGCCTAGATTGTAGATCTATTAGATGTATTATATGACATCTAATGCTATTAGGACTATTATTCCTCTTTATATGTACAGATCTATTGCAGGTTAACTAGGACTCATTAGTTTATATCTATAGTAATGTGACACTGATGTGATGCTTGTGGATGTCCCATAACCCCAAACATTGAAAACAAATTGATACGCTTAGAACAGTATAACACAGCTTTAATATTTACACAGACTACAATGAGCAGTGGTCAAGACTTTGCATTCAGATAACAGCATAACAAAGCTTTATTTTTAGACACAGGCCACAATCAGCAGTGTTCAAGACTGTGCATTCAGATAACGGTATAACAAAGCTTTATTTTGGACACAGACCACAATCAGCAGTGGTCAAGACTGTGCATTCAGATAACACTATTACAAAGATTTATTTTGGACACAGACCACAATCCGCAGTGGTCAAGACTGTGCTTTAATATCATGGGTGTGGTGTGGGCTGGTCCCGAGAGAGCAAGGGGCTTCAATAAAACAAAGGGGATACCTACAGGGGCCAATTTAATAGTCTAGAATAAGCATGATGCATAGCACCTACCAGGGTCACATGCGGTCAGTACACCGCTGCAACCTGACTGATGAAAAAAAGGATCATCACAAATCACTCCAGTTAACTGAAGAAACCATTAGAGTGCATGGCACTTACAACTTGTCTGGATCTGCTCAATGGAACAGATGATTCAACCTCTGGACTGTGTAATCCAATGCAGTTTCACACATACAGTGTGGTGGGCATAAAAAAAACTAATGACAATGCATGTACCGTACAGTGCTAAATACTGTACCAATATACCAACTCACCTGATTCCCATCTGCAAGCGTAACTAACTATTACATAGGTCTGTGGATAATCAGTAATATGGGCAAATAGCCATTAATATGGAGAGGACACTAAGGTCAGTAGCCAGAGTCACTGTCACTTACATCAGTCCCAAGGATCTGTTCTCAGACTGATATTGAGGTCAGGATCACATGCTTCACTAGTGCATATATTAATGCTGGCTGTCATTAACATGCCACTGTGAGACTTTGCAAGTCCACAGCAGGATCCCTGCCCCCATCTACATTTAAGCTAATAACAAGCATGTCTGAGTTATCTGGCTTTATGATAGCTTTAAGATTGTGGGAGCTACATGTTAAGGGGAGGCTGTCATTGAAGGAATGTCTGAGAGGCACTTTGAAAACTCATCCATTTCCTCCACAATGCTTGCAGATGCAGAAGATGCCTTCATGGGCCTGAATTGTAACTAAAACAAAACAAAACCTAAAACCGAAGGGCCTAAAAAAAGGGTGACTGCAGCATCCCTTCCCTACAGCATTCCCAGTGACCATCAATTGATGGCATGTTCAACCGAACCCTACGTGTCCACAGAGAAGAGGATCATGGATCATGCTGGGAGGTAGCCATCTCCATACAAAATATCACCATCACATAGGCCAAGATCCAAGACTCTGTAGTCAGGCTAGATTAGGTCAGCATTGTGACCAATAGATTGTCACTGAGGAGTGCTGTTGAGAAGGCACATTCATGTCCACAGCCCCTAGGTCCTCTTCCGCCTTGCCGCAGGGCCCGCGGTGTGACGCCTTCTACCCACCGTTGGTGGTGGGGAGCGGGGGGAGGTAGTGGCACCCCGGGTGTTTGTGGCGGCTGCGGAGGCATGGTGGAAGGAGAGGAGGGGCCAGGCTGCTGTTGGCTGGTGACCTGCCCCATTCCCAGCAGCCTGACCATGTGCTGCTCCATCATCAGGTGATGCCTCCTCTCCTCCCTAAAGTGCCTGTCCATGCTGTGCCTCATGCTAGAGAGGCAGTGGTGGGGGCAGGGATCCTGCAGCAGGGCCGGGTGAGAGGCTGGCGGAGAGGGAGTGGGGAGGATCTGGGACTCGGCTAGATACAGGGGCTGTGATGTTAGGGTCCCCTGTGGCTCGCTGTGTGGGGAAGGAGGTGCTCTGGCATAGTCCACCGCTTGTGAGGGCCCCGGCGAGATGGCAAGTCTTTGGAGGAAGGGGACAGTCAGGCTCAAAGCTGCTGGGGCTCTCTACAGGGGGCTTTCAACTACCACGACCTCCCTCTCCTCAGAGCCAGGGCCCTCTAATGATCCTGCAGTCTCCTTGTCCTGAGCTGTCTCCTGCGGGGAGGGGGCTGACGGCCCCACTTCTTGCTCATCACTGGACCCAGACCTCCTACTGGATGCTGAAAGAGAGAAAAGAGAGGTACATGTCATTAGTATGCTGATTATTACATTGATATGTTTTCACTCCTAACTGTCTGACATCTAGGCCTGAACATGGATGATTCTCCTAATTGCAACTCAGATTAGCTATAATTTCTTTGGTTTCTTGTCTTGACCTCTCCTGGCTCCTAACGCTGTCTGTATTTCGTCAGCGGTCTGTAACTGTATAGGCTGCAGAGGGCACATTAGTACATGGACTTGATTGCTTGATTACTCTTGGGGTGGCCAGGAATGACAGTGATTTGTTAGCTTCATGGATTTAATGACGCATCCATCTATCCATTGTTAATTTCAGGGAGTTGACATGTCAGTGTCCTTGTAGGTCACCATGTACATGTGTAGTGTGTGTGATGCACATGTGGTGGCATGTTGGTGTAGGTCATATTCACCGGAACTGGAGGCTGGGTCCTGCTGGGCCACCGGGCTGAAGCTCCAGCTCCTTGTAATCCTCTCCCACTCCTTATAGGTCACACTGTGTCCTTGGTCTTCTCTGGCCATCTTCCTCCTCACCGTGGCCCTGATATCCACATAACGGTGCTTTAAGGACCCCAAGGCCCTAGGCACCGTGGACACCTCCTTCATCACCTCCACTACCTCCGTCCAAGCCTGAGCCTTAGGCCCAGGCTTCGCTTCCCTTGCAACGAGGATGACGAGCCGGTCACGGATCGCACCCAGGAGGGCCATATTCTCCTGGGGTGTATAATTACGGGCCCTGCTTCTGCCCTTGCCAATAACCCCTTGCTCTCTCTACTGTGTTCGCAGACCCTGGCCTCCCTGACCTCTCCCTGAGGCCTATCCCTTCCCCAAACTACCCCCCCCCTCCCACTGGGAACAGGCCCCTTCCCCTCTGTCCCTCCTCTATTAGTGCCTGCACTGGCATCTCGCTCCGGGAACCCCTCCTCCTCCTCCGGCGACCCCTCCTCCTCTCCCTCTGGGGACCACTCCTTCTCCCCCTCCAGGGACCGCTTCTCCTGCCCCTCCAGGGACCTTTTCCTCTTCCTCTCCCTCCGGGGACCCCTCCTCCTCTCTCTCTGGGGACCCCACTTCCAACACAACCACCTCTCCTCCACCCTCCACTCTCACTGCTCTCACTCTCCGCTCCTCTCCTTTCCTCCTCTCCACCCTCTTCTCTCCACATATCTCCTCCCTCCATGCTCATAAAGTATAAAGAAATAAGGCCAACTCAAAATAAGTAGAACTGTTATACAGGTGTTGAAAAAAAAAGTTGATGTTCTATGTGTTTTCAGTAAGTGTTGGGGGATGCAGTGCAAAGGTTGGCGGGGGGTGTCCTAACACTATGTATGTCTCTATGTGTCTGGAAAATATGTGTGATGTGTAAATATGTGTAACTCTTATGTGTAAATATGCTAGTAATAAAATACAAAACAATCCAAAATAGTGCGCCTACAAATTAAAAGATAAAGAAATAAAAGTATTACTGGAATATGTGTGTTGGAAAGAAAATATGTGTGTGCTATGTGTATTTAAGTGTTGGGGGATGGGGGGAATGGGATGGGGGACGGGTGTGTGTCCTAACTATATATATGTCTCTATGTATGTTATTTAATCTATGTGTTTTGCAAATATGTGAAATCTGTAAATATGTGTATTTCTTAAATGTAAGTACTTATGAAATAGACAAGAAACAAGACAAAAAACTAATCTCCCTCTCTCCAAACCACTATTCTCAATAAACACTCTCTCCCACCTGCTCCTGGAACTGCGTGCTAACTCCAATGGCTCTCACAACGCAGTCAATGGGTTTGTGTCAATCACATTTATAAGCTCCTACTGTCAATCAAATTCTTAGCTCGTGATTGCTGAGAGGCGTGTCTCGCTAGTAAGTCCCCTTTTCAGCTTGCAAGGGCGCCAACGGAGTCAGCCAATTACATACGCATTGGCCGCCTGTGTTAGGCCTCTCAGCCAATTACATACGCACTTGTAGTGTCAGGCTGCTAAGTGCTTATGTAATTGGCTGAGAGGCTTTTGGCGGGCCAACGCAGCAATAGCAAAAAAAAACATGCAAAAACCTCTCAGCCAATTACATAGGCACTTAGCGTGTCAGGCTGCTAAGTGCGTAGGGAATTGGCTGAGAGGCCTAACATGGGGCGCCAAGTGCGTATGTAAGTGCGTATGTAATTGGCTGAGAGGCTTTTGGCGGGCCAACGCGGCAATAGCGCAAAAACCCGCCAAAAGTCTCTCAGCCAATTACATACGCACTTAGCTGCCCATGTAAGGCCTCTCAGCCAATTACATACGTACTTGGCGGCCTGACACGGCCAAGTGCACATGTAATTGGCTGAGAGACTTCTTGACGTAAAATCATCAGCTGGAATGCCACGTAAAGATCCACAGGTGACCAATTCCAAAGCTGTAATTAATGTGCCTAATACCAGGTAATGTAATCAACAAGCTATATAACCCCATCCCCAACAAGTCATCGTCTGAAACAGCATGGATGCTCCATGCCAGCAACTGAGGCCCTTGCCCGCGGCCCTCGCATAGCCTGCAAGCGTTAGCAACAACTCGTACGCTCACAACTATATTTGTGATTAATGCTTCGCACTTCCTAATACATTTATTCATTACTAATTATTTATTAACGTATATTAATTTAATAATTATTAATCAGTAATGGAAAATAAAAATTGATAATTTCCACTGCACTAAAAAGCACTAAGTACTGCACCGTTGACTGCAATGAGCACCTTCCGCTCTTATTGCACCTTAAGTACAGTGCCGATGGCTGCAATGAGCGGCTTTGGTGCTCACTGCAGACTAAGTACTGCACCACTGGCTCGCCTCGATTTGCATCCCCCGTCACCAGCATTGCAAGATCCACAACTATATATGTGATAGCTTGCCAGGAGACAGAAAATGTTATATACACAAGCAGTTAACATGGTGATTAAATTGGTCAATTAACTGAGTGGCTCATCAAGGTGAAATTCCACTAAACTTTTTTCACCAACCCTGTGTATTTCCTACATAATTACAAGAGAATCTCTTTTCCTGAAACAGTCAATTATATATTATGCATAAAAATATTCCCAAAAAACGTTATGATCTTTTCCAGAGCAGGGTTGCTCTCACCAACCATGCAAATATTATTTGTGATTCAAAGGGAAATTTCAAGTAGATGTCTCCAGCAATTCCTCTCGCAAGCCTGGTATATTTCCAGCATAATTACAAGTCTCATTAATTATATCATGTTCCTAGAGACTTCATATTCCTTGCCGACCAGGCTGCTCTCACCAGCCAAGCAAATATTTTATAAGACTCACCAGGAAATTTTCAGTTGATTTAACTCTGTTGTGTGATTACTCCTGAACAGTAAGTGTGTGTACTTGTTCACTGAGTAGTGGACTGGTGAGTAGTAAGAACCTAATATAAACAGGGGAAGGTGAGAACACTTCCAGCATAAGGGCAGTTCTAGTCTAAATGTAGGAGTTTAAATAAAAGGATGGAGTGCAAAGGGGAGCACATTGTAGTGCTTTACACATTTTTTTCCCACTGCAATTATGAGTCAGTCAAGTAGAAACCTCACTCAGTGTACATCCTGTCATATGTATGCACTACTGGAACAGATGATCCAGGGTCCATACCTCTGTTGACAGGTGTGAGCATAATGCCTCTGGAAGCTCAAATTGGGGAACTGGAGATGGGAATATCAGCAGTTAGTGATATTGCTCCACTGGAAGGTGAGTTGGTGCTCACTGAGCACAGTTTAGCTGGGTCTTGCATTGACGGATGAGATGCGGCTAGTGAGGATGACCAGGGAAGTAGCTGGGTTACAGTAACAAGGGGAAGCAGGGGGAACAGGAGCAGGAGGCAGGCCAGTTCTGAGTTGGCAAATACCAACAGATTTGCCAGATTGGGGATGTCCATTCAGGAATGGCAATGCCAGATAGAGCTGTTCCCTCTAACAGCCAGGAGAACAGTTCTACTGGAGGAGTTGGAGGGCAGAATAGGCAGAGCAACAGACAGGTTTTGGTGCTAGGGGACTCTATTATTAGGAAGGTAGACAGGGTGATTTTTCACCCAGATCCCAGCAATCGAACAGTTTGCTGTCTCCCGGGTGCTCGGGTTCGGCATGTTGTGGATTGGTTGGATAAATTATTGGGAGGGTGCTGGAAATGAACCAACGGTCTTGGTACACTTTGGTACCAATGACAAAGTTAGTGGAAGATGGAGTGTCCTATTGAATGATTTTAAAGAGCTAGGGAATAAGCTTAAAGCAAGGACCTCCTAGGTAGTATTTTCTGAGATACTACCAGTGCCACGTGCCACGCAACAAAAGTGTATGCTTGCTAATGCAAGAAGTTTGTCTGGAAAAATGGCTGAGCTAGAATTATTAGCAGCACAAGAAAAATGGGACGTACTATGCATTACTGAAACATGGTGGGATGAATCTCATGACTGGGCATTTGGATGATTATAACTTATTTAGGAAAGATAGCGGAAATGGCAAAAGAGGAGGAGGTCTGTCTGTATGTTAAGCCTGAATTTAAGCCTATAGTCAGAGAAGATATTTATGCTGGAACTAGCGGCAACATTGAATCTTTGTGGGTTGAGCAAAATAGTGGAGGAGCTAATTCTAAATGCAGATTGATGGGAGTATGCTATAAATCCCAAAATATAATTGAAAGTGAGGAAATACATTTATTGTTACAAATTGGAAATGCAGATAAGCACGGGCAGATTCTAATAATGGGAGACTTTAATTACCCTGAAATAAACTGGATAAATGAGACCAGCAGCTCAACTAAAGGGAGCAGGTTCTTGAGTACATTCAGGGATCATTATCTGGCCCAGGTAATACAAGAACCTACTAGAAATTGGGCCATCTTGGATTTAGTCATCACAAGTAATATTGATATTATATCAAATATTAAAATAGGGGAACCCTTGGGGAACAGTGATCACAAAACAAAAGCTCTACATTTTAAAAGGGCTAACTTTAATGGGCTTTTGGATTTTGCAAAGGCTTTTGATAAAGTGTCACATGGTAGACTATTGGGCAAATTAAGGGAAACAGGAATTGCAGTAAATATCTGCTCATGGATTGAGAGCTGGCTAAAAGACAGGAAGCAAAGGGGTGTTGGAAATGGAACATACTCTGATTAGACTAATGTGGTAAGTGGGGTTCCTCAGGGTTCAGTATCAGGTCTTCTCCTTTTTAACATATTTATTAATGACTTAGAGGGGGGACTGGAAAGTAGTGTCTCCATTTTCGCTGGTGACACGAAGTCAAGGTAATTACATCAGATAATTCCAAAGGGATTTACATAAAATTGAGGAATGGGCATCTAAATGGCAGATGAGATTTAATACTAATAAATGTAAAGTTATGCATCTAGGAAGGAAAAATAGCCATGCAATTTATAATCTTAATGGAGCAAATCTAGGGGTATCGGATATTGGACGGGATTTGGGAGTACTTGCGGACAATCATCTAGGTAACAGTGCTCAAAGCCAAGCAGCAACTGCAAAGGCAAATACAATATTAGCGTGTATTAAGGAGGGTATAGAAGCAAGGGAAGCAAATATATTTCTGCCACTATACAAATCCCTAGTATGCCCTCATTTGGAATATGAAGTAAAATTTTGAGCACCACTTCATAAAAAGGATATTTTAGAGCTGGGAAAAGTACAGAGAATGGCAACAAAGCTAATAAAGGGAATGGAGGGGCTAATTTATGAGGAAAGACTAACCAAACTTATTTTAGAAAAAAGGCATCTAAGAGGTGATATGATTACCTTATGTAAATACATCCAGGAATGTTTTGTGCCAAGAGGTTTTCAACTGACAAGGGGACATTCTTTGAGATTAGAAGTAAAAAGATTTCACCATAAAGAAAGAAAAGGGTTCTTCACAGTAAGGGTGGTTAATCTGTGGAATTCTCTACCAAAGGAGGTGGTGACAGCGGATTCGATAGATAACTTTAAAAAGGGTTTTTCTATATTTGTAAATATAAAGGGCATAAGGGCTATCCTGAATAAATCTAGAGGGAGTTTTGATCCAGGAATGAATCCGATTGCCAGTATCTGGGGTCAGGAAATCATTTTATGTTTTTTTCCCTTTTGAGACAATTGGCAAAGTTTCACTGGGGTTTTTTCTGTTTGCCTTCCTCTGGATCAATTAACAATGAACCTGTTTATTGCAGATCAGAGGAGATCTAAAAAGGTTGAACTTGATGGACTAAAGTCTTTTTTCAACATAAATTACTATTTAACTATGTACCATTGAGTGGAATATCTCTAATATGAACTCTTTATTTTTGAAACCATATAATTAGACCTTATTTTCAGATCTTTTTAAATTAATAATACAATATATAAATCTCTTACAAATATTTTCTGAGAGTTTTTATGGCGTTATACCACCATGACTGAAAATAATTTTTGGTATGTAGACCTCTTAGTTTTCTTCAGTTTTTAACTTTAAATAGTCATCATTGTTTTGCCTCTAGAGGCACAAATGAGGGAAGTCTGCAATTATAGAGCTAACAGTCCCTTTTTTGTGCAGGTTTTAAAGATTGTTATATAGATCTCACAAAATTATTTTCATTTAAACCAAGTTCCAAAAAAGCCAGATAATCTTATTACTTTATCCATACCTGTAATAGGCTCAAGCAGGCTCTGCCTTTCTGTACTGAGTGTGACGACTTTGCCATGTCAATCTGAAATTATGAAAGTGGAAGTTCAGGCAGGCTCATCAGACTCCACGTCTGATCCTCTGTTTGGGGAGGAATGCCTCAGCCAGGGCTCCGCAAGTTGCCCCAACGCTTACCTCCAGAGCCTTCCAATTTCCTTTGCCTGACTTGTCTTGGTTCCCCTCTGCAGTGGCTCCAGTCTTCTTATAGCATCAATGGGATGCAGGGTCAAGCTAGCTCAGACCAGCACTTCCCAGAGCAGCGTCTCCCTCCTCACACCCTACACTCACGTCTGCTTCCGGCGCAGCCTGGTCTCATTCTCATTTTAATTAATTGATAACTTTAAAATGTACTGGATAATTTTTTAAGATTATATAAGCATATGATGTTCTGATAGAAAAGGAATGATATTGATACAGGGAATAATCTGATTATCAGCATTCAGAAAAAAGTTAGCAACGTTACTATTTTGTTTCTTGACAATTGACAAAGAAAAGGACTAAAATGGTTGAAACTAATGGAAGGATCTTTTTAAAACATCAACTAGGTATAAATAGTGCTGTTTGGGAATTTTGGGTGGTGAGAACATAGAAAATTGGGTTGTGTATCTTAAAAACAATCTTCACAGGATAATGATGATTTTATTACATCTTGTAAAGAGATCTTAATAAAGATTTTGGTTATTGCTGGTGTAGCAGAAGCAGATAAAGGTAGAGAAAATGGGTTTCAAGAACAGAAATTATAAAATAAATTTTAAGTGTTTCAGCATATATTGTTTGAGCTAAATGAGTTTTACCTAAGTAAGCATTGCACAATTAGAGAAGTTTAAATAATTATGGAATAGTTATGAACTTGTTGGTATTACTCTTCATGCTAACGTCCTATAAAAGAGCACTGTAATGCCTTAACAGGATAGAGACTTGTAGCCCATTAAATCCCAGGCTCGTATGTGCAACGTGAGACCCGTAACAGCTGTGAGTTAGAAATTTTGTGGATTTATAGAGCTATTAAATTAGAACATGCTGGAAGTTACGGGCTTGAGAGGAAAACACATAAATCATTTTTCACTCATTGGATGTACGGCCGTGAACATGATCAATTAGTCAAACTCGCAGTTACGGGTTTAGATGGAGGCAATGGAAACAGAGATCGCAGAATTACGTAATTGAAAAATGGAGGGGGATTTTAATGTCTTAGTAGCCCTTAAAAAGACAGAAAACCACTTTTAAACAATAGAAAAGCAGGGAAGTTCATCAGACTCATGCTCAACATCCCCATTACCACATTAGTGTCAAAATAAAATATGTGCCCCTCTCCTCAAGTGACATTCATCATATAAACATCATATGCATGGTCACATCTGAGGTACAATTGTCTGCACAGCATGTGGCATGATGGAGTCCGGAGCAAGGTATTGATTGAGGAATGGATGAGGAATGGCAGAAAGGAGTGTCTTGGATTGAATGAGGGTGCGAATGGTAATGTGATCCATGCTGGGCCAGAAACAAGCCAGGCAAGTTAATTGCCCATGAAGTGCTGGTCTCTGGATACGTCATAACATTTTTCCTCTATTTTGTTTTCAATATTGTATTTTGGGTCATGTACTAAAGCATAAAATCCTTGGAAAAAATAAATGTTAATAAAGACCCGGGTCCTGATGGAATACATCCACGGGTACTGAGGGAACTGGATTCTGTAACAGCCAAACCATTATATTTAATTTTTCAAGATTCACTCAACACATGGTCTCTACCTGATGACTGGAGAAAAGCAGTTGTGATACCTATATTTAAAAAGGGAGCAAGAGCAAATCTGGGGAATTATAGACCAGTGAGGCTCACTTCTGTAGTGGGAAAGCTTTTAGAAGGGTTAATAAGGGATAATATACAAGAATATGTCTATTTAAACAGGATTATAAGTAAAAGTCAACATGGATTTATGAGGGATAGGTCATGTCAAACAAATCTAATTAGTTTCTATGAGGAGGTTAGTAGGAACCTGGATCAAGGCAACTCAGTGGATGTAGTCTTTTTGGATTTTGCAAGGCTTTTGATACAGTGCCACATGGGAGACTATTGTCCAACTAATAGATACAGGAATTGCAGTAAAATCTGCTCATGGATTGAGAGCTGGCTAAAAGACAGGAAGCAAAGGGTTGTTGTAAATAGAACTAATGAACTAATGTGGTAAGTGGGGTTCCTCAATGTACAGTATTAGGTTCTCTCCCTTTTAACATATTTATTAATGACTTAGTGGTGGGACTTGAAAGTAGTGTCTCCATTTTCGCTGATGACACAAAGTTGTGCAAGGTAATTAAATCAGATAATGATGTGCTTTCCCTCCAAAAGTATTTACATAAAATTGAGGAATGGACATTTAAATGGCAGATTAGATTTAATACAAATAAATGTAAAGTTATGCATCTGGGAAGGAAAAATGGCTATGCAATTTATAATCTTAATGGAGCAAATCTAGGGTTATCCGATATTGAAAGGGATCTGGGACTGCTTGTGGACAACCACCTAGGTAACAGTGCTCAAAGCCAAGCAGCAGCTGCAAAGGCAAATAAAATATTAGCAGTAGTAAGAAGGGTATAGAAGCAAGGGAAGCAAATATAATTCTGGCATTATACAAATCCCTAGTACGCCCTCATTTGAAATATGGAGTATAATTTTGGGCACCACTTCATAAAAAGGACATTTTAGAGCTGGAAAAGGTACAGAGGAGGGCAACAAAACTAATAAGAGGAATGGAAGGGCTAACATGAAGAAAGACTAACCATCCCCATCAAATTAAACTTATGTACTCTGGAAACATGTTGTCTAAGAGGAGATATGATTGCCTTATATAAATTCATCTAGGGTCAGTATAAAGATTTGTCAAGGGAGCTTTTTGTGCCAAGAGGTTTTAAACTGACAAGAGGACATCCCTTGAGGTGAGAAGTAAAAGGATTCCACCTTAAAAAAAGAAAAGGGTTCTTTACAGTAAGGGTGGTAAATCTGTAGAATTCTCTACCAGAGGAGGTGGTGACAGAGGACTGGAATTATTTCCAATTAAAAAGTGAATTCAGGGTTATCCTGGATAATTAGATAGAGAGTATTGATCCAGGGAGAAATCCGATCGCCATTATCTCTGGGCAGGAAGGAATTCTTTTTTTTTTCTTTGAGACGATTGGCTAAGTTTCACTTGAGATTTTTTTTCTGTTTGCCTTCCTCTAAATTAATTAATAATTAAAAAAAAATAATTCACAATAAATCATTAAATAATTGATTAATAATTAATTAACAATTAATTAATAACGAACCTACATATTGCAGATCAGAGGAGATCTTAAAAGGTTGAAATTGATGGACTGAAAGTCTTTTTTCAAACTTAATTACTATGTAACTATGTAACAGCCACAGGGGGATGAGCAGGTCCAGGAGCCTGCAAGGAGGGTCCGGGCACCCAAAGTATACAAGGAGAGACTCACATTAGAGGCGTTAACTGATGTGAAGGTGTATGAGCGTTTTAGGCTGACCCGTGCCAGTATTGGAGAGCTCTATGAGGTCCTGAGTGAGGACCTTGAACCTCACACATGGACCAATAGAGCTATGACAGGAATGACAAGGAAGTTAGCCGCAATACACCTCCTTGCCTTTGGTAGTTTCCAGAACACCCTGAGCTTAGTCAGAGGAATATATTTGCCAAGCCTCAAGTTGAGTATATTCCTCTGTGATATTGTTCAGCAAGCTACCAGATACATCATTTACCCTGCGGAAGAGACCTAGAAGGTGAAATTTGATTTTCACTGATTAGGAGGTGTCCTTAATGTGCTAGATGCTATTGATTGCACACATGTGGCATTGATACAACCTAGAGAGCAAGAAGTGCTGTTCAGAAATCGCAAACATTATCATTCAATCAATGTACAGGTTGTTTATGATGCAAACATATGCATGCAAAATGTGATACAAACACTAGATACAATAACATATACATCATGTTTCACTCCATTGCTCTGATGTTCACATGTGCATAAGGGAGTAATACTACCTAAGCCCTAACAAAATTGCTCATTGCTGTGCATAACTTTGTGTTAGTTTGCCTAAACAGTATGAAGCTCACAACAACATATCAAAAAAGAACAATAGTTGAATCATTATGTATACGTTCATATGCTTTGACAAACATCACAACATCCTATTAATATCTACATCTCCCATTTTGTTTACATCAGTTGATGCAGGATAAGGGTGATTGCCGTGGTGGTTGACCCCTTTGAGCAATCCACAAACACAGGCAGAGGAGAGATATAATGCAGCGCATAAGACATGCCGGAATGTAATTTTGGGCACCTTCCGTGTACTCAAGATGCACTTCAGATGCTTACATTCACCTGGTGGTGCTCTACAATATAGCCCAGACAAAGTGTGTCGGATCATCGTTGCCTGCTGTTGTCTGTACAATATAGCAGTATAGGACAACTGTCTGGGGGACATTGATGCGGATCTTCTACATGGGGAGGAAAAGTCTTTACCTCCCCCTGTAGTGAATAATCTGCAGGGGTAACAACAATGGACCCGCATAATTTGTGAGTACTTCACATGTAAGTACAAACCCAATAAGAAATAACCATAATGTAGCTTGATTATGCATAACTCCTAAAACTCTTTTCTCTATCCCCATTGTCATACAGAATATCAAACAGTCCACAGTAGAGGAAGGTTCCCTGATATGATGTATGTTTCATGATGCACTATTGATTAACAATGAATACACTACAACATGCAACGCTATCAGTTACATGCTATCAGTTACAAGTAAACACACATTCCCATAAACATCATAAGTACTGACAATTCAAAACATCAATAGTATAGATAAATGTAGTGGATTATATATCCCACAATGTCAATGTATATATGCCCCACATTTGTATATGAAAACCTCAACACACTATAGACCAGTAAAGTTCACATTGTCTGATCATGAAAATCCACATCCAATAGGGATCAATACAATTCAGATCAATCTGGAAATATGAACATACCTGCAGATATGTAAAGAGAATATATGTATTGCATGAGATGAAAATGTTGAAAGCAGAATGATTACAGTGGATAATTGGTGACTCCAAAAATCACATCATATTGCCACTAAAGAACTGCTCCCGTGTGTCAACTCATCATTTAACAACATAGAAAAAGAAAAAAAAAATGTTCAGCAACAGAACAACTGCTACATCAATGTCTGCCTTTCAACTCTAAGAATACATCCCATATGTAATGCGTAAGTGGTCAAAACTGATAAATATCCACAGCGCACGTGTCCAGGTGGAACAAATCACCTTGTGAATAATCGCGCAGCGAGCCCACGTAACAAGGGCCGCGGGTAACCGCACCCCGGGAGCCTGCACGGCTCCCCCTGCCGCACTGATGCTCCCCAGCGGCCCACGGCAGGAGGCAGACAGGATGGGGGAAGGGAGGGACAGGATGGGGAAAGGGAGCAGGAGAGGGGGGTGAGAGAGGGGCGTAACGAGGGAGGCGGCTCGCGCAGCAAGCCCGCGGCCCGAGGCTCACCGCACCCCGGGAGCCTGCACGGCAAAGAGAGACAGGGGAGGGATAGAGAGGAAAAGAGAGACAGGGGAGGGATAGAGGGTGCAAAGAGGGACAGGGGAGGGATAGAGGGGGATAGAGTGACAGAGGAGGGATAGAGGGGGCAAAGAGAGATGGGGATGGATAGAGGGGGCAAAGAGAGACAGGGGAGATATAGAGGGGGCAAAGAGAGACAGAGGCGAGAGAGGGGGCAAAGAGAGACAGGGGAGGGAGAGAGGGGGCAAAGAGAGACAGGGAAGGGAGAGAGGGGGCAAAGAGAGAAGGGGAGGGAGAGGAGGCAAAGAGAGACAGGGAGGGAGAGGGGGCAAAGAGAGACAGGGGAGGGAGAGAGGGGGCAAAGAAAGACAAGGCAGGGAGAGAGAGGGCAAAGAGAGACAGGAGGGAAGGGAAAAAGACATGGGAGAGAGAAATGTTTGGGAAAAAACTTGATCTTGCCGTCATTTTTTGACGGGCAAGTCACTAGTTAGAAATATCCTTCTTCATCATCTGCCAGATGAGTAGCTTGTTTCATATGTAAGAAAATAATAGTTAAAACAAATGTTTTATATTACCAGCATGTCTTGGTATGTGATGAAGTAGGCGCTCAAATAGCATGTGTAATGTTCACATTAGCATGTTCCTTGTATGCTTCTTACAGATCGCAAAGATGTGTCACATTCCTTACAGTCAGAACATTGCATGATGATTACCATCCCAACATTCCATGACCATGCTAATGTCACATTGCATAATGTATGTTCATGCGCCATAATCGTTACATATTTAAATAGTTACACAGTATTTGAGGTTGCAAAAAGACTTTTAGTCCATCAAGTTTAATCTTTCTAGATATCCTCTGATCTGCAATATGTGGGTTAATTGTTAATTGATCCAAAGAAGGGCAAAGAGAAAAAAAACAAAAAAACTTTGCCAATTGTCTGAAAAGGGGAAAAAATCTGACTCCTCACTGGATCAATACTCCCTCTCTAATTATCCAGGATAAACCTGAATGTCCTTTTTTATTTAAATCTATATCCAATCCCTTTTTAAAGTTATCTATTGAACCTGCTGCTGCCACCACCTCCTTTGGTAGAGAATTCCACAGATTAACTACCCTTACAGTGAAGAACCCTTTTCTTTCTTTAAGGTGAAATCTTTTAACTTCTAATCTCAAAGGATGTCCTCTTGTCGGTTGAAAACCTCTTGGCACAAAAAGCTCACTTGACAAAGCCTTATACTGATCCAGAATGTATTTATATAAGGTAATCATATCCCCTCTTAGACACCTTTTTTCTAGAGAAAATAAGTTTAATTTGGTTAGTCTTTCTTCATAACTTAGGTCCTCAATTCCCTTTATTAGCTTTGTTGCCCTTCTCTGTACCTTTTCCAGCTCTAAAATGTCCTTTTTATGTACTGGTGCCCAAAATTGTACTCCATATTCCAAATGAGGGTACTAGGTATTTGTACAGTGGGAGAATTATATTTGCTTCCCTTGCTTCTATATCCTTCTTAATACATGCTAATATTTTACTTCCCTTTGTAGATTCTGCTTGGCATTGAGCAAAGTTACCTAGGTGGCTGTTCACAAGTATTCCCAAATCCTTTTCAATATCTGATACCCCTAGATTTGCTCCATTAAGAATATAAAGTGCATGGCTATTTTTCCTTAACTTTACATTTATTCTTAACTTAGTGATATCAGCAAAAAGGAGACAATACTTTCCAATCCTACTTCTAAGTCCCTAATAAATATATGAAAAATTAGAGGACCTAATACTGAACCCTGAGGAACCCCACTTACCACATTAGTCCAATCAGAGTATGTTACATTTACAACAACCCATTGCTTCCCGTCTTTTTGCCAGCTCTCAATCCATGAGCATGATTTGACATGAACTATCCCTCATAAATCCATGTTGACTCCTTCTCATAATCCTGTTCAAATAGACATGCTCTTGTAAATTAGCCCTTATTACCCCTTCTAAAAGCTTCCCCACTACAAACGTGGGGCTCACTGATCTATAATTCCCTGGATTTGCTCTTGCTCCCTTTTTAAATAAAGGTATCACATCTGCTTTTCTCCAGTCATCTGGTAGAGACCCTGTGTTGACTGAATCTTGAAAATTAGATACAATGGTTTGGCTATTACAGAACCCAGTTCCCTCAGTACCCTTGGATGTATTCCATCAGGCCCCGGGGGTTTATCGACATTTATCTTTTCCAACCTCTTTTGGATTTCTTCCTGTGTTAACCAGTTATTTGATGAAGGTAGTGTAGCCCCATTATGTTGCAGTGACCCAACCATGGGTACCTCCCTTGTGTTTACCAAAGAAAAGAACCTATTTAGCTTATCTGCCTTTTCCTGGTCGCTAATTATCAGGCAGCCTGTGTCACATTGTAATGTTCCTATAGCTTCCTTCGTGGCCTTCTTCCTATTAAAATATTTTAAAAATATTTTAGGGTTAGTCTTACTCTCCTTTACAACTAACTTTTCATTTTCTATTTTAGCAAGTCTAATAGCCCTTTTGCAAGCCTTGTTGATTTCCTTGTATTTGCATAAAGCAGTGTCTGTTCCCTCTTGTTTGTATACTTTAAACGCTTGTTGTTTACTCCTCATCTTCATCTTTAATTCATTGCTAAGCCACATAAGTTGTGATTTACTCCTTCTACTTTTATTTCCACATGGTATATGGTGATAAGTATGTATATTTAGTAAGGTTTTGAACGTTGTCCATTTATGCTCAGTATTTTTACCTGTCAGTTCTCTGTCCCAGTCTATACGTTGTATCACTGCCCTTAGACCATTAAAATCTGCCCTTTTAAAATTAAGAGTTTTCATTAGCCCCTTACAGTTATGTTTTTTTAATTCAATCTCAAATGAGACTGTGTTGTGATCACTGTTTCCCAAAGGTGGCCCTATTTCCACATTTGATACTATATCAATATTATTTGTGATAACTAAATCTAAGTTTATTTTATCCAGTTTATTTCAGGGTAATTAAAATCCCCCATTATTAGAACTAGACCATGCTTAGCTGCATTTCCAATCTGTAACAAGAATTGCATTTCCTCACTTTCAATTATATTTGGGGGTTTATGCATACTCCTGCTAATATTCTTTTAGAATTTGCTCCTCGACTATTTAACTCTATCCACAAACATTCAACATTACCGCTAGTTCCAACATAAATATCTTCTCTGACTATAGGCTTAAATTCACACTTAACATACAGACAAATCCCTCCTCCTCTTTTACCATTACCTCTATCTTTCCTAAATAGGTTATAACAATCCAGATTAACAATCCAGTCATGAGATTCATCCCACCTCGTTTCAGTAATGCCTATTAAATCCCATTTCTCATTAACTGCTAATAATTCTAACTCTCAAATTTTTCCTGGCAAGCATGTGGCATTAGCAAGCATACACCTTATGTTATGAGTCTGTGGTTCTGAATTGCCTGCCACTGTACTTGAGTTACTTAGCAATATCTCCCTATTGACTGTACTTACCCTCCCCCATCTCCTCCCAAATGACTAGTTAATAAGTTCCTTACCCCTCTACACTTACTACCCCATTACTTCTTTCTTGTCCTTCCCCCCACCTACTAGTTTTAAAAACTCCCCCAGCCGTTCTATCATCCTATCCCCTAGCACAAAAGCTCCCTCATCATTAAGGTGCAATCCATCCCTGCTATAGAGATTGTACCCAAGTGAGAAGTCAGCCCAGTGCTCTAAAAAAAAACTGCTGGCTTGCAGTGGGCAGATCCAAACTGATCATATTTTTTTTTGATTTTAGGTAGTAAAACAGATCTTATAAGCACTGTTATATAACTAGTAAAATACAGAAAGCTCCTTCAAGTGCAATGCAAATGTATGTTCAGAATTATACCAGTGTATTTCCATAAACACAAAACGATACTTTAGATTTCTAAAAGACACATGGTTCACCTTGTCGTGGTGAACGGTCTTGTGTACTTCGATGAAGCTATGAGCTATATTATGTAGGGTCAGCCAGGATGGGAAGGTCATGGCAGAGAGGTCAGACAAATTGCAGAGAGGGAACTGGAGAAGGAACTGGTAACCCACTTCAGTATCTTTGCTAAGAAAACTTTATGGGCAAGAACATCCAGAGACATAACAATATGGCACTGGAAGATAAGCCCCTTAGGTCAGAAGGTGCCTACCACATTACTGAGGAAGAGCAGAGGGCAAACACAAGTAACACCAGATCTAATGAAGTGTTTGGGCCAAGCCGAAAGGACACCCAGCTGCCGATGTGTCTGGAGGGGAAAGGAAATTCTGATGCTGCCAAGATCAAATCAGAATAGGAACCTGGAATGTTAGAACTATGAACCAAGGCAACTAGATGTGGTCAATGATGAAATGACAAGGTTAAACATTGATATCCTGGGAACTAGTGAACTTAAATGGACTGGAATGGGACATTTCACATCAGACAACCACCAGATCTTCTACTGTGGTCAAGAATCCTGCAGAAGAAATGGAGACCATCCTAGTCAATCAAAGAGTGGCCGAAGCAGTGCTCGGTTACAACCCAATACATTCAAATTCAAGGCAAGCCATTTAATATCACAATGATCCAAGTCTATGCTCCAACCACGGATGCTGAAGAGGCTGAAGTTGTCCAGATTTACAAATACATTCAATACGTCATAGATATAACACCAAGAAAATATGTTACGATCATCATAGGAGATTGGAATGCTAAAGTAGGGAACCAAAGCACACCTGGAATAACTGGCAAATTTGGCCTTGGAGTACAAAATGAAGCAGGTCAGAGATTAGTAGAATTCTGTCAAGATAATTCTCTGGTTGTAGCAAACACCCTCTTCCAACTGCCTCCGTGACGACTCTATACATGGACGTCACCGGATGCACAATATAGAAATCAGATTGACTATATACTTTGTAGCCAAAGATGGAGCTCTATACAGTTAGAAAAAACAAGACCTGGAGCAGACTGTGGCTCAGACCATGAGCTTCTTATTGCAAAGTTGAAAATTTAACTGAAGAAAAGAGGGAAAACCATCAGGGTAAGTAGATAGGAAATACATAATATCCCTTGTGAATATGCAGTGGAAGCAAAGAATAGATTTATGGATTTAGATATGGAAGATAGAATGCCTGAAGCACTTTGGACCGAAGTTTGCAACATAATCCAAGAAACAGCAACAAAGAATATCCCTAAAAGAAAGAAAAGTAAGAAGCCAAACTGGTTGTCTGATGAGGCTTTGAAAGTAGCACGGGAAAGAATGCAAGTAAAAGGTAGCGGAGATAAGAAAAGGTTTGTCCAACTGAATGCAGAATTCCACAGGATAGCAAGAAGAGACAAGGAGATATTCTACAATGAGTAAAGAGATTGAAGAAGATAACCGAATGGGTAAATCAAAAGATCTCTTCAAAAAAATAGTGAAACCTAAAAGGCACCTTTCATGCAAAAGTGGGAGTGATAAAAGACAAAAATGGTAGGGACTTAACAGAAGAAGATTAGATAAAGATGAGGTGGCAGGAATACACTGAAGATCTATACAGGAAGGATCTTAACAGCAGTGATGACCTCAGTCGAATGAGTTGGAGCCAGACATCCTGCAGAGTGAAGATAGATGGGCCCTAGGATGTCTTGGCAGCAGGAGGTGATGGAATCCTAATTGAACTATTTACAATTCTACAGGATGATGCTGTGAAAGTGTTACTTGCCTTATGCCAACGCATTTGGAAAACTCAAGAATGGCCAATAGACTGGAAAAGGTCAGTCTACATCCCAATCCCCAAAAAAAGGCAGTGCCAAATAGTGCTCCAATTATTGAACAATTGCACTAATTTTTCATGCCAGCAAGATAATGCTTAAGATTCTACAAGCTCGACCCAACAATATATGGACCAGGAACTACCAGATGTACAAGCCGGGTTCCGCAGAGGAAGATTCACACGAGATAAAATTGCCAATATCCGCTGGATAATAGAGAAAGCAAGAGAGTTCCAAAAAAAACTTTACTTCTGCTTGATAGACTATTCTAAAGCATTTGACTGTGTGGATCACAACAAAATGTGGCATGACCTTAAAGAGATGGGAATACCAGATCATTTAATCCTCCTCCTAAAGAATCTGTATGTCGACCAAGAAGCCATGGTCAGAATAGAACATGGGACAACAGAATGGTTCAAGATCTGACAAGGAGTGCAACAAGGTTGTATATTATCACCTTATTTATTCAACTTATATGCAGAGTAGTACATCATGTGTAAGGTTGGACTGGATGAAACCAAAGCCGGAATCAATATTGCTGGAAGAAATATCAACAACCTCAGATACACCGATTATACTACTCTGATGGCTGAAATTGAGGAGGAACTAAAGGACTTATTTATGAGGGTAAAAGAAGAGAGTGCAAAAGTTGGCCTGCTGCTCAACATTAAAAAGATAAAGATCATGGCAAACGGCAATCTCACTTCCTGGCAAATAGACGGGGAGAACTAGAGGCAGTGACAGATTTTATTTTCCTTAGATCCAAGATCTCTGCAGTTGGTGACTGTAGTTATGAAAGCAAGCTTGGACAAGCTAGTAAAAAGTAAAGATATTAACTATTAACAAAGGTCCGCATAGTTCAAACTATGGTATTCTTAGTAGTAACATACTGATGTGAGAGATGGGCCATAAAGAAATCTGAGCGCCGTAGAATTCACGCCTTTGAATTTTGGTGTTGGCGAAGACTGCTTACAGTCCCTTGGACTACAAGAAGATCTAATAAATCAATACTTCAGGAAATCAAGACAAACTGTTCACTAGAAGGTATGATCATGAGGCTGAAGCTCAAATATTTTGGTCCATATTATGAGACGGCAGGATTTCCTAGAAAAGACTCTGATGCTAGATAGAATTGAAGGCACAAGAAGAAGGGGGCGACAGAGGCGGAGATGGATACAGTCACGGAGAGTGGGGACGCGACTGAATGACTAAACAACAACAATGAACAGAGGGTGTGTTTAAAAACTGATATAGCCAGTTAAGTATGTAATATCTTGTAAATAAATTACAGTTTTTCCACAATAGTGCAACCACCTAGACAACCCACTTTTTGTTTTATTGCATTCAGTCAGACACAATTTATAAACTCTGGTGCATCAGCTGTGGATTAAATCACAGATAGAAGTTAGTAGGTAGTTAGGAAAATAGTATTGAGTGGGCCAGTTTAACAGGATCGCTGAATTTTTCAGAAAAAAAATATAAGCAAACTAAATTATTCAAAAACGTATAGTATTGATGACACTACACTCAAAAACATAACTTACACATTACTATGTATTTTAGAAGGCTGGGCAATTTTTATATCACATATTATAATTGTCCTGCTACGAGTCGTCGTCACGCTGTTTGCGTGGTCCGTACGAATAGCGGGCTTAGCGATGAGCGCCGCAGGCGCTCATCGCCCGGCGAGCCTCGAGAAGCGAGGCGAGCCGTTAACCCGTAGAACTTTAGCGGGCTTAGCGATGAGCGCCGCAGGCGCTCATCGCCCGGCGAGCCTCGCGAAGCGAGGCGAGCCGTTAAACCGTTGCACTTTGGCAATGAGCGCCGCAGGCGCTCATTGCAGGCGAGCCTCGCGTAGCGAGGCGAGCCGTTAAAACGTAGTAAAAAAATACGGCCGCAAACCGCCTATCATAAAAATAAAAATTAACAATAACTACACACACCACATACATAAAAACCTAACCGATAGCAAGAGGGAGCATCCACGACCTGCAGAAAGCGAGTTACACATTGATTTACCTTAAAATACAAAAATGTAAACACAAAAAAAAAAATAAGCGACAGAAAAAATGGCGGCCGAAAAAAATGAAAACGAGGCTACAGCACTCTGAGCACGAAAAAGACTTACGGTTAATCCCTGAAGGCGTAGACACATTACGGATAATCCGTGACGGCGTATAAGACACATTACGACATCGCAAAAATCGGACGCAACCCGCGGACAAGAAAAAAGATAAAACACACTAAATACACAGAACACATACATAAAAAGGTTACCGACAGCAAGAGGAAGCATCCTGGACCTCAAAACAAAAACTATCGCCTTCATTTAAAGCAAAATAAAAGAGTTTAGACACTTTAAAAAAAATAAGCGAGAGAAAAAATGGCGGCCGAACAAAACGAAAACGAGGCTACAGCACTATAGCCACGGAAAACACTTACGGAAAATCCGATAAGACGCACACCACACATTTCCGGATTAACACGAAGTTCCCGCCTTTGTCTCGCGTAGACTCCGATTTCCCGCCTTTGCCTCGCGCCGACTACGATTTCCCGCCTTTGCCTCGCGCCGACTACGATTTCCCGCCTTTGTCTCGCGCCAACTCCGATTTCCCGCCGAAAACAACACATTGGTCTCGAGCAACAGCGTATTTCCCGCCGAAAACAATGCATTTCGCTCGCGCACCCGTATTTCCCGCCGAAAACAATGCATTTAGCTCGCGCAAAAACCTATATATAGGGCACAATTGACACATTACTGACACCTTTTCCTGAGGTGATGACAGTGTGACTGGACATTTTCGGATGCTGGAAAATCGAAAGAGATTGATAGCTCTTCAGGATACTGATTCAGGAACATTGAATTACAAAAGGTACATTTTAAGAAGTATCATTAATTAATTACTATATTATTAGTTACTTAATAAGGACAATTATGTACATTAAATTAATAATTGGTTATGTATTGTGCATTAATTATTAATGTACATTACATTGAATTATTAATTAATAATGTACATTAAATTAATAATTAATTGATTATATATTGTGCTTAAATGTGTGAAACATTGTAAATAATATTCATAATGTATTTTATTTAATTAAGAATTAATAATCAATAAAATATAACCAATTAACTATTAAATTAATGTACATTATTTCATTAACAGAAATATAATATTGAGCTTAACTGTGTGAAACAATTGACAATACTATTGATAATGTACATTAAATAATTAATGATTTAAGCATTAATATAAAAGTGAGTTTGCGTTTAAGAATGTCCATAAAAAAAAAACACATTTATTCATGAATTAATAAATAATGTACATTAAATTTAATTATTAATTAATAATGTACATTCTATTACAAATTAATTGGTTATATATTGTGCATTAATTAATTGTAGATTACATTACTAATTAATTGGATATTGTAATTACCTGTGTAAAAGAATTGTAAATAACGTTTATAATGTACTTTCTACAATTAATTAATTATTACTAAACAGTAATATCAAAAATGTTAGCGTTTAAGAATGTGCAGAAAACAAACACATTGATTCATTAATTAAGAATGTACATGATTTTAATAATTTAATTCTCAGATAGACTCATGTTTATGTTTTCAGTTTAAATTTAATTAATAATGTACATTAAATTAATAATTGCTTATATATTCTGCATTAATTAATAATGTACATTAAATATAATTATTAATTAATAATGTATATTACATTAGTAATTAATTCGTTAGATATTGTGCTTACCTGTGTGAAAGAATTAAAAATAACATTCATAATGCACTTTTAATGAATTAATTATTAATAATGAGTAATATCAAAAACAGTTTTGTATTAGATTACTATAGGAACATATTAAAGAATTTGCTTTCAGGTTTTTAAGGAATAAAAATATATGTCTCTTGATTGATGTTTATTTCATGATATGGGTGAAGTGAAATAATACAAAGATTCTAAAATTTAAATTACAGATTATTGATCAAGGAAAGTGAATAAACACACAGTGTGACGTTTGCAGCCTTTGAACAACATCAAGACCGTCTTTGCAGGTAAATATTTAATTTGGTCCTGACACATCAAAACAGCATATGTTAAAAAAAATTATGGAAAGTTGAATAGACAATACGAAGCAATACAAACATTTAACAAAACGAAGAAGCACTTGCCAAAAAAAAAAAAAAAATGTATGCAGTGAAGTGAATCAAGAAGGATTTAAAATGAATTGAAAGATGAATAATTGATATAATAAATATATATGTCCAGTTATTACCAATTTAATATATGTCAATAAAATACTTTGAAAAATGGTTTCATTTATTTCATTGGAAACAAGGATAATGTTTATTCATCAACTTTAATGTAACAGTCCAAAAAGTAAAAATACATATGTACACAAAAATAAGAAGAAAGACTAATTAATATTTATACTGACTATTACAGATTAAAAAATGGAAGATAATGGAGAAGACAAAATGGAACGCAAAAGAAGATTGGCAAGGGAAAGGAAGCAAAGGTGGAGAGATGCTCATACACCAGAAACTTCACAACGCTTGAGAGAAGAAGATCAACAGAGACTTTTAAATAAAAGAAAGATTGCTAAGAAAGCCAAAAGTGAGTCTGTTGGGCCTTGCAAAAAAAGGAAAAGTAAAAAAAAACATCTATGTGAACCAGTGTCTAATGATTCTATTGTGCAGAATGACTTAAATGTAGACACACATGACAACAATGTACATATAGAAAGTGGGTTTGATATATATGTGGAAAAAATGCATGACAATGTGTTCAATACTGCAGTACATGTAGATACTCATTATTGTGGGTTACTTAATGTGCTTTGTCAGTTTTGTGGGGCCTATCATTTCATAAAGGAAAGACCTACTGATGGAAATTTCATTAGTTGCTGTCAGAAAGGAAAGGTGAAACTTCCACTAAGACATCCATTTCCATATTATTTAGAATGTATTATGAGTGATCCAACATTTTAAAATTATAATAATTTCAAACAAAACATCAGGTCTTATAACAGTGCAATTTCATTTGCTTCAATGGGTGCAACTTTAGCAGAAAATGTACCATGACATGGTCCTTATTGTTTCAGAGTTCAAGGTCAAATATACCACCGAACTTCACATTTACACCCACAAGAAGGAGAGCCAAGGAAATTTGCACAGTTGTATGTCTTGGATACGATGGAAGCTGTGGAACAAAGAATGACACTACCAGAAAATAGACAGTGTTTGCGCATAGTCTTTGAACAGCTGGATAAAATTATGCAAAACAACCCATTTAGTAAAGCATACAAACAATTAGCACAGCTGGAAAAAGAACAACAGGAACATGCTGAAAGACATCTATTGCCTATACCAAGAGTAAATATGGTGTTAAAAAGAGATCGCAACACTGATCAAAGAAGATATAATTTACCGACAGTAAATGAGGTTGCTATGGTGTTTAAAAATGAGGATGGTGAACCACCTTTTCAGCGTGATATTAGAATATATCCACGCAATGAAGAACAACCATTTATCAACATCAATATATTAAGTTGTAATTTAGATCCAATGACATATCCCATTTTCTTTCCAAATGGTGAACCTGGATGGGAACCAAAATTAAAATTGGAAACTTATCCCAATACTAAACTTCGAATTAGATCTAATATTTCAATGCTGGAATATAAAGTTGCACAAACTGCTATCCGTGACTGCTTTAATCCAATTTTACATGGAGGCAAACTCACTCAACAACGGATTATTGATTCATATCTACAAGTTGAAGCCAATAATTTAAATTTCATTAAATTTCAACAAAATAAATTACGAGTTGAACAGTATTTTGGATTAATGGATTATGTGGCTGAAATAGCTGCAAACAGAGACATTCCAGCTGGAAGAGCAATTATTTTGCCATCAACTTTCCAAGGATCTCCTCGCAATATGCGAGAAAGGTATAATGATGCCATGGCTATTGTCACAAAATTTGGAAAACCAGATTTATTTATTACATTCACATGTAATCCACAATGGCCAGAGATCAAGGAAAATTTGTATTTGGGACAAACTACATCTGACCGACCAGATTTAGTGGCAAGAGTATTTAAAATCAAACTGAATTCATTAATACATGATATCACTAAAGCAAAATTATTTGGACAATGTATGGCATTTGTTTACACTATTGAATTTCAAAAGAGAGGACTGCCACATGCTCACATACTTTTAATACTGCAGGAAAAAGATAAGTTGAAAACTGCAGAGAGAGTGGATTCAGTCATTTCTGCCGAATTGCCAGACCAAGAAAAATATACAAAACTTTGGGAGATTGTTACACATAGAATGATTCATGGCCCATGTGGAGAGATGAATCCTAATTCACCATGTATGGAAAATAAAAAATGTACAAAAGAATTCCCAAAACAATTTCAAATGCAAACTTATGCTAATTGTGATGGATATCCTTTGTATAAAAGAACACAAGGAGAAACAGCTATTATCCGGGGCCAAAAGGTTGATAATAGATTTGTTGTTCCATACAATCCACATTTGCTCATCAAGTACAATGCACACATCAATGTAGAAGCTTGCACTTCGATTAAATCAATTAAGTATGTGTATAAATATATATACAAAGAATATGACGCAGCTACTGTTGTTGTACAAGGTGCTGTAAATGAAAATGAAAATCCAATTGTACAGGATGAACTATCAAATTATTTAGATGCTCGCTATGTTAGTGCTCCTGAAGCAATGTGGCGCCTTTTGAAATTTGAGATGCATGATCGGTCACATGCTATCTATCGTTCAGCTGTACATTTGCCTCAAAGTCAGATGGTTTGCTTTACTCAAGAAAATGAAAGACTTGCATTATGTCAAAGTGAAGACAGAGATACCACACTTATAGCATGGTTTAAATTAAACTGTCAGGATACGCAGGCCAGACAATTTTTATACATAGAGATACCATATTACTATGTATTTGTAAATGGTCAATGGAAAGAACGAAGAAGAGATGCACAAAAAATTATACCACGCATTTATACCGTCAGTCCAAGGGATATTGAACGTTTCAGCTTAAGATTACTTCTGCTACATGTTCCCGGTGCACAGAGTTTTGAGCATTTACGTACAGTCAATGACATAGTTTATGATACATTCCTATTAGCTGCAAGACAGCAAAATTTCATAGCTGATGATACAGAATGGGAGAGGTGTCTGGAAGAAGCAGCGCTATGTCAATGCCAAAGCAAATGAGACAACAATTTGCATTCAAATGCATATTTTGCAATGTTCCTGATGCTTTCACTTTGTGGGAAACATTTAAATTAAACATGTCAGAAGACTTCTTGAAACGTTACAGAGAACCAATCGCTCTGTTAAAAACATTGTTGGAAATTCAAGAAATATTGTTTGCTCATGGATTAAATTGTTCAAGTTTTAATTTACCGGATCCAGGACTTATAGATGACATTAATTTTGATGATTATGACACTGAGCTACAAAAACAAAAAACACAAGAAAAACTGGCAGCATTAAATACTAAACAGTTAGAAGCATTTTAGGCCATCACAAATGCTACAGATGATGAAATGGTCAAAGACCGGTATTTCTATCTAGACGGCCCAGGTGGATCTGGAAAAATCTTATCTTTACAATTGTTTGATGAGTTATATTCGATCACACAGTCAGATAGCTATGCCATTTGCAACAACTGGAATTGCTGCACTTTTGTTAGATGGTGGTAGAACTGTTCATAGTGGATTTAAGCTGCCAGTTCCCATTTTGGAAACATCAGTGTCAGATATTCGACTCAATTCTATACAAGCAAAAAAATTTAAACTAACGAAACTAATTATCATAGATGAGGCAACAATGATGTCATGTCACGCACTGCAATGTATTGACAGATTCTTAAAAGAAGTGATGGATAATAAGTTGCCATTTGGTGGAAAGGTGATGCTGTTAGGAGGAGATTTTCGGCAAACATTACCTGTTGTGCCACACGGAAATAGAACAGAGATCATTGAAACATGTATCAAGACCAGTAAACTGTGGCAAATATTTACACATCTCAAATTAGAATTAAATATGAGATCTGAAGGCCAAAATGAATTCAATGATTGGCTTATTAAAATCGGAGAAGGAAAACATCCAGAAATACAGCATTTACAAAATGATACTATTGAAATTCCATCAGAAATGGTTTGCAACGAATCACTGATATCAGCCATATTTCTAAACACTCTTAATAACGAGGATTACTCAGACATTGCAAACAAAGTGATATTAACATCAAAAAATATCGATGCCTTGAATGTAAATAATGAAATTTTAAAATACATCAATGCACCACAGAAGAATTATTACAGTGCAGATTCAGTTCTGGCTGATGATAAAGAGAGTGAATCGAATTTTAGTATCGAATTTATTAATTCCTTAACACCATCTGGAATGCCACCACATATTTTACAATTGAAAAAAGGTGCAATTGTCATGTTATTGCGAAATATGAATCCAAAAAAAGGACTTTGTAATGGCACCAGATTAATTGTGCATGAGTTAAAAGATCATTTTATACATGCAGAAATTATAACTGGGACCCATAGAGGTGACCGAGTTTTTAAACCAAGAATTGATTTAGCTCCAAGTGAGAGTGGTTTGCCTTTTGTCCTTCAAAGGAGACAGTTTCCAGTTATCATGGCATTTGCCATGACCATCAATAAATCACAAGGCCAAACTTTTAAGTCTGTTGGGATTTTTTTAAAGGAACCAGTTTTAGCACATGGACAACTCTATGTTGCTTTTTCAAGGTGCACCAATCCAAACGAAATTAAAGTGACTGTTGACGAAAATGAAAGTCAGGGTCATTTATTAGACGATGGATGCGTTTACACAAAAAACATTGTGTACTATGAGGTGTTGTAAACATAGAGTAGAGTAGTTTCATTTCTATGACAACATTTTAAGGTACTCAATATTATTGCACAAAAACAACATTTCAAGAACAAACTATATACAATGGACAAAAAAATCCATAGAGAACAGTGGTTTGACTTCCAGTACAAAATGTAAGTACTCTGGGACTCTTTAAATAGGGGACCACTATTTCACTTTGGAAACTCTATGTGATATTTGCATAAAAGACAAACAGAAAATAAAAAAAAAACTTAAACATCCTTAAACATATTGAAATGGGTTACAAGTTTCATGTTCATATGATTGGTCCCACAAAAAAAAAGTTTAAAAACTGTTTGTTAAAGAGATATGTTATAGGCAAACATGTATTGTTACTATATAGTTGAACCATTTCATAAGATTTGGAAAAGTATTGATTCAGGGAGTAATCCGATCGCCAGTTAATGGGGTCAGGAAGGAATTAATTTTTTTCCCTCTAAGATACAATTGCAAAAGTTTGAATGGGGTTTTTTTATTGTTTGCCTTCCTCTGAATTCAATGCTAATTTAGTTTAACGAGAGTTTAACAAAAATGTTACAAATAAAAAAAAAAATGTTATTTGTAAAAAAATGTACTTACTCTAAGTTAATATAGTCTGCAGTTACTAAGTGATAAATATCTATTTAAAAGTGTTAGTATTGTTAAAAGAAGGTTGAAAGATTGTATAATATACAAGTTGCCTGTTACAAAATTTCATGTTACACTTTACAATATGTATGCATTAAAAAGTACAATATGTATGCATTAAAAGTAAGATATTATTATATTGTTTTTTTTTTTTAAAAAATGATTATGAAATATAAGTTGAAAGTTACAAAAAATAAAAAGTTAAAAAAAGAAATGTGTATTTCTTTTTAGAAACAAAAAAGGGACAAATGTAGTAGACTCATTTTGTGTTGCAAATAAATTTCACAACATTTAAATTTTATTGACCGTCATTTTTTTTTTGACGGGCAAGTCGCTAGTTATAATATATAAACCATTTTTTTGTAGGATGCTGAAAATCTTTTTGATAGTTAGCTAGCCACTTTTATACAACTGAAAAGTAATTTGCTGCTGTCTCTTCAGGTGTGGAACCTGGAGACCACAAAATAAAAAAAATCATGGTTCATATTGGAATAATGCTGCAGAAATAACATTTCATAAAGGTTGCTGTAGATTTAAAAATATTATCCAGCCATCTACTGACTAACTAATTTGATGCAAAACAAGTTTAAAATTATTTAGATTACGGTAATTATATTTTGCCAGTAACAGCAGCCCACTTGGAAAATGTCACATTGCTGCAGTTAGTTCTTTGTTGCATCACTCAGAGGAACCTCTAAAATCTTAAATCAGGAGAAGCACCCCATGTATCTTGCTTTAAACTTGTTTTAGATCAATGCCAAACAGTATCAGTTTATAAAAACACTATGCAAAAGTTTTTTTTTTTTTTTATCTTGTCCTGACCAGTTAGAGTGTGCCTGGAAGCCTCCGCTAGACTCATCTTCAACACCAAACGATCAGTGTCTGCAGCTTCTCTCTGTCAATCACTCCACTGGCTTACCATAGCTTCCCGAATCAAAGTTAAAATCATAACCCTAACATATAAAGCCCTCAACAACAGTGCACCCCCTTATATCTCTGCTCTTGTTTCAAAATACTCTCCCAACCGCCCCCTTCGATCTGCTAAAGACCTTCTTCTTTCCTCCTCTCTCATCACCTCCTCTCACTCCCGTCTTCAAGACTTTTCTCATGCTACCTCTACTATTTGGAACTCCTTGCTCCGCTCCATAAGACGATCTTCCTGCCTCAAAACCTTTAAAAAATTACTAAAAGCACACCAGTTTAAAAAATCTTATCACCTTTAGCCTTAACATGTACAACTGAATGTCCCACAGCTTAATAACACCTACATCCACAATCTACAGTACAACACACAGACACCTCAACTTGACTGAACCAATTGCTGTCACACTGCCATCTTGCATTTGTCACCCTCTTGTATCACACCTAAACCTTTAGATTGTAAGTTTGCAAGTTTTCAATCTTGCGTCAGTGCCTTGGAAACAAGCTCTATGTACATTTGATTTTATGCTCAAATACAGGGCCCTCTATTCTTTACAAGGTGTTAAATTAGTTTTTTGCTATGTACTTAAACCCTGTACAGCGCTACAGAATATGTTGGCGCAACTTAAATAAAATAATAATAATAATAAACCTTTGGAATATATACACACAGAGGATGCTCTGATGCAGATGTGTCTGGAGGGGTAAAGAACAATTCAGCATACTAACCTAGAACATTAGAACTATGAACTAAGGCAAACTAGAGGTGGTCAAACATGAGTTGACAAGATTAAACATTGACCAGACCATCTTATCTGTCTTCTGAGGAATCTATATGTGGACCAAGAAGCCACGGTCTGATGACTAAAAATAAGGAGGAACTAAAGGGATTATTGATGAGGGTGAAAGAAGAGCGGGCAAATACTGGCATACTACTCAATGTTAAAAAGACAAATATCATGGAAAACAAGAATTTCAGTTCCTGGAAAATAGATGTATTCCCAGAAGTTACATATGGATGCGAGAGCTAAACCATAAAGAAAACTAAGTCCTGTAGAATTGATGCCTTTGAATTATGGTGTTTCAGAAAACTGCTTAGAGTTCATTGGACTGCAAAAAGATCCAATCAATCAATATTACAGGAAATTAGAAAAAGCGATTCAATGGATGTTTGATAATAAGGCTAAAACTCACACATTTTGACCATGGGAAGACAGGATTCCCTTGAGAAAACGTTGATGCTGGGAAAGATTAAAGACAAACAAAGAAGGGGATGTGTCACAACCTACTACTTCTGTTGAGTTTGATAAGAAGTAAATTCAAACCTGCTCAGTAGGACTGTGTGGTTCATTGTTTATCCTTGATAGCAGGAACAGAACCAAACAAGCTTACATACACAAAAGCACACAGGAACCCGTAGAGTCAACCAGCCAATGTTACCAATGCAGGTTCAGCAGCAATAATCCCAATACTAAAGATTACCATTTCCTCAGAATGAAACATACAATTAAAGTGTGCAGTTCAAACTGCCAACTAGTTTATTGATAGTGGTACAGCATACTTATGTATAACACAGTCCAATCATGTTCAGTCAGGGGAAGTCTGTCCATCAAGTGATGTCACCTTCTTAATCACTGCCTTGGTCCTGGAGCCTAACTGAGTACTCAATCGTATTGGCCCGTTTTTCAAGGCTTTTCAGGGGGTATCCGATCAGATAAGGAGCCAAGAAATTCTTTCTGATGGTGTATGTGACCTTCTATATGCCCCATTACTGTTAGGTGTATGTCCCTTTAAGAATCATTAGTGTTCTCCAACACCAGGACCTAGCTCCCCTTTATGCTGGATCCCAGCAGATATTAGTGGGAAGCAAGACATAATAGCAGGTACCCTATAGGGAGAGGAAGGTAGAGAGAGAGGAAGGCAGAGAGAGAGAGAGAGAAAGAAAGAAAAAAAGGAGAGATAGGGAAAGAGAGAGAGAGAGGGAAAGAGAAAGAGAGAGGGAAAGAGAGAGGGAAAGACAGAAAGAAAGAGAGAGAAAGAAAGAAAGAAAGAAAGCGAGAGAGAGGGAAAGAGAGAGGGGGAAAGAGAGAGAGAGAGAAAGACAGAGAGAAAGGGAAAGAAAGAGAGAGAAAGAGAGAGAGAGAGAGAGAAAGAAAGAAATAAAAAGGAGGGGGTGAACAGAGAGACAGAGAGGGAAAGAGAGAGAGAGAGGGAAAGAGAGTGGGAAAGAGAGAGAGAGAGGGGGAAAGAGAGAGAGGGAAAGAGAGAGAGAGAAAAAAATAAAAAGGAGGGGGGATGAACAGAGAGAGAGAGACAGAAAGGAGAGATAGGGATGGAGAGAGAGACAGATAAAAAAGAGAGATACATGGGAAGAGAGAGGGAGGAAGAGATAGAAAGAAGAGAGAGGAAAAAGGGAGAAGGGAGAGAGAGAAGAGAGAGAAGTAGTGAGAGGGAGAGGAATGGAGAAGTAGCGAGATGGAGAAATAGAAGAGAGGAAGAAGGGGAGAGGGAAGAGGGAGAATGCAGGGATAAGGAGTAATATATATATATATATATATATATATATATATATATATAGTAGGAATTTGTTTACCGTATTTTTCGCCGTATAAGACGCACTTTTTCTTCCCCAAAACTGGGGGAGGAAAGTTGGTGCGTCTTATACGGCGAATATACCTTTTGAAACTGCCTCTGTCCTCTTGATTTCACCCCAGCGCTTCCTACCAGCATCGCGTCGGCCGGTGCGTCCTAGTGACGTCACACACGCAACGCTGCAGTACACGTGGAGTGCTGGTAGGAAGCGCTGGGGTGAGATCAAGATGGCAGAGATCAGAAGGAAGGTGAGGATCAGGGGGATCAGGGGGGTCAGGGAGGATCAGGAGGGTCAGGGAGGGTCAAGGGCTCCCAAATCCTGCAGTATATGGATATGTATGTGTATGTGTGTGTGTGTGTATGTATGTGTGTGTGTATGTATGTGTGTGTGTGTGTATATGTATGTGTGTGTATGTGTGTGTATGTGTGTGTATGTGTGTGTATATATGTATGTATGTGTATGTATATTTATGTGTGTATGTATATTTATGTGTGTATGTATATGTATGTATGTGTATCTATAAAGGTGAGGATCAGGACGGTCAGGGAGGATCAGGAGGGTCAGGGAGGATCAGGAGGGTCAGGGAGGGTCAATGGCTCCCAAATGCTGCAGTATATGGATATGTATGTGTATGTATGTGTGTGTGTATGTGTGTGTATATATGTATGTATGTGTATGTATATTTATGTGTGTATGTATATGTATGTATGTGTATCTATATATATATATATATATATATATATATATATATATATATATATATATATTTGTGTGTAATGTAGGTGTGTATCTGTGTGTAAAGTGTATTTGTGTTTGAGTGTATTTGTGTTTGATTCAGATTTTTTTTTTCTTGTTTTCCTCCTCTAAAAACTAGGTGCGTCTTATCTGCCGGTGCGTCTTATAGGGCGAAAAATACGGTATATGTTTTTCAAACTATAGTCTGTCCCCTAACAGTGTCTGAGTGGAAGTAAACTGGCCCCCTTTTTAAAAAGTTTGAGGACCCCTGAATTAAAGCATAAAATTAGTGCATTGGTGGCAATGGTGTTTTTGTTTTTATTATGTAAATGATATTTATAAATGACATGGGCCCTCATTCAATTGCAATTTGGCCAATTGAATAGGGGTCTAAATAAGCACATAACATATATTTTTTAAAGAAGTTTTTAGTTAGTAAGCATCTATCCAAAAGCAAGGTTTTCACTAACTAAAAACTTATTTAAAAAAAATATGCTATGTGCTTATTTAGACCACTATTCAATTGGCCAAATTGCAATTGAATGAGGGCCATGGTCACTAAGCATTGGTTACTATGAAGAAGTTCTCATATTGAGAGAGGTATTCTTAAGATTAAAAATTACATTTCATATTATTGTTTCAAAATAATTTGGAGAAAATTACATTAGAATTAGAGTTTGTAAGAACACTGTCAATAAGACTAGCTTGTACACTAAGAAATGCTCAAAAATAATAAAAAATGAAATTAAAATTGTACAACACTAGTTGGTTAATAATGAGCAGAATGGGATTGTAGAATACAGTTTTTTGCAGTAGATATGTTTCTAGTTTTTTTGGAGCTAGTTAACCCCTGATAGAGTTCTGTGTATAAAAATTGTCATTAAAAGCAGTTTTCTGTATGGGAGACAGTAGGGGTGGGGGGTAAGAGTTAATTAAGGTCTATCTTAGGTCCTTTACCAATAAGTAATTAACAACAAGATATTGGTTAAAGTATAATGTACAGCTGTATGTATGATGTATATAGTTATGTTGTTAATAGAGCAAAAGCGGGGGATTGTGTGGGGAGAGGATATTCTTGGAGAGACTTGAAGTTTGATAAATGGGTATAGAAAATAATCTCTCAGAATGTCTAGGGGTTAAATTCACCATTTAAAAGACAGATAGCCATAGATCAATTTCAAAGAGTAATATGCCCCAAATAACAGTCAAAATAAGTTTCTTACTACTATTTTGAAAAGTTTAAATTATATTTAAAAAATATAGGCGCCACGGTTATCTGTGGGGATTTTAATATGGTAATTAACCCTGGGTTAGATAGGAAATCTTGTAAATGTCCAAATCCAGACCCACAAGTAGTAAGAAGAGCTAAAGTGATAGTCTTATGAAATATGAACCATATGATGTTTGGAGGTTGCTCCATGGGAATGAAAAAGATAGATTGAAAGACTTATATATAAAGGGAAGAAACCAAGACTTAAATCAACCATAGTAAAAAGAAGCTTTTCTAAAGGTGATATTGCATCCCCATGCATAAAAGCTTCATATATAGCAGTAATGTTATCTCATTTTATTAAATGGTCTTCCCTTAAAATAATACAGGTTGGTTACAGATCTAAAATGCACAAACATCTAAAGAACTTATCAAACAATGGCTTTGGCAAGATAACAGTATGCTTTTGTCGGTTAGAAGCTCAGTTCTGGTAAAACTGGTTTTAAACTATGGTTTACATGGAATAAGAAATTAAACTTGTCCATATTCCCCTCACCTAGTATTTGATTATGACTGGTTGAGTAGGAAACTTGGTTTACCCTACATGTGGGTTTGGGATAGATGGAATATGTATTAAAAGATTTATATGATATTAAAAAATGCTTTTTCAGATATATGCCTAAAATGTAATAAAAAAAAAGGGAGTTAGGGAGTTTAGCTGCACCTCACTGACAAGGCCCATAAAGGCCAAAACCCATCTGAAGTTTGCTGTTTCTCATGTTCAGGGTAGAATTGCCTGGCATTTCTGGGCTGGGCCGTTCTTTTGAGTGGGACCAGACTGATATACTACAGGATATTTCTCCCTGTGAAGGGTACAAGTGAGCTAAAAGAGGTTGCTTTCAGAGTGGCTTATCATGGCCATAGAACTAACCTATTAAGGTTGGATCGTTCTCTGATGAGCATCTCTGACTTAGTTTTTTTGTTTATGCAAATTATCCTTAGGATTTAGTCTCCCTAAGGGTAATAGGGGACCCCAGACGTGGACCCCTTGCTCACTGTGCCTTCGGGAGTTCAGCTGCACCTCACTGACAAGGCCCTTAAAGGCCAAAACGCGTCTTGGGTTTGCTGTTTCTCCTGTTCAGGGTTAGAATTGCCTGGTATTTAGAGGCTGGGTCACTCTTTTGAGTGGGACCAGACTGATATACTACAGGATATTTCTCCCTGTGAAGGGCACAAGTGAACTAAAAGAGGTTGCTCTCAGAGTGGTTTATCATGGTCATAGAACTAACCTTTTAAGGCTGGATCGTTCTCTGATGAGCATCTCTGACTTTGATTTGAAAAATTTAATCTATCAAGAAGTAAATGGCTTGAATCTGAAATCTTAAAAAGAACAATGAATGCATCTAAATATAGACTATTAAAAATTAGAGATCTCTCCCAATTCGAAAAGTTATCTGTACAAAATTATGCTAAACATTTACAGCCTTATTAAATTGCGATTCGGCCAATTGAATAGGGCTCTATATAAGCACATAGCATATTTTTTTACAGAAGTTTTTAGTTAATGAAGACCTTGCTTTTGGATTCACTAACTAAAAACTTCTGTAAAAAAATATGCTATGTGCTTATATAGAGCCCTATTCAATTGGCCGAATCGCAATTTAATAAGGCTGTTAATCTCTAAATGCTCCAACATTTGAAAAGGAGAAGGTGACTTAGAGAAAACTGTGGAAATGGAAAAATTGGAAAGGGACATTAACTTAGCTCTGTCTGTCGAGAAATGGTTTAAAGCATTTGAATTAACTCAAAAGATTATCAAAAATCAAGGACTTACAGAAGTATATTTTAAAATCACGAAAAAAAAGATGGCACTTAGTCCCATCCAAAGTTGTGATAATGAGGAAGGAAAGCAATCTAGGAAAATGTTGGAGACTTTGTTAATAAAAAGGCTCACAAAAACATATTTGGTGGGAATGTAATTAAATCAAGAATTTGTGGTTTTCATGTTTTAAATATACTTTCAAGATTAGTATTAAAATTATCAGTCCAACACCTGAAAATTGCTTAATTTCATATATTTTCAGATAATCTTGACTATGTAGAAAATGCCTTTATTATTCAAACAGTAGTAGTGGTAACATGGTCAATAGCTAAAAACTGAAAACAAATTTATATTCATAGTTACATAGTTACATAGTAATTAAGTTAGTGAAGTTTTAACAGAGTTGTAGAAAAATAGATATTTAGAAAAAGATCTCAGTAATTTGGGCATTAAGATCTCTAAGGGAAATAATTGGTCTATTTGGAATAAGCAAAAACAATCAGATGTATAGGTAATTAAAACTCCCTTGCTCCATGTTTGGTTGCATGAGTACTTGTATATATGTTTTTCTTCTTCTTCCTTTTTTTCTTTATTAGTATGTTTGCTGTACACATTTTATTGTCTGTAAATTTGTTTTTTGTGTTGTAATATGTGTTTATAAAAAATAATAAATAAAGAAAAAACAAAGTGTCCAGGTTGAGAGGAAAATGTCAGGGAAGAGAAAGAAGAAAGAATATCAATAGTCCATGTTAATCAAGGGCTATTGATCCCTGAGAAAACTGGCTTTGATAAAATGGTACTTGAATAAGGAAGCCCGAGGACTGGGGCCCAGGGTATTTTCCCAGGACATCACAGAATGACAGAGGTGGATAGATGAGGCATTGAAGCAAAAAACATGAGCTTTATGAATCTCAGAGGGGCAGTGACTGACAGCTGTGATATATTTACTACAAATATAAATGAAATCCCATCCTTGATATTAAAATGTGCCAGTCACACAGTCTGCAGTCTGAGTTCACCAGACATCTCTGCACAATAGACACCCAGAACCTAGTGTAAAATGTGATTTAAATAAGAGCATATACCACTCAAATATTAACTACTGATTATGTTATCTAATACCGAAAATTCTGATATAGTAGAATAATTCAATGTAACACAAAACAGAGATCTGAGGAAACGTTAGCTACTATGTATTTTTGTATGTAAATAATGGAGAAGATTGTGATAGTCAATAGGTGAAAAATAGTAATGTGACCAGACATCTATGTTTCTCTGAGTTATTACGAAAGGGCTTTTATCCTGAGTGTATGCGTCCAGTCCAGTGCATTAGTCCAGTGTATACTCAATTCAGTTTGCACTATGTCTTAACAGTGTTTGTGTGTACCCCTGTGTTTATTTACTATACTTGGCAATGGGATTTGTGCTAGTAATACATTAGTTAAAAACAGTGTTGTTATATAAAATATAATTACTGAGGTGATTTGCTGATTTTACCCACCCCTACCACACTAATTTATGATTTCAGTTAGATTGTGACTATAGTTTGATGGTCTAGTGGTAACCATGGCTTTCAACTATGACCAGTGGCAGAGATGGAATACTAAGCATTGTGACATCATCACTAACTGGCTACTTAAAGCCTCGCCATGTTCAAGGTTCTTTGTCCTTGAGATTGTTCTAGTAATAGGTAAGTCATGTGCTTTCCTCCTCTTACGTGTTAATAATGGACATAGATTGGGTAAACGGGGTGATATTATAAAGATTATATAAAAGACAAAGATCAGAGAGAGAGGACTTGGGTATCTGTAAATAAAGGGTGACTAGAACATGAAATCATGTATGTTTATTTGCAAAAGTATTGATATTTGTACTGTCCTTCTCAAAGATATGATAGTGACATGCACAAAAACATAATGTATTTGTTATCATTTATATGAATATTAATTATTGTCCATTGTCCTCGTTGTTGGAGAAGTAAGTGTTTTGAGTCGCTAACTCTTCTCTTCCATCTCTATGACTAGTAATTTAATATTTCCCTTTTTTTTAATCATTCAATTAAACACCGTAAATGTTCAATATTTTCTAAATAATTTTCTTATTCATGTCATGTAACCTATTTATTATTCTCTCTGATTTATTTCGGGTTGGACTGTTCTTTGTGTTTTTTTCAGAATTATCAGAGAGAGAAAAACTTACAATTTTTTTCAACAACTGGTAAGTACTTTGTGTTTGAGCTATGTCCTTATTTTAAATACTTCTTACAATATGCCCTTTTGTGTACAGTGGTGCGTGACATATTCATTGCTGTATATACATAATGTAGTGAGTTTGTATTGTTATGTGTTGTGTTTGTTATTATAAATTATATTTCACATTCCTTCTTATCTCATTCAGATGTCAGAAGATCACATACTCAGTAAGAAGGTACAAGTCTTATTTATGTTTTAAATAAGCACAAATACTAAGTATACCATAAATATAATGTAAAGGTTGGTTGTTTTAAAATCAATTTGAGTTTTGTATATGTATACAAGGAAGAATATGTTGGTGATAAGAAAATAAGAGCAGTGACATAAATTTTGTATCTCCTTTCTGTAATTACCAGTAATGATGGGGTAGGACTTCTAGGGCTCTAGGTCAGAATGCAGATTATTATATTGTGGCCTTATAGCCCTGCATGTGCTCATACTGCCATTGCACTTAGATATCCAATGAAGATATCACTGTTACTTCTCACTTCTGTTATTTTCTTATTATAACACTTCTCCTCAGTTGTCTACAGTGGCATATTACAAATGAAACACTAACTGAACAGTATATGTAGCCAAAGTGAATAGGCCATGAGGCCTCTTATAATCTGCAGAGGAAGCCCATACTGGATACCAGGGTTTGGATATTTATTTGGGTTTTAGGGATATTATCAGCTTTAAATTGCTCAGCAAATGTTCAGTTGTTGCAGGTCCTTGAAGAAACATAAATCAACATTAAAATTATTTTCAGCATTATAAAAACAACCAGCTATATCTATCTATATACGTACTATTCTGTTTCCTTCAATAAATTCTGAAGGTCCTCAAAGGACATTAATGAACAAACTCATGAGAGATTATAATTTTACTAAAACCAGCTACTTCTTCCTTCATAGCTTACTATACCTATCTGTGTGTGTGTCTGATAGATATATAGATAGATAGATAGATAGATAGATAGATAGATAGATAGATAGATAGATAGATAGATAGATAGGGGGGAATGGGGGAATTCACAGGAAGAGGTAATATCTGAGATGGGGATTTGAAGGAGGGGTGTTGAGGAATAAGGGAAGGAAGTATCCAGAGAGAGATAGGGAAAAATACATGTGTCTGACCTCATGGGTTAGAAAAATGTGCTGACAATGAAAGGGATAAAAAAGCTAACTTTCAAGCTCATATACATGGCACTAAACTTTTAAGATTTCCAATAACTAAGTATATTTATTTATTTATGCAACATCTGGGACCTTTGTTATCTCACTTTAAGTAGGGTTTTTTTCTGCCATGTCAGTTACTGCTACCTTAAAAAAAATCTATATAACACTAATTAATAGGTAGTTTTTCTTTTTTCAGATGGACAGATCACAGCAGCAAATTAATAGTAAGTGATTCTGGGGTAAGAATTGCTGGGTCTGTTCATGTTATATTCAATACATAAAACATGTAATGGTTATTCACTTACTGAACTCTCCTGAATCTAACACTAAAACACCATATGAAGGTAAACTATATATGTTAAGTTTACATGTCACACTTGCTATCAGAAATCTATATTTTAATATTGTGTATTTTTTGTATAAAATAATAACCCAGATGGGATAATTGATAGGTTCACATGACTCATTGCCATGGCAGCTGAAGAAGCTTGTTGAAAATATTTCTATTGATATTTTTATTATTAGGAGAATTTAAAAAACAAAGACATGTCTTCTAGCTACTGGAATAATTAAAAGTTGTTGCATAATATGTACATTAGTGAAAATGGCATGTTTAATATATCTAATTGTGTGGAACAAGGAGGTCTAGAGTGTTTTGAGTTAGCGGGTGAGTGAAAAGGTTGATATTTGAGCTAATTTCTGATCATATTTATTTTATTTTTCAGTATTTAAAGATGATGCAAGGTAAGTAGATGCAAAATATGATAGTCATAATTAAAACTCCAGATACCCATCTCATGTAAATTATTATTCCTTTACCCTGACATCAAAAAATCTTAAAGTAAATAGTAACTAGCGTTGCATCTACCCCACTGTAACACACAAAGCCTCTCACTAACTCACTGTGTAAACACATTAGAGTATACTAATGAAGGAGACAAGAAGAGTTAAAGCATAACATAAATATCCCCACTTCTTATGTTTCTATAGGACTTATTTATCAAAGAGGCATAAAAATGCAAGTCTGATTTTATAAACACCCCCAATAGACACCTAGAAAATGTATCTACAGAGCCCTATTCTTTTACTACAACATTGCCTTTCTTGTGTCACCTACTTCTTTAGCATATCAGTTAGTGACATATATTTGTTATTTGTTGTCCCTTTCAGATCCACTATGTTTCTATCACCTATATCACACACATCCTTCTAACATTTTAGCAAATAATTGGTTAACGCAGGAAGAAATCCAAAATAGGTTGGAAAAAATAAAGGTTAATAAAGCTCCAGGTCCTGATGGAATACATCTAAGGGTACAGAGGGAACTGGGCTCTATAATAGCCAAACCATTATATCTAATTTTTCAAGATTCACAGAGTCTCTACCAGATGACTGGACGAAAGCAGAGGTGATACCTATATTTAGGAAGGGAGCAAATCCATGGAATTATAGACCAGTGAGCCTCACTTCTGTAGTGGGGAAGCTTTTAGAAGGGTCATATACAAGAATATGTCTATTTGAACAGGATTATAAGTAGGATTCAACATTGATTTATGAGGGATAGATTATGTCAAACAAATCTAATTCGTTTCTATGAGAAGGTTAGTAGGAACCTCGATCAAGACAACTCAGTGGACGTAGTCTTTTTGGATTTTGCAAAGGCTTTTGATTCAGTGCCACATGGGAGACTATTGTGCAAACTAAGAGATACAGTAATTGCATAAAATTTCTGCTCATGGATCAAGAGCTGGTGTAAAGACAGAAAGCAAAGGGTTGTGGTAAATGGAACATACTCAGATAGAACTAATGTGGTAAGTGGGGTTCCTCAAGGTTCAGTATTAGGTCCTCGCTATTTTAACATATTTATTAATGACTTAAAAGTGGTACTGGAAAGTATTGTCTCCATTGTTGCTGATGACACGAAGTTGTGCAAGGTAATTAAATCAAATAATTATGTACTTACCCTCCAAAGGGATTTACATAAATTTGAGGAATGGGCATCTAAATGGCAGATGAGATTTAATACAAATAAATGTAAAATTATACATCTGGGAAGGAAAAACAGTTATGCAATTTATAATCTTAATGAAGCAGATATAGGGGTATCAGACATTGAAAGGGATTTGGGCGTACTTATGGACAACCGCCTATGTAACAGTGCTCAATGCCAAGCAGCAGCTGCAAAGGCAAATATAATATTGGCATGTATTAAGAAGGGTATAGAAGCAAGGGAAGCAAATAATATTCTGCCACTATACCAATCTCTAGTACATCCTCATTTAGAATATGGAATACAATTTTGGACACCACTTCATAAAAAGGACATTTTAGAGCTGGAAAAGGTACAGAGGAGGGCAACAAAACTGATAAGGGGAATGGAAGTTATGAAGAAAGGCTAACCAAATGAAAAAAGGTATATAAGAGGAGATTTGATTACCTTATATAAATACATCCAGGGTCAGTATAAAGATTTGTCAAGTGAGCTTTTGTGCCAAGAGGTTCTCAACTGACAAGAGGACATCCTTTGAGGTTAGAAGTAAAAATATTTCACCTTAAAGAAAGAAAAGGGTTCATCACAGTAAGGGTGGTAATCTGTGGAATTCTCTACCAAAGGAGGTGGTGACAGAGGATTCGATATATAACTTCAAAAGGGACTGGATTTATTACTAATTAAAAAGGGCATTCAGTGTTATCCTGGATATTTAGAGAGAGAGTATTGATCCAGGGAATAATCCATTTGCCAGTATCTAGGGTCGGGAAGGACTTTTTTTTTCTTTTAAGACGATTGGCTAAGTTTCAACTGTTTTTTTTTTTCTGTTTACCTTTCTTTGAAACAATTATTTAACAACTAATCTGCATATTGCAGATCAGAGGATATCTTAAAAGGTTGAACTTGATGGATTGAAAGTTTTTTTTCAACCTCAATACTATGTAATTATGTAACTATATGTAGCAATTTCTTCATTCCCACATTTTGATGTGAATCTAACAAACATACATTAGTGCACAGAGTACATAGCTCTCTTTAATATGCATTATTACACTGAATGTTTTTGCTGTCTGAGTGTGAATATGTACAATGTTGTCCCTCGTCTGAGCACCAGATCTCACCCCCTGATAATGAAAAACTGTAAGTGATATTAATTAGGGGTAGCATTTTTTTGTTTTTAGATAATTACAAACATTGCTTATTTTCTGTATAGTAACTGTATACTTGTGTATCCTGTATTTTATATAGTGTGTTAATTTAATGCCTAGAAAAGGATTATTTTGCTTTTTTTATATTTAATATAAACCACGTTAAAATTTGTAAAATCATGACATTTTTTATTATTCTCTGTCATTTATATTGACGGAAATTTTCTATTTGTGTTACTTTTAGAAACACCAACTTAATTGAAAAATTTGAAATGGTGGTAAGTAGATCATGTTTGTGTGTCACGCATTACATTATTATATTAATGATATGGAAGGTTTGCTGCTTTTAATATTAAAATAAGCTTCCTAAGTGTTTTATTTTATTGCATATCTAAAAATAATTTGGAAAATCGAGGGGTGGGAGAGAAACCGCAAGGATCTCTCCTGGTGCAGATTACTCCTATAATTTCAACTCTAGGTGAAATTCAGCTCAACCTGTTGTCCTCTCACCTGGCGGAACCTCAGAGGTATGAGGTATTAACAGAACATGTGTGGTACTTAGAGATTGGATCCTCAAGTCGTTATCCTGCTTCTCAAGGTTCCCTACTGCCCCTTCTGCTCATCAGTTCTCCGTTGTACTGTCAGTCAAATGACTCAGTATCTACTCTAGTTTAAACTAGCTATGTGAGGGCTAGGGTATCTTAGATACGCGTTGCCGCGAATCAGGGCAAGAAGCGAAAAAAGGGAGGACCGAACTACGTATATTATAAACAGATTTATTTGGCAAATTATAATATACGTAGTTTGGTCCTCCCTTTTTTCGCTTCTTGCCCTGGTTCGCCGCAAGATGTATCGTAGATACTCCTAGCCCCCACATAGCTAGTTTAAACTTGAGTAGATACTGAGTCATTTGACAGTACACCTCTGTTTGTCCCGTCAGGTGAGAAAACAACAGGTTTCACCTAGACTTGAAATCATAGGAGTAATCTGCACCAAGAGATCCTTGCACTTTCTCTCCCACCCCTCGATTTTCCAGATCTACATTTGTGATACACCAGAGCTACCAGTGTATCCTTGAGAAGAAACAGATCACCACCAGCAGACCCTGTACTCACCATAACCGCCGAAAAATTACACTGCGCCTTCAAGAGTCTTTTAATCAGGATTGGTAGATGTTTAATTTACGATTATAACTGTTACTTCACCTTTACATTCAGGCCTAATTCTATTGGTCGAATGTGGTATTTGAGACTAGTCACCTTATATCTTACTAGTTACACAACGTTAGTGTTATTGGTAAATCTGTGTTTCTGGATTAGCATTGATTGTCATCCGGGTATTTATTATAACAAGACTTGGTAACTAAGCGCTTGGGCCTCCATATTTGCAAATTAAATATTTCCATCTACCTATTAGACCTAAAAATAATTAGTTTTTACTCACTGAAATCTTAATCAATAAATAGTCTGTACAAATGTCTGTCCCTTGTATCTCATGCACACAGTGTCTCTATAATACTAGATGTACTAGCCAATCACAGACTGTCCCAAGATTACATAGCATGCTGTTGGGAAAAAGCCTGTAAGTGGCTAGGACACATTCAGTGCTATGTATATATACATATAAGCCGCATTACATTTGAAGCCCGTATCAGAATCATGAGCCCCGCAACAGCTGCAGACTTGAAATTTGGCCAAGTTACAGAGCTATTAAATTCAAGAAGCGTGCAACTTACGGGCTTGAAACGAAATCCCATAAACCATTTGTCGAACATTGGATGCGCGGCTGTGAATGAGATCAATTAGTCAAACCCGTAGTTACAGATTTAGATGGAGCCAATGGCAACAGAGATCGGCAGAATTATGTCAAAAATCGAGGTAGGATTTCAAGGTCTTACGGGTTTCAATTACCAGTTACGATTGGAACCACATTCCAGAAACAATGCAATATTGATAAAGCCGTAAATATGATATTCTAGTCCATGCAAGTTCCATTATACTGTATGTATTAACGTATTGATTGCCGGGATCTATATAACACGGAAATTACACATGAAATAAAGTATTTTATATTGACGATTTGCGAGCTTGAGAATGTTGTGCTATTAATTCTAATAACTAACATCACTTTTTCTTTTATTATTAGTACAGTAGTGTGTGTATATTTGCATTTACAGTGCTACGGATTGGACTTTAACTCACTAGCGGGTCCTCTATAGTACTCGTAGGCTTTTTGGCTCCATTTGCGGGTTACGGGCTTGAACACCAGTGAATTTGTTGCAATTTAATAGCACGATTGTAACATAACAGTTACGGGCTTGAAAGAACAAAGGATTTGATGGCGTGCAGGTTGAATACTTACGTCCCATAGGGTTTTCTCGCCCCTACCACGCAAGTCGTAGGCGGGTTGCTTTACGGGGCCAATTTAATAGCCGCAATTCTTGCAGGCTACGTTACTGGCTGCGGTTTTCAACGTTGAGGTAATTTAATACGGCTAATAGTATTGCTTATTTGTACTGGTATCTTATGTACTTACTCTGATAAACAGTTCACATCTCTTCTTTCTCTATTCCAGTTATCCAAATCAGACAGTCTAATGGAAAAGGTATGAGTCCCCCCCCCCCAATAGTTACATAGTTACATAGTAATTAAGGTTGAAAAAAGACTTTCAGTCCATAAAGTTCAACCTGTTAAGATCTCCTCTGATCTGCAATATGCGGACTAGTTATTAATTCATTAGTTGTTAAATAAATATTAATAGTATAGTATTTGAGGATTAATAAAGAGTCCATCAAGTTCAACCTTTTTAGATCTCTATTGATCTTTTTAATATGTGGACTATTTATTATTAATTGTTAATTGATCCAGAGGAAGGCAAATAATAATCAATAAAGATATCACTTTCCTTCATTTCTGCTGTTTTCTTATTACAAAAAGTACTTCTTCGTCATCTGCAGCCACCAACCTACACATCATTTCCATCAAATGAAACGCCAACTGAACAATATACCATAAGTAGCCAAACTACACTGCCCCTGAGGCCTGTGGGAGATTAATAGAGCAGCCACCATTGGAAGACAGTATTGACACTTCCATGTTTAATGGATGGATATTCATGTCTTTAAGTGGGGCTAATCTGTCTGTTGGGGTAATTGTCTCTATAAAATATTTATTCCATTCATTAATTAATTGCTGTTCTTTTTCAGATACTTGGGTTACAGTCAAAGCTGAACAGTAAGTAGTCCTGGCTGAGGGATGTTGTTTCTGCCCTTGTTATATCAACATATTAATGTATAAAGGGTAAATATTGTAGTTCCAATTAATATGAAATATAAAATTAGCAAAACTCAAAGGAACACTGTATTAAAGTTTTTTTTAAAGGCATACCTCCTGTGTAGTCGCAAAAGAATGTGTAGAATGCAAAAAGAATGAGAATATAGTTTATTATTCTTTAAAAACCTTAAACTTAATTATTTTTAAGCTGTGTTATTTTTATTTCATGTGGCTCCATTTGCAGCCCTAATCAAGCACTGCATGTCCTCAGTTGCTGCTGGGTCAGGAGGCATCTTGGTAGATTTTGGGGTGGGTGCATGGTTGTACAAAGAGCTTCTTCTGGACTCTCTCACAGAACCTGGAGGAACTGGTGCCTTGTGCCACTCCAAAATATACATAGAGTCCTCCTCAGTGACTCAACAGCAAAGGAGGACTTGAGGTGCTGCATCAGATCTCCAAATCTTTCATAAACAGATTTCATAGATCAATATTGGACATGGAGTTAGAGATGGGCTGAAAATATTCTGTGTGGGTTGTACTTATTGGGCTAAATATACACATTTTCATTCAAGTCAGTGGTGTTACCTTTCACACTAACAAATATACTAAACATAACTATCACAAATATTAGAGTATGTATTAATAATTATTTTTGTACCAGCTGTTTATATTTATATTTGATCATTCTGGAGATATTCATGATTGTTTATGTGGGTCCTTTATGCTAATTTACTAATTTTCAGAGCAACTAATTCATATTTGGGAGCTACTTAATTGCATAAAAATACAGCAGATGCAATGCTATTCATCTCAGGAATGATTAACTTTATAAATACATATTAGTACAATGTATCCTCAGGTTCAAATATTTTTTTAAAGAAAAAACAACTTGATTTTTAGGCGGAGTCCCTTGAAATGGTCAGTCTGATACATTGGCACATAGATTACTTTTAATTTAAGGATTCTATCTCTATTGGGCCTCATTTGTGACCATGTGTATTTTATTTTACAGCCATGAAGGATGCCAGTAAAACGTAAGTTAATATGAAATGTATTTAAATATAATATATTTAATTAAAACCCCAATATACTTGTAGATTATTACCTCATGCACAGCATTGTCTCTGGCATCAATCTGTCATACACCAAACTATAACACGCATTGCTACTCTACCCCACGATAAAACCAAATCCACCCCGGAGCACCCTACTTCCACACAATATAAAAATAAAATGACTCTTTAGACCCTCCTGTTCTCTCCACATGTACAACAGGACCAAATAGAGTATATAGCTCCATTACTAAGTGCATACAGTATTAAATATGAAGCTAGTACTTAAATTGATGCATGTTTTTTGTCCATCGCTGTTTAAAAATATATAAGATCTATAGACCCCTTAAGTCTCTTTTTTCTATTTTTATATGCTGTAATTCCTCTATCCCATACAATCATATGTGCTGTTTTATTTTTTTTGCTACACTTTGAAGCCTTAAACTCTCACTCTCTAAACCACATATCTTAGCAGTAATGCATCTTTCCTCACATCGGTACCAAGAGCTTTAAGTTATTAATTGTGTTTATTTACAGACTGAACAAGGAGAGTGCAATGATCCTTAATTTACAAATTCATGACATGGTAAGAAGGATATATGACATGATAAGAAGACCACTTCTAGGGCAGTGGATGGGCTGTTCTCTGGAGGGCTGGTGTAGATGATCAGACACATCTGTAGGGCTTTTGAATAGGACAATACATGCCCCAAAGAAATTAACTCTAACTGCACTTCAGAAGGTGACCCAGCCTCAAATAAGACTCGCCTCCAAGTCCACTAATAAAACAGAGGATTCTTTGATACTCCTTGTTATTCTGGAGACATGTAGAGGGAAGTGGTCATGGTGGAGCTTAATCTGGGATCCTGTTTCTGGGACATTTAGACCTGTTGTCATGTTCACCCAATGTAGAGAAGACAAGAGATGGTGCTTGTAAGTGAATGGAAGACAGGAGGTGGAGTACGGAAGGTTTGTGAGAAAGGGGGTATATCAAAAAATGAAAAGACATAAAAGTTACAGAGGACAAGAGAGAAGAAAATGTTTTTAACCAAAGGAAGATTTAAAGATAATTACCTGCAGGGAGTGAGAGGAAGGGACGAGTAATGATGTTGACAGAAGGAGGGATATTGAATGTGAATGTTAAAAGGTTAGAAGGGATAGACCTCAGGGACAATATTATAGTTAGCTTCCCCCCATCCCATCTTCCCCCACCCTCTTTTCCTTTCTTTCTCTTTTCTATCTTTTCTTTTAATTTGTACTGGCATAATATGACAAAAGTAATTGTAATTAATGCAAAAAAACTAAAAAAAATGTCATTTGAATACAATATAGGTTGTTTTTGTAGTGTACATCTTACTCTGTTATTACTTTTATTCCCATTAATAAAAACTATTTAAAAGAAAAAGGGTTAGTAGAGTAAAAAGAATATTAGGTAGATGAGTGAAGAAGTTTAAATATGGGGAAAGAATAAAAGGAAATGGAATAAAAAACAAATATACAGAGGAAAACAATTGTGGGTAAAGAAAGAAAAAAATAGATAAGATAATGAAAGCTGGTAGATGAGAAATAATGGAAATATAAAGGAAACGGTATAGATGGGAGAAAAAATAAAGTTGAAGAATGAGAAGATGAAATCTGAGGGGAAAGGAAAAGGAGAAAGACAACAGAGATAGGGACAGGAGAACAAAAGGACAAAAATGAAGTAAATAATAAGAAGGAAACAGTTGAAGGAAGATGGGATTGAGTGAGAGAAGGGAGTCAATTGAGCGGGAAAGAGCCAATCAACTAATTAAGGGATCACTGCACAATGAAACAAAACTATATTATTTGAAAACTTTGACTAAATGCATAAATAAATAGGAGAAAAGTCACACAGCTTGCTTTAATAATAAAAAAGAAATGTGGATGCCTCTTCAGAACCTTGGATGGATCCATGATGCATTGGTGGAAGTTGTGTGTTAGAGGAGTGTAGTTGTGGTGGAGTTTACGTTTCTAGAGTTGTGGTTCCATCCTTTGGTGCAACTTCCTGCTTCTGGTCCAGTATGAGGAAGGGGTGTGGAGTCAATTTTAATGTTATCCAGTTATCAAATAAAGATTACGGACTGCTGCCTTTCCCTCCTCCCCAACCTTATCCTTCACTGATAACTAAAAATACCATTTACTCAGGATCCATCTCTCATGATATGAAGTTACAAAAAAAAATGAATTCCTATACTTCTAAACTCCTCTAAAAAATCAGATTTTCCCCAAAATGTTTTAATTCTATGGCTAATATTGTTAGTCTGGTACATTCATGACAAACAAGTGTGATAGAAAGCACATATCCGTGATATCTGACCTTATGAAACATATGACAGCTTAATAATGAACATTTCTGTTTGCTTTGTTTTGTAGGAAAACTTTATTTACAACCGTCTCTCTGCTAGTAAGTATCTGGACTGGAAATAATGATTCTGTCACAAAGTTATATTTAACAATCTAAGGTTGAGTCCTACGGAGCAGTATTTTATATTGTTGGCGCTGTTCATATGAAGTAATGTTAAATGGCAAGCTATTGGTGGTGGGCTACATCATGCAATAGCATATCTATAGGTTAGTTAACAAGGTTCATATAGTGAAGTTACTGAGAGAGGTTATATGGAACAATAAGTTGAGTTATAGTGGGAGGTTACAAATATGAATCAATACAGGAGTTATACAGACAAATTGTATGAAGCAATTGATGAAGTTACTAGGAGCAATATGAAGAAGGAAAAAATATATAATATATATATATATGAATAGATTATGTGATATTTTAGGATTTAATAGGACTGTTTATATGAAGATATACAAAGAGTGGATTATTTGATTTTTTTGTTTTATAGATTAACAATGGGATTACATATGGTGATTTCATACACTGGGGGAAATCTACTTAGTTTATTAATTGCCTCTTATTTTATTACTTTCAGTTACCAACAGCATTAACGATGTCTGGTGAGTTGGAAATGCAGAACTAATGCTACATACCCTGTCTGATATAAAATCCCCCCCTGTGTCTGAACATACATTCTTCCCTGTGATAACTGTCACACAGACTTATCTAACAAGTCTAAATGTCACATGGACTCCTCTATCTACCCTGTCGCATCAACTGCTACCTCCAGATACACACTAATCCTACTGTGCAGACACTTTGTCTCCATTGGTTCTTCATTTTCTATTTTTTTTTATGTATAATCACACAGAGACTATTACTTCTTAAAAACAACCATACAAGTCCTAATCTTTCTGTGCAGACACATGGGGGACCTCTCCCTTTCTCTCCAACTCTGACCATACAATGATTTTTTTATCTCTAGTTTCTCATAATATTTTGTCATTTTTCCTCTATTCACAGTGACAGTTATGATAGCCTTAGGTGAGTATTAATATACAAATCTATTTTATTGCTATAAGAGGTTCCCCCACTATTGGGACTCAGCGATGAATGATCAGGGTAGTGAGATCATCCTCCTTCTAGAAAATAAAAGGTGCAAATTTCTCTCTTTTCTGAACATATCTTTCTTTGGTTATATGGATTAATGGCCTAATTCAATTGCAAGGCTGCAACTCAAGGTATACAGGCCGTACGTCTGCGGGCGTGCTGCGGGCTTGAAGCTACAATTACGGAGCAATTAAATTGAATAGGCCCGCAAGTTGTGGACCGGAAGCCGGAACCGTAAACCATGCAGTCGTAGATAGCATTTCAGAGCGCGAACATGATCAACTAAGCAAGGCCGTAATTATCCATTTAGAGACAGCCAATAGAAAATGAGACCGTCATCATTACGGCAATATAAGATGGAGATTACATGTCAACCAATTAGCGTTTAAAGGTCCGATATGTGATTGGACTTGCAAACCCGCAAAATGCAAAATAATAAAAATTAATGCCAATACTGTTCTAGTCCATATGGGTGGACTGTTATGTATTAACTCTTTGATTCCCAAGATCGATATAACCTCAAAATGAAACATAAAAATAAAGGATTTTGTATTGCCAATTTTCGAGCTTGAGACTGTTCTGCAACTAATTCTAAGGTCTTTCATCGCTTTCCTATCATTTACAGTGCAGTATTGATTTTTTATTTGCATTTACAGTGCTACGGACATGTCTTACCCATCTGGTACCCGTAGGATTTTCTACTTCATTTGCCATTTACAGTTGTGAAAACATTTGCGGGCTTGCAGAATTGTAGCAATTGAATAGATATTGGCGATTTTAGCATTCTTAACTCTTGCGGACATGAAAGATTAAAGGCAAAGATGGGGGTGTAAGTTATGGTTGTAAAAACTGCAGGGATTTTAAGCCAGTAACCCGTAGATCGTTTGTGGCTCATAAAAGACACCAATTGAATAGCAAATTAATTTACGGGCTACATTACGGGCTCTCGTAAGCAACAATTTCTCAATTGAATGAGACTCAAAGTATCCAATCCTTGAAGAGCAGTGATGTGATTAATGGAGGAGTGATTATCTTGTAGATAAACCATCTCTTCTTACTTATCCATATTTTTCTGGCTTTTGCTGTACCCTTATCCATGTTTCCACATTTCGGACAGTCTCTATTTTGGTTCATGTTCACTTTTTTTCTTTTTTCCCTTTTAAAGTCTCTCTAATCTCTGATATCCTTTTTTTGTGTGTCTTCTTTTTTTTAGACACTTGTTTGATTCCACATTGGCTAATAAATAACATTTGAACAATATGTTTCAGCTGCTCTGGTTTATGACTGGATGTCTGTACTGTCAGAGTGTGACTATGTGCAATGTTAGTTATTGACTTGTCTGAGCTTCTGACCACACTCCCTGATAATGATCTGGATTTATTTTCAGATCTGGACAGGAGGACATCAGAAGCGTTGTCCCAGATTCCTCAGTGCCACAGTACGTAATACTAATGTTGGGTGAAATGTTATTGTTTAAATAGTAAAATAACTGCAGACTTTGTATGTGTGTTTAGAATTTGTAAATCATAATAATTTAATATCAAGCTCAGATATACAGATCTGTGATTGCCGGCATTTGCTTTTTGTATTCTGTGCAGGTCAAAGTGTGACTATGTGCTATGTGGTTATTGACTGTTGTCTGATCACACAATGTTTATTTTTTATGTTTGAACAGTTATTATTATTATTATTTTTACTATTGTTTATTGTTCCCTTACTCATATGTTTTATATATTCTATAATTTGTTAGTAGGAAGGTAATATTTACTCTTTTAGTATTAATCGTCTGGATATTCCTCATTATCACAACAATCACACACTATAAATATTTCACATCAGATATTTTAGCATTCATGACATGTAACTTATTTATCTGTCCCTGTATTTTTTTATTGGGTAAAGGTCTCTCTTTGTGTTAATTTCAGAAAAAACATACTTATCGGTGCTGAGAAGGAGGAGGAAGTTGAAAATGTAGTAAGTAGCTTGTGTTTAATGGCTCTTCTAATTATAGATATAGGGGCTGTTGTGTGTCTGTGTAGAGTTGTGTGTCTGACACAGTCATTGCTGTATAGACATAACATTGTGTATTTTTCTGTTGTGTTTGCTACAATAAATACTTCACATCTCTTCTTTCTTTGAGATGTCAGATGAGCATATTAACCAAATGGTACAGTTATTCTCTGGATAATAAAATAAGTACAAACACTTTATTTCCATATTAAATATGAGATAAACTTTGATGTAACGTGAAAAAGATTTGAGGGTTGTAGCCTTTCCTATATAATAATGTGTCAGGGATAAGATAATACTTATTATGTAACTGTGTAATAAGAACAGTGAGGCATACGTGATATTTATATTTACTAATTAAGAAAATGACAAGGCAAGAATAATATATTAGGCCTCTCGATCCGTAATTGTGTTTTTAGCACAAGCCTTTGTAGTCTTAAACTCATACTCATTACACTTCGTTAACCAATTAATATTTCACTGTTACTTCACTTCAGTTATTTTCAAACGACAAACATATTTATCCATTGTCTATGGCCACCTACCTACAATGTATTTCCACCAAATAAAATAGTAACTGGACAGTATATTTAGTTAAAAAAACTTACCCCCTAAGGATTTGTTTGAGCAGCTACGATTAGAAGCTAGTATTGGGATTTTCATGTATAGTTGATGGATATTGACAACCTCAAGGGGAGATAATATGGACATGGCGAGTTTCCAGAAAAATGAATAGTGCTAATTAATTAATTGCTGTTCTTTTGTAGACTGTATTGGAAGACCAGATTAACAGTAAGTATTTCTGGGTTGTGAGATGTATCTAATATTCATTGCATATAATAGATATTACCATACATTACTCTCTTGAATATAACTGTAACACCATACTGACACATACCACATATATTATTTTTCAATGTCACAAGAACATTATTATCTTTTATTTTACAAAGTGCATTTCATAACTTTGTAGTAATAAGCACCAGTATAAACAACTTTTTAAATTTATTGTGATTAAAAACATTGATCTTTTGTGAGAAAATGTAAACTGAAAATAGCTGGTCCACTCAAGACGTTGTGTCTGGAATTCCTCCCAAATTTTATAAACAGTGTCAGAGTATGGGACCCATTTCACTACAGCCATCTAGTAACTGCAGAGCTTTTGTGGCAGAGTGTAGCGATAAATAAATAATATAATTATGTTTGTATGTATCAGAATCAACAGAGCAACTGGATTTCGGAAATCGCTTGGCTGGAAGACAAGATTCCACCATTTAATTTTTTTGCTCCCAACTATTTTAGTTTTCTCACAAAAGATCAACTTTCCTTAAATCGCAATAAATGGAAAATGATTTATACTGATCATTACTACTTTAGTTTTATAGGTGCTGGACCGTTACTGGTGGATCATTGATGGGCTGATTGGCTTTTATAAAATATAATACAATAGTTAATCATTTTTTTTATTTTGGGACTCAAGAAAATAAATTATATACATTTGTTTTATTACCTTCTTTTTATTATTTTATTTTTTTATTTTTTTATTTTTTTTCACAAAAAAATAGACATACAAACAAGATGAGTAGGCAATGTATCCATGTCATCAGAGATTCCACTTTAAATTGTAAATTACATTATACAATAATTGCAAATCATTATATTGTGTTTCCAAAAGAATAACATTGGCAAAATTAACCAACAATAACATGTACATCTTAAATAAATATTGGGACACAGAACAAGGAGTCAAAACCAGACATATCATGCAAGATTGGATATGGCAAGATCCTGAATTCCTTTACTTTTCAATATTCATAAATGTGTGCCATAGGTCTCACTTATCCAGAGAGCCTTCCAAAGCACCCATATCATAGAAATCGTTCTTTAAGTAAAACATTTTATTCATAGCTATTGTTATTTCCTTCCATGTTGGAATCCGAGATTGCTTTCAGTTACCTGCTAGATGCCATTTAGCTATAGTAACCACTTGGAGATGCAACACTTTCATCTTTCATTTTTTTCTGTTTGCCTTTCTGGATTAATTAATTAATAATTAAAAATAAAATAAAAAGTTGATTAATAATGAATTAACAATTAACAACTAATTAATAACTAATCCTTATATTGCAGATTAAAGGAGATCTTAAAAGGTTGAACTTGATGGACTGAAAGTCTTTTTTCAACCTTAATTACTATGGGCCTCATTCTATTAGCGGCCGTAAATCGGCCGTAAGGCTGCGATTCCTTGCGGGGGTTCAGTTAACTCGCGATTCTATTATACGGCCCCGCAAAGGATCTCCTCTTACGGCCGGCCGCATATCTTGGAACCGGCCGTAAGCTGTGAAATATAAAAACTCAAAAATAAATTCAAGCCTGCACTGTACAGCTCTGTAAATGCTAGGGATCATATTGGGGGACCTGAGGATTAAAAGGAACCCACTCTCAAGCTTGCACATCATCGTTTTTAGCCTTGCAGAGAGGTTTCCCGGAGCAATTGAATTGCAAATAGGAATTTCTTACGGCCGAAACTCTTGCGGCTGTTTTAGATCAAAGGCTTTCCTCTGGCGCGAGCGGCCGCAAGAGATAGCAAGGCACCGGCCGCAAGCCTGCCGGAGCCTCCGGCCGTAAGGGAATAGAATAGCAGAATAGCTTGCGGCCGGTCCTTGCGGCCCCGCAACGGCTGCGGCCGCTAATAGAATGAGGTCCTATGTAACTATGTAACATATTTGGGAGGATATGCAATAGAGTGATCTCTGGGGATGGCTTAATATTTAGTTTACTTATACTAGAAATTTTCATAAAGCATTCGTCCCAGCAACCTTGTATACTATTGCATTCCCACCTTTTATGAAAGAATGTTCCTTTCTTACTACATCTTTTCCAGCAATTTTCATCATTAGAATTATATGAAAGCGTAACTAATTTGTGCAGAGTTAAATACCATCTATTCAAAACTTTAAAGTAAACTTCTCTAAAACTTTTTTATAGTTTTTTTTTAAGTTCTAAAGTCCTAAACCAAGTTTCTATTGGCCAAGTTTGCCCAATGCCTTTTTCCCAAATTATCATTTTGGACTTTTTTCCTGCATCCAATTTATTTTAAAATATCAAAACATCTTGATATTAGATGTTTATTGTGGCCGCTAAGCAAATGTTCAAAAACAGTACATTTTATTACCTTCTCTTAATTGCCTATTTAATGATTTGTCAGTTATATACAGCACATCTATATAACAGTCCAATTTAGGAGCAAAGTGACCTACTGATTGACATGTTTAATAGGATTATTGGTCAGTCACATGTGGGAGCAAACTGAACTTGATTATTTGGGGTTTATAGATGGGTGAAAGGTTGATATTGAGGCTCATTTGTGACCGTGTCTATTTTATTCTTCAGTCTATATTCAGCAAAAAGCTTGGTAAGTAGAGCCAAAATGTTTTAAGTTTATAATTACACCCCCAGTGTTACTACATATATCAATCTCATCCAAATTACTGTCCCTCCTATATCACTAAATCCTACACCAAATTGTTACTGGCATTGCCATTCTTTCCCACTGTAACCCACTCTGCCACAATATTCATAATCTCTGCTGTCTTTGTGTAAATCCATAGAGTGTCTACACTGTCTGTGCAAATCATGTTCCACCAACCATAGCCAAAAAAGATGGCTTAGTTCTAGATGTTCAATTTTTTTCCTTTTTTTTCCCACAGCAATCTCTATGAAGAACCTATGTGAGTATCTTTATTGCTACTTACAGTCATAGGACTGGTACAAAGCTGTGAATGCTCCCTGATATCCTCATTTGTATCATAACATAGGAGCAACCAACTGGTCTCGGAGCCCTACTTTATTTGCCCGTCAAAATTACGGCATAACATTTCCAAGCTTTGCAATGCTGTTGTTTGCCACACAATGTGCAGAAAAAAACGGGCAATGCAAGTTTCTTTCTCTCTCTCTACCTCCCCTGTGTCTCTTTAACCCCCTCTACCTCTCCTGTGTCTCTTCCCCCCCTCGCCCTCCCCTGTGTCTCTTTGCCCCACACTCCCACCCCTGTGTCTCTTTCCCCCCACTACCCCCTGTGTCTCTTTCCCCCTCTCCCTCCTGTGTCTCTTTTCTCCCTCTATCCCATCTCTCACCCACCTGTCTCTTTCCCCCACTCCCTCCCCTGTGTCTCTTTCCCTATCATGTTTCTTTGCCCCAACTCCCTGCCCTGTGTCTCATTCCCCCTCTCTCCCTCTCCTGTTTCTCTCCCCTCCCTCTTCCTTCCCTTTGTCTCTCCCCCTCCCCTGTGCCTCTTTCCCCCCTTCTCTCTCCACTGTCTCTCTTTGCCCCCCTCTCCCTCTGTCTCATTTGCAGTTTACGGGTGTTAAAATATTTGCAGACCTGGAGAAATTGATCTGCGGGCCAGGCTGTTAATTATGGGTTTAATCGTCGCCATTTTTTTAAAGCCAGGAATTCGGAAGCCGTTCAGAGCCCACAAAAAGACGCAAATTGAACAGCAAATTAGCTTTCAACATCACTTACGGGCTCCCTGCCTCTCCCCTTGCTCCCATTGTGGCCCTCGCCTGACCCCTCCTCTACCTTGTGGGCCAGCGAGGCCCGCAAAAAACCTGAGACACGCGAGGGCCGCAATAGGCGCTCAAGGCGAGCCTCTCCCCCCCTCTACCTTCCTGGCCTCATGATGAGCGCCATCGACGCCATGCGCAAGCCCGTCACTTCGCGAGCGTTACACACAAACTCGCAATAACGACAGCTATATATATGATTACATTTTTTTTTAGTTCTCCACCTTCTGTTTTCACCTCTCTTTTTCTTTCTTCCATTTCTCATAGACCTGTATTTGAAATTTTCAGTCCAAGGGCCCCATCAAAATCTTTGACACAGCAAGTTACAGTGCATATTGCACCACAACTTAGTAATGTACCTATCAAAGTCACTCAGATTTACTTTGCTGCATGAACCCACTGCTGAATAGGCAAAAATTATAAGTTTTTGCAAGTAATGGTGACCTGTCAAAATTAAACTCCCCTCCAAGCCATCAAAATCACTTTTAACAATAACTGTCTGTCTTTATCAGTCTGTCTATCACACAGTCACAAGTGTGCATTTAAAAACACTCTTAATTCACACAGAGACTCACATTTACATACAATGTTGGTCACTGACGGTTGTCTGATCACACTCCTGATAACAATTTCAATTTATTTTTAGATCTGAACATCTGAATTAGACAGTTATGGTGACCTGTCCAATTTAAATTCCCCCCCCCCCAAGCCATCGAATTCTCATTCAATATGGCTATACACAATTACCATACTATACATAAGCCCCTTTTTCCTACCTAAACTTACACATTCTTAACATTTCCTGTAGAGGCAGAATAATGCCTTAGAAAATGATTCAAACATAAGATCTGATGCTAAAAATACTACAATACCTTAATACAGATGGATATAAGGCTTGGTGTTTTATATTAGACACAATTGAGGGGTTAAAAAGTGCTTCAAACATCACATAAATCTAAGGATCCTAGGATCCTTTCCTAATACGCCTATTGGGTGGTTCTTGTTATTATAGATTGTTATTCTTGCTCTCCTTTTATTTATCCAGTATTAATAACTGTAACCTCTAATGTGCATTTATTTCAGGTCTGACCTTGGATGCTCTGTTTCACCTGAGTAAGTTATAAGAAATATGGTGGGTTGCTCTTCTCATCCACTAATTATGTAAAGCATTGTATACTTTGTTGAAATTACTATTATTTAAAATAAATTTTGTGGCAAATTAATAATTACTATTAGTGGTACAGACTATGAATACATCAATTAAGACCACAGAGTGAGAACATAAGAGCCCACAAATAAAACAGAAATCCAAAATGGAAGAGAGAAGATTTATAGAAAGACAGAGATTTCAGCAGAGACATATTGGGGAATATTAAGATAGCTCCATATTAGCCTAGACTATCATAACTACTTGTTCATGTCTGTTGAATGGGTCAGTGTATATAAAGAGGTACTAGAAATGTATCAGTAGAAATTAATCCTTATCATATAGTGGATTCTCTCATGAATATGTACAATTTTGGTCCTACAATATTTATTTAGTCCCTCAATTCCTCGCTAGTTACATCATTAACTAATTGTCTATTCTCATTTTATTTGCCTTAACATGTCATGCATTTATTTTCAGGCTTGAAATGGTCAAATATGTTTCAGCTGCATCAACTCCGTAAGTGAATGTGTCTTGGTGGCTGCTGTTATTCAATAATCCTTTTAATAATCCTGAAATCTCTATTATTAGACATAAACGTTGAGATATCATAGAATTCATAATATAAATGAAGAAGAAATCAGAAGGGTATTGACAAAGACCATAGACAGGAAAATGAAAGACATTCCTGACAAATTTACTAGAAATCCAGTAATTATACCAGAAGATTAAGGTTGGATATCAGATTTGCCCCCACTTCCTCAGCCTATCATCACCATCTTCCCATGCCTGTTAATACTCTTGTTTTTGCTAAATTATGACATCATCTTTACTCTAATAGTTTTTTATTCTTGCTAATCCATCTGATTGCTCCGTCATTTTTATTGCTCTGAAAACTGCCTTCTGCTAGAGAATAGAATAACAACCAGATAGAGAGAGAATAGAGGAGAGATAAAACTAACGGAGGGACCAGAAAGTTTACAGAATAACCAGAAAACTAGAATACTGACATGGTTACTGAAACTTAACTAGAAAAACCAAAAGGATTGTGGAATAACAAACTAGCTCTCATGTTGTCTTCTTTCTCTCCCACTCAGTTTCTATCATCCTCTTCCCCTATAATTTGAGTCACCATTTTCCCATGTTTCTCTTTCCTGTCCCTCACCTGTATCATTGTCTTTGCTGTCTCTTGGCTTCCAACACTTGATCTTCTATTCCCAATCTTTCTAAACATTAAACAATAATGTGGAGAGAAGATAACTGCGACATAATAAGACAGTATTTAACATTTTTCATTTATAGAAAAATTAGCCAAGGCTTTTGGCCATCAACATGGAGACGAGTAAAAAAGGTGTTTACAAAGAAAAGAGGAAAGTATGAGTAAGTAGTCATGAAGGAGAAACTGGAAACTGAGCTTTTCTTCTTAAAGAGATACATTTTATGAGTGAAGATGAGAGTGTTTGAAGCAAAGCTGAGTGACCTCTAGGGAAACTGAGAGATTGTGGAAAGCATAAAGAGAGTTGAGGGAAAGAGGAGAAGAAAAGGTGGCGAGAGATTGTAATTAATGGAAATTTTAAATACTTTGTTTTCCTTTTTTAATGGCAGTAAACTGAAAGAAGAGAGCACCTTCTAGAAGGTAAAAGTTTGCTTTTTGTATCTTGATAGACTGTCTTCTGAGACTCTAGTATTGTGGACTTGCTAACTGAGGAGTTATGTACCCAGGAGAAGGGGGGGGGTGCAGTAGAATTTTTTACAATTTGCAAAGACTCAATCACATACTGTATCTGGGTACACGTATACACTGTCTTGAGATCTCATCAGTTACATTGTTAGATAGTTACATAGTAATTGTGGTTAAAAAAAGACTTTTAGTCCATCAAGTTCAACCTTTTAAGATCTCCTTTGATCTGCAATATGCAGATTAGTTGTTAATTGATCCAGAGGAAGGCAAACAAAAAAAAAAAACAAGTGAAGCTTAGCCAATCGTCTCAAAAGGGGATAAAAGAATAATTCCTTCCTGACCCCAGATACTCTCTGGATCAATATCCTCTCTCTAATTAACCAGGATAAACGTGAATGCCCTTTTTAATAAAAAAATATATGCAGTCCCCTTTTAAAGTTATCTATTGAATCCGCTGTCACCACCTCCTTTGGTAGAGAATTCCACAGATTAACCACCCTTACTGTGAAGAACCCTTTTCTTTCTTTAAGGTGGAATCATTTTAATTTCGAACCTCAAAGGATGTCCTCTTGTCAACTGAAAACCTCTTAGCACAACAAGCTTACTTGACAAAGCTTTATACTGACCCTGCATGTATTTATATAATGTAATCATATCTCCTCTTAGACACCTTTTTTCTACAGAGAATACGTTTCATTTGGTTAGTCTTTCTTCATAACTTAGCCACTCCGTTCGCCCGTATAAGTTTTGTAGCCCTTCTCTGTACTTTTCCCAGCTCTAAAATGTCCTTTTTATGAAGTGTTACCCCAAAATTGTACTCCATATTCCAAATGAGGGCGCACCAGGGATTTGTATAGTGGCAGAATTATATTTGCTTCCCTGGCTTCTTTGCCCTTTATTACATGATAATATTGTATTTACCTTTGCAGCTGCTGCATTGAGCGCTGTTATCTAGGTGGCTGTCCACAAGTACTCCCAAATCCATTTCAATGTCAGAAACCCCTAGATTTGCTTCATTAAGATTATAAATTGCATGGCTATTTTTCCTTCCCAGATGCAAACACCTCACAAACGGAAACATGATCATCTTTCACATGCAACACAGCCCTTTTTGGATTTATAGATAGATTTTACACACATGCCCCTATGCATAGGACACAAATACTGTATATACTTGTCATTGTGGACATGTTTTCAAAAAGGATGAAGCATTCCCTTGTAGCACTGTAGTAAAATATATAATACCTAGATTTGGAGTCTCAGCATCCATTAATAATGACAGGGAAATACACTTCACAGTTTACAGTGTAAGTAGTAAGGAAAGTCCAGGGAGACAGAAGGAGCTTAGGGAGGTTAATGCACGGCTAAAAAAGTGGTGCAGTGCAGAGGGTTTTGGGTTTTTAGAGCAATGGGCTGACCTCTCACTTGGGTACAATTTCTATAGCACGAATGGATTGCACCTTAATGATGAGGGAACTTTTGTGCTAGGGTATACAATGGTAGAACGGCTGGGGGAGATTTAAAACTGTAGGTGGGGGGGGGGACTATACACCATTATTGGGGTAAATAGGGTAAAGAGGGAAAGGGATGAATTAGTTACCCATGGGGGAGGAGAAGGGGGGGGTTACAATAGACAGTAGGGAGGTATTAATAGGGGCCTCAAATATAGTGGCAAGCACTTCACCACGGCAGAGCCATAGCAACATAAAGTGTATGCTTGCTAATGCAAGAAGTTTGCCTGGGAAAATGGGCGAGCTAGAATTATTAGCAGTACAAACAAAATGGGGCTTAATAGGCATTACTGAAACATGGTGGGATGAATCTCATGACTAGACTGTTAATCTGGATGTTTATAACCTATTTAGGAAAGATAGGGGAAATGGTAAAAGAGGAGGTGGGATCTGTCTGTATGTTAAGCCTGAATTTAAGCCTATAGCCAAAGAAGATATTTATGCTGGAACTAACGGCAACATTGAATCTTTGTGGGTTGAATTAAATAGTGGAGGACCTAATCCTAAACGCATATTGGTGGGAGTATGCTATAAACCCCCAAAATATTTTTAAAAGTAAGGAAATACAATTATTGTTAGAGATTGGAAATGCAGCTAAGCATGGGCAAGTTCTAATAATGGGAGACTTTCATTACTCTGAAATAAACTGGATAAATGAGACCAGCAGCTCAAGAACCTACTAGTAATATTGATATAATATAAAATGTTACATTTGGCGGTACCGTTGGGGAACAGTGATCACAACACAGTCTCATTTGAGATTGAATACAAAAAACAGGTATAAGGGGCCAAAAAAAACTTTAATGAACTAAGGGCAGCAATACTACATATACTGTAGACTGGGACAAAGAACTTATAGGAAAAAAAAATTCTGAAAATAAATGGACAACATTCAAATCCTTACTAAATAAACATACTCATCGGCCTGTACCATGTGGAAATAAAATGAATAGGAGTAAATCACATCCCATGTGGCTTAACAATGACTTAAAGATCATGATGAGGAAAAAGAAACATGCATTTAAATTATACAAGAAGGAGGGAACAGAGGCAGCTTTAAGTGACTATAAGGAAATCAACAATGCTTGCAAAAGGGCTATTAGACTGGCTAAAATAGAAAATGAGAAGTCAGTTGCAAAGGAAAGTAAGACTAACCCTAAAATATTTTTTAAATATATTAATGGGAAGAAGGCAAGGAAGGGAGCTATAGGAACATTACAATGTGACACAGGCCGTCTGATAATTAGTGACCAGGAAAAGGCAGGTGAGCTAAAAAGGTTATTTTCGTCGGTATACACAAGGGAGGTACCAGTGGTTGGGACACCGCAACATAATGAGGCTACACTACCATCACTAAATAATTGGTTAACGCAGGAAGAAATCCAAAAGAGATTGGAGAAAATGTTAATAAAGCCCAAGGTCCTGATGGAATACATCCAAGGGTATTGAGGGAGCTGGGTTCTGTAATAGCCAAACCATTATATCTAATCTTTCAAGATTTACCACAGGGTCTCTACCAGATGACTGGAGAAAAGCTGATGTGATACCTATATTTACGAAGGGAGCAAGAGCAAATCTGGAGAATTATAGACCAGTGAGCCTCACATCTGTAGTTGGGACGCTTTTAGAAGGGTTAATAAGGGACAGAACACAAGAATATGTCTATTTGAACAAGATCATAGGTAGCAGTCAACACGGATTTATTAAGGATAGGTCATGTCAGACCAATCTAATTAGTTTCTATGAGGAGGTTAGTAGGAACTTGGATCAGGGCAACTCAGTGGATGTAGTCTCTGAGTTTTTCCAAAGGCTTTTGATACAGTGCCTTAAGGGAGACTTTTGAGCAAACTAAGGGATACAGGAATTGCAGTTAATAACTGCTCATGGATTTAGAGCTGGCTAAAAGACAGGAAGCAAAGGTTTGTTGTAAATGGAACATACTCTGATTGGACTAATGTGGTAAGTGAGGTTCCTCAATGTTCAGTATTAGGTCCTATCCTTTTTAACATATTTATTAATGACGTAGAAGTAGGACTCGAAAGTAGTGTTTTAATTTTTGCTGATGACACTAAGTTGTGCAAGGTAATTCAGTCAGATAATGATGTACTTTCCCTACAAAGGGATTTTCATAAATTAGAGAAATGGGCGGCTAAATGGCTGATGAGAATTAATACAAATAAATGTAAGGTTGAACATTAGGGAAGGAAAAATAGCCATGCAATTTATAATCTTAATGGATCAAATCTAGGGGTATCAGATAATAAAAGAGATTTGGGAGTACTAGGTAGCAGTGCTCAATGCCAAGCAGCAGCTGCAAAGGCAAGTAAAATATTAGCATGTATTAAGAAGGGTATAGAAGCAAGGGAAGCAAATATAATTCTATCACTATACAAATCCCTAGTACCCCCTCATTTGGAATATGAAGTACAATTTTGGGCACCACTTCATAAAAAGGCAATTTTAGAGCTGGAAAAAGTACAGAGAAGGGCAACAAAACTAATAAGGGGAATGGAGGGGCTAAGTTATGAAGAAAGACTAATCAAATTAAACTTATTTTTGCTAGAAAAAAGGTGTCTACGAGGGGATATGATTACGTTATTTAAAGACATCCAGGGTCAATATAAGGCTTTGTCAAGTGAACTTTTTGTAGCAAAAGATTTTCAACTGACAAGAAGGCATCCTTTAAGGTTAGAGGAAAAAAGATTTCACCTTAAACAAAGAAAAGGGTTCTTCACTATTAGGGTGGTTAAACTGTGGAATTCTCTACCAAAGGAGGTGGTGACAGCGAATTCGATAGACAACTTAAAAAAGGTGTTAGATATATTTTTGAATAAAGAGGGCATTCAAGGTTATCCTAGATAACTAGCGAAGGAATATTGATCCAGGGAGAAATTTGATCGCAAGTTTCTTGGGTCAGGAAGGAATTTTGCTTTTTTGCCCCTTATGAGACAATTGGCAAAGTTTCAATGGGTTTTTTTTTCTGTTAGCCTTCCTCTGGATCAATTAGCAATTAATAACAAATAGTCCGCATATTAAAAAGATCAATAGAGATCTAAAAAGGTTGAACTTGATGGACTAACTCTTTATTCATCCTCCAATACTATTAATAATTATTTAACAACAAATTAATTAATAACTAATCCGCATATTGCAGATCAGAGGAGATCTTAACAGGTTGAACTTGATGGACTGAAAGTCTTTTTTCAACCCTAATTACTATCTAACTATGTAACTATGTACCATAAACAAGTAACTGAGAGATTGCCTCAATTTACTGATAAACCCATGTATGGCATTGAACCAAGAGATTATGTCCTAGTGAAATATCTTAATAAAGTTTTTCTATCCTTAGGTGAACTAGACCTCACCTTGTGCTCCACACCACCGGAACTGCTTTCAGAGTTGAAAGGAAATGAGAATGGACGCAAGGTACCAGGCCCTTCCTCATGGAAGGAACCTCTCTCAATCTTTCCAGGAGACACTCAATATACATTCCCTGTTTGGTGTAATTTCCATCCTTCTGGTCCTCAGTTGTGAAGCATGGGAACAGTGCAATGCATACGTGACACCTACTTAACTGGCATCCGTGCAGCCGACTTAAGTGCCTCCACACCCGAAGAACTGTGAATATGCACAGTTGCAGTGCTACTATTGTGGGTGCATTATAACCCAAAGAAAGGCATAAGACAGTGTGCCAAGACTTGGGGTGGGCACATGGGTCTTCTACCTTAAAGTACAAGCCCCTCTGTTCTTCTGTTTTCCCCATATGGTATACTACATTTACAATATGGTATGTACTGTTTTGGCACTCCGCTTTCCTATTAAAAATTATCTTAATTAGCTAGACTTAATTTACTTTAGGAAATAATATTTTTCGGTATTTCTTTATGTTATGAAATTTTACCTATTTTTCAATAAATATATATTATCTATTGGTGTGTGTACCCCTTATCTCAACTAGATTTTCAATACTTTTGAGTTTGAAAGGGCTGTATTTTATTTTGTTGCTTGCCTCTTGTATCCTTACCTACTTATCTAGGCCTCTACATGACTTCTTATTCTGCTCTTTTCCTTGACCTCAACTTAATTCTCTCCGTGCCTTCCTCCTACTCTACTGTCATGCTCTGGCCTCTTTTCTCTGCTATATTCCTTATTTCCCCTACTCCATTTTCCCATTTCTATTTTGTATCCCAGTCCCCCTGCATTATTCTTATTTATTTCTAATGAAACCATCTATTTTTCTCTCATGGATTTCTTCCTCATGGAGGGGTAGTACATTAAAAGCATCCATATTCCCTCCACACACAAAATATTTTTTTTATTTTTTGTATTTGATGTAGCATGGCACTTCCTAGAGTTGGCACCCAGGGCGATTGCACTTTTTGCTCCCTAGAAATTGCAGTGGCAGGGTTCAATATTTGGCAGCAGCTTAAGGTATAATTATGTAATCATGTACATGTCTAAGGTGTGGGATAAAATGTAGGCTACTTGTTCCTAATAACATTTTGACATGCTATCAAATTCTGATTTATTTTGTCTATAAAAAAGTTACTTTGAACTTGTTAACTTGGATATATATATTCCAAGTACATTTTATCAGGTGAACGTTTCCTCCCCAAAAAGTTTACAACTGACAAGAAGTCATCAATTGAATTTGACAATTATCATAGATTTGGTCAGTTATTGATCTAGGCAATAATCTGATTGCCAGTCATTGGGGTTAGGAAAAAAAATATTTTACACAAATGGAGATAGAATGTTCCAAACATGCAGATTACATTTTTAGTTTGGTTCCTTCACATGGAAACATTGCTAAAATTGGGGAAGAGCAAAAAGAAGACATTTAGAGAACATAAGGTAAATATTTGAGTTAGAAATAAAACTTAAACTCAGTGTTTTAGATAAAGTAATTTCATTTAACTGCTTATTAAACATTAGTTGTTATCAGAAAAAACAGAGATTATCAGGCCTCAAAGTTGCGCCATTTTTTGATGGTTTTGTAGAATCTGTCCCCAGAACATTGAGTAGATGTCACATCTCGATGACCTTTCAGAATATAAGTTGATTTAATGTAACCTTTGGAGACTCCACATCTGATTAGTTTCTTAGCAGCATTCTGAGCTGCAGAGTTTGGAACACGGTCTGGGAAGGAGAAGATAGAGTTGAAAACAAAACTGTGGAATAATAAGATTAAAGTTAAATGATAAAATAAAAATGCTAAAAAGTGTGGCTTTGAATGAGAGATATAAAAAAGTGAAAGTGGATGGAAAGAAAGAAGTGTAGAGATGAGTAGAGGTATAGATAGTGAAAGAGAACCAGAAGATTTTTTTTAAATGAAAAGATATGGGGAATAAATATTTGTAAGTTGTTGGCACAGGAGATGGAAAAGCAGATTTGACCTTTTCAGCATTGGAAATCTTTTTTGACCTTCTCTCATTACAAACTCTTTATTATTTCATCTCATTTAAATTTCACTTAGATTACCTGTGTAAAATATTTAGATGGATATTTCCCATGCACTAGTGTTTTTGTGACTACATATCTGTATTATCTGTCATATCTGTCCTGTTTTCACTAGCTTAATAAAAATCTACACTACATTTTAATGGTGTATCTGAAAGCAACTGACATTGTGTCTCCTGTTTATTACCCCATTGTCCTAGCTTACCAGTGAAGTTTCCCATGAAACTGATCCCAATTGTGATTGTATCCTGGAGCATGAGCTCCGGTAGCATTCCAACCACGACCTTCATATATTTGTCCATCTTCCCAAATTAGGAAGCTGTGCATTAAAATGGTTATGATTTAGGACATGAGATACACAACATGAAAGCCTGTTGAAAAATACCGTAACTATTAAAGCATTGTTTTACATAGCATTATAATACGTGTAATAAATTCTATTTTCTATGTTCTATTTTTCTATTACATATATTCATATTGTTATTAGTACTTTACTATCACACCATACTTGTAAACAACAAGACACCATTCTTTATTATTTTGTGCTTTTATACAATAAACATATGGAAAAAGGTAACTGGTATGGGTAATAAAATAAAGAAAAAGCAAGTTGTCTCATCTCTATAGCACAAATTAAAAGTAGGTCACCAAATTTTGGGCAAATAAGAATAAAAAGTAACAGCAGAAAAAGTGGACCCATAAAGACATATTGTAGGAATGTTGAGCTGCTAGGATTACCTTATAAAAAGCAATGAATCCCTTTTAATCCTAGACTGCCCTCTTTCACTCGCCTCCCTCTTCTTTCACTTGTATCCAATATCACACCAGCCTCTGGCTCTTATGTGTGTTCTTTCTATGCTTTTGGCCTGTGTGCTACATTTTTGTTCTTGTTAATGGTCAACATTTTTAAGCAGTGTAAATCATATAGTTAAAGCCAGTTAGTGTTTAAATGTTGTGTTCAATTTTGCTTAAATGAGAGAGGACATTTTGTCTTTGAAAAATAATTAGAAACCTGTGAGAAAAGGGAAGAACAGTGGGTTTGTGGAAGATCTGTATTTACTTATGTTACAAATGCTCCCTTTAATAGCCCATTGACAGTAGTGTAGAATGCACCATAGGATAACGTCCCCACAAACAGACAGACTATCAGTTTATGCTGAAATCCAGAAGATACAGTCAGAGTCATCTTAACATTAGGGCCTTATTAAATTAGAGCTGGGTTTCAATTCGTATCTCGCAAATGCGCCACGTAGCACGATTTGCGTACTACGAATCGTGTTGCTTTCGACTAGCGTAATTTCGGACTCATTGGCCGAGATTTGTCTCTGAGAAGAATTCTTTGTGTGTAAGCTCATATCTCGCAAAATCGCTAGGTGCACAAAAATGCCCCAACAAAATGGTTTATGCACTACGTACAGACAACTTAAAGTGTTAAAGTGACAAAAAGTGAGGGGAAGCATGGAAGGCCATTACAATTGATTGCACAATAACCTCCTCTTTCCAACAAAGCAAATGCATTATACAACCAATTAGTTGTTACATTTTCGAATGAAAAGCCACGCTGCAGCTTACATAAAGCAATTAAAGACACACCTGATTACATAAAAACACAAAAACATTAAAATGATGCCATATTAACCCTTTGTTACACTGCCACATGGCATATATCAAGTACAGGGGGAGCACTTGAATATTTCCTGTTCAGTCCTTCAGTCGTGTCTGACTGTCTGTGACCCTATGGAGTGCAGCACATGCAGCTAGGGCCTCTGCCACTGCTTTTCTACAAGTCTTGCATGCTGGTGATACTGGAGTGGCTTGTCAGTTCCTTCTCAAGTGATTTGGGATTTGGACATCCACTCTGCTTTCACCCTCCCACTCACAATGGCCCTTTATGGTATAGCTCACAGCTTCATTGAAGTACACAATATCTCTTGTTTGGTCTTTCAGTCATGTCTGCCTCTCTGGACTGCATCACATGTAGCTAGGCCTCAGCCACTGCTTTCCTACAAGGTTTGCATGCTGGTGATACTGGAGTGGCTTGTCAGTTCCTTCTCCAGTGATTTGGGATTTGGACGTCCACTCTGCTTTTAACCACCCACTCACAACGGCCCTTACTGGTATAGCTCACAGCTTCATTGCAGTACACAATATCTCTTGTTTGGTCTTTCAGTCATGTCTACCTCTCTGGACTGCAGCACATGTAGCTAGGCCTCTGCCACTGCTTTCCTACAAGGTTTGCATGCTGGTGATGCTGAAGTGGCTTGTCAGTTCCTTCTCCAGTGATTTGGGATTTGGCCGTCCACTCTGCTTTTACCCTCCCACTCACAATGGCCCCTAATGGTATAGCTCACAGCTTCATTGAAGCACACAATATCTCTTGTTTGGTCTTTCAGTCGTGTCTGCCTCTCTGGACTGCAGCACATGTAGCTAGGCCTCTGCCACTGCTTTCCTTCAAGGTTTGCATGCTGGTGATACTGGAGTGGCTTGTCAGTTCCTTCTCCAGTGATTTGAGATTTGGCCGTCCACTCTGCTTTTACCCTCCCACTCACAATGGCCATTAATGGTATAGCTCACAGCTTCATTGAAGTACACAAGCCCTATAACTTATCAAACCACAAGGTGACCATGGGATCATACCCCACACTAATCTACTGTAACCCATCAGGAATGGCCGCAAACACACATGGAGGTTTTGCAGAGGCACATTTAGAAACAGCCAACTCACCTCCATCAGGGGTAATCTTTGCTACGCCCATCCAAGGAAGTCCCACGCCATTGCTGGTGGCCATGTGCCAAGATGTCCACTCATTCCCGTTTGGTGACCCCCATTATGTTCTGCTATTCATCAATTTACATTAGCTTGGATTGCTAAGTGATGTTGGGGATGGGGCTTGTATACTTCAATCAAGCTGTGAGCTATTACATTAAGGGCCAGTGTGGGTGGGCAGGTGAAAGCAGAGTGGATGGACAAATCCCAAATCACTGTAAAAGGAACTGACAAGCCACTCCAGTATCACCTATCATTATCCTGTTAGGTCCTCAGGGGAAGGTTCCTACTCCACAGTATCACCAATTGGACTTGGCCTATGCATTAACCCTTTATTATGCCTAGATTGTAGATCTATTTGATGTATTATATGACATCTAATGCTATTAGGACTATTATTCCTCTTTATATGTACAGATCTATTGCAGGTTAACTAGGACTCATTAGTTTATATCTATAGTAATGTGACACTGATGTGATGCTTGTGGATGTCCCATAACCCCAAACATTCAAAACAAATTGATACGCTTAGAACAGTATAACACAGCTTTAATATTTACACAGACTACAATGAGCAGTGGTCAAGACTTTGCATTCAGATAACAGTATAACAAAGCTTTATTTTTAGACACAGGCCACAATCAGCAGTGTTCAAGACTGTGCATTCAGATAACGGTATAACAAAGCTTTATTTTGGACACAGACCACAATCAGCAGTGGTCAAGACTGTGCATTCAGATAACACTATTACAAAGATTTATTTTGGACACAGACCACAATCCGCAGTGGTCAAGACTGTGCTTTAATATCGTGGGTGTGGTGTTGGCTGGTCCCGAGAGAGCAAGGGGCTTTAATAAAACAAAGGGGATACCTACAGGGGCCAATCTAATAGTCTAGAATAAGCATGATGCATAGCACCTACCAGGGTCACATGCGGTCAGTACACCGCTGCAACCTGACTGATGAAAAAAAGGATCATCACAAATCACTCCAGTTAACTGAAGAAACCATTAGAGTGCATGGCACTTACAACTTGTCTGCATCTGCTCAATGGAACAGATGATTCAACCTCTGGACTGTGTAATCCAATGCAGTTTCACACATACAGTGTGGTGGGCAAAATTGCCCACATAAAAAAAAATGGTCCCAAAAAAAAAAAAGGCGGAGTAGGATTAAAAAAACTAATGACAATTCATGTACCGTACAGTGCTAAATACTGTACCAATATACCAACTCACCTGATTCCCATCTGCAAGCGTAACTAACTATTACATAGGTCTGTGGATAATCAGTAATATGGGCAAATAGCCATTAGTAGCCAGAGTCACTGTCACTTACATCAGGCCCAAGGATCTGTTCTCAGACTAATATTGAGGTCAGGATCACATGCTTCACTAGTGCATATATTAATTCTGGCTTTCATTAACATGCCACTGTGAGACTTTGCAAGTCCACAGCAGGATCCCTGCCCCCATCTACATTTAAGCTAATAACAAGCATGTCTGAGATATCTGGCTTTATGATAGCTTTAAGATTGTGGGAGCTACATGTTAAGGGGAGGCTGTCATTGAAGGAATGTCTGAGAGGCACTTTGAAAACTCATCCATTTCCTCCACAATGCTTGCAGATGCAGAAGATGCCTTCATGGGCCTGAATTGTAACTAAAACAAAACAAAACCTAAAACCGAAGGGCCTAAAAAAAGGGTGACTGCAGCATCCCTTCCCTACAGCATTCCCCAGTGACCATCAATTGATGGCATGTTCAACCGAACCCTACGTGTCCACAGAGAAGAGGATCATGGATCATGTGCTGGGAGGTAGCCATCTCCATACAAAATATCACCATCACATAGGCCAAGATCCAAGACTCTGTAGTCAGGCTAGATTAGGTCAGCATTGTGACCAATAGATTGTCACTGAGGAGTGCTGTTGAGAAGGCACATTCATGTCCACAGCCCCTAGGTCCTCTTCCGCCTTGGCGCAGGGCCCGCGGTGTGACGCCTTCTACCCACCGTTGGTGGTTGGGGAGCGGGGGGAGGTAGTGGCACCCCGGGTGTTTCTGGCGGCTGCGGAGGCATGGTGGAAGGAGAGGAGGGGCCAGGCTGCTGTTGGCTGGTGACCTGCCCCATTCCCAGCAGCCTGACCATGTGCTGCTCCATCATCAGGTGATGCCTCCTCTCCTCCCTAAAGTGCCTGTCCATGCTGTGCCTCATGCTAGAGAGGCAGTGGTGGGGGCAGGGATCCTGCTGGCAGGGCCGGGTGAGAGGCTGGCGGAGAGGGAGTAGGGAGGATCTGGGACTCGGCTAGATACAGGGGCTGTGATGTTGGGGTCCCCTGTGGCTCGCTGTGTGGGGAAGGAGGTGCTCTGGCATAGTCCACCGCTTGTGAGGGCCCCGGCGAGATGGCAAGTCTTTGGAGGAAGGGGACAGTCAGGCTCAAAGCTGCTGGGGCTCTCTACAGGGAGCTTTCAACTACCACGACCTCCCTCTCCTCAGAGCCAGGACCCTCTAATGATCCTGCAGTCTCCTTCCCCTGAGCTGTCTCCTGCGGGGAGGGGGCTGACGGCCCCACTTCTTGCTCATCACTGGACCCAGACCTCCTACTGGATGCTGAAAGAGAGAAAAGAGAGGTACATGTCATTAGTATGCTGATTATTACATTGATATGTTTTCACTCCTAACTGTCTGACATCTAGGCCTGAACATGGATGATTCTCCTAATTGCAACTCAGATTAGCTATCATTTCTTTGGTTTCTTGTCTTGACCTCTCCTGGCTCCTAACGCTGTCTGTATTTCGTCAGCGGTCTCTAACTGTATAGGCTGCAGAGGGCACATTAGTACATGGACTTGATTGCTTGATTTCTCTTGGGGTGGCCAGGAATGACAGTGATTTTTTAGCTTCATGGATTTAATGACGCATCCATCTATCCATTGTTAATTTCAGGGAGTTGACATGTCAGTGTCCTTGTAGGTCACCATGTACATGTGTAGTTTGTGTGATGCACATGTGGTGGCATGTTGGTGTAGGTCATATTCCCCGGAACTGGAGGCTGGGTCCTGCTGGGCCACCGGGGCTGAAGCTCCAGCTCCTTGTAATCCTCTCCCACTCCTTATAGGTCACACTGTGTCCTTGGTCTTCTCTGGCCATCTTCCTCCTCACCGTGGCCCTGATATCCACATAACGGTGCTTTAAGGACCCCAAGGCCCTAGGCACCGTGGACACCTCCTTCATCACCTCCACTACCTCCGTCCAAGCCTGAGCCTTAGGCCCAGGCTTCGCTTCCCTTGCAACGAGGATGACGAGCCGGTCACGGATCGCACCCAGGAGGGCCATATTCTCCTGGGGTGTATAATTACGGGCCGTGCTTCTGCCCTTGCCAATAACCCCTTGCTCTCTCTACTGTGTTCGCAGACCCTGGCCTCCCTGACCTCTCCCTGAGGCCTGTCCCTTCCCCAAACTACCCCCCCCCCAATGGGAACAGGCCCCTTCCCCTCTGTCCCTCCTCTATTAGTGCCTGCACTGGCATCTCGCTCTGGGGACCCCTCCTCCTCCTCCGGGGACCCCTCCTCCTCTCCCTCTGGGGACCACTCCTCCTCCCCCTCCAGGGACCGCTTCTCCTCCCCCTCCAGGGACCTTTTCCTCTTCCTCTCCCTCCGGGGACCCCTCCTCCTCTCTCTCTGGGGACCCCACTTCCAACACAACCACCTCTCCTCCACCCTCCACTCTCACTGCTCTCACTCTCCGCTCCTCTCCTTTCCTCCTCTCCACCCTCTTCTCTCCACATATCTCCTCCCTCCATGCTCATAAAGTATAAAGAAATAAGGCCAACTCAAAATAAGTAGAACTGTTATACAGGTGTTGAAAAAAAAAGTTGATGTTCTATGTGTTTTCAATAAGTGTTGGGGGATGCAGTGCAAAGGTTGGCGAGGGGTGTCCTCACACTATGTATGTCTCTATGTGTCTGGAAAATATGTGTGATGTGTAAATATGTGTAACTCTTATGTGTAAATATGCTAGTAATAAAATATAAAACAATCCAAAATAGTGCGCCTACAAATCAAAAGAACGATAAAGAAAAGTATTACTGGAATATGTGTGTTGGAAAGAAAATATGTGTGTGCTATGTGTATTTAAGTGTTGGGGGATGGGGGGATGGGTGTGTGTCCTAACTATATATATGTCTCTATGTATGTTATTTAATCTATGTGTTTTGCAAATATGTGAAATCTGTAAATATGTGTATTTCTTAAATGTAAGTACTTATGAAATTGACAAGAAACAAGACAAAAAACTAATCTCCCTCTCTCCAAACCACTATTCTCAATAAACACTCTCTCCCACCTGCTCCTGGAACTGCGTGCTAACTCCAATGGCTCTCACAACGCAGTCAATGGGTTTGTGTCAATCAAATTTATAAGCTCCTACTGTCAACCAAATTCTTAGCTTGTGATTGGCTGAGAGGCGTGTCTCGCTAGTACGTCCCCTTTTCAGCTTGCGAGGGCGCCAACGGAGTCAGCCAATTACATATGCATTGGCCGCCTGTGTTAGGCCTCTCAGCCAATTACATACGCACTTGTAGTGTCAGGCTGCTAAGTGCTTATGTAATTGGCTGAGAGGCTTTTGGCGGGCCAACGCAGCAATAGCAAAAAATACATGCAAAAACCTCTCAGCCAATTACATAGGCACTTAGCGTGTCAGGCTGCTAAGTGCGTAGGGAATTGGCTGAGAGGCCTAACATGGGGCGCCAAGTGCGTATGTAAGTGCGTATGTAATTGGCTGAGAGGCTTTTGGCGGGCAAACGCGGCAATAGCGCAAAAACCCGCCAAAAGTCTCTCAGCCAATTACATACGCACTTAGCTGCCCATGTAAGGCCTCTCAGCCAATTACATACGTACTTGGCGGCCTGACACGGCCAAGTGCACATGTAATTGGCTGAGAGGCTTCTTGACGTAAAATCATCAGCTGGAATGCCACGTAAAGATCCACAGGTGACCAATTCCAAAGCTGTAATTAATGTGCCTAATACCAGGTATTGTAATCAACAAGCTATATAACCCCATCCCCAACAAGTCATCGTCTGAAACAGCATGGATGCTCCATGCCAGCAACTGAGGCCCTTGCCCGCGGCCCTCGCATAGCCTGCAAGCGTCAGCAACAACTCGTACGCTCACAACTATATATGTGATTAATGCTTCGCACTTCCTAATACATTTATTCATTACTAATTTTTTATTAACGTATATTAATTTAATAATTATTAATCAGTAATGGAAAATAAAAATTTATAATTTCCACTGCACTAAAAAGCACTAAGTACTGCACCGTTGACTGCAATGAGCACCTTCCGCGCTTATTGCACCTTAAGTACTGTGCCGATGGCTGCAATGAGCGGCTTTGGTGCTCACTGCAGACTAAGTACTGCACCACTGGCTCTCCTCGATTTGCATCCCCCGTCACCAGCATTGCAAGATCCACAACTATATATGTGATAGCTTGCCAGGAGACAGAAAATGTTATATACACAAGCAGTTAACATGGTGATTAAATTGGTCAATTAACTGAGTGGCTCATTAAGGTGAAATTCCACTAAACTTTTTTCACCAACCCTGTGTATTTCCTGCATAATTACAAGAGAATCTCTTTTCCTGAAACAGTCAATTATATATTATGCATAAAAATATTCCCAAAAAACGTTATGATCTTTTCCAGAGCAGGGTTGCTCTCACCAACCATGCAAATATTATTTGTGATTCAAAGGGAAATTTCAAGTAGATGTCTCCAGCAATTCCTCTCGCAAGCCTGGTATATTTCCAGCATAATTACAAGTCTCATTAATTATATCATGTTCCTAGAGACTTCATATTCCTTGCCGACCAGGCTGCTCTCACCAGCCAAGCAAATATTTTATAAGACTCACCAGGAAATTTTCAGTTGATTTAACTCTGTTGTGTGATTACTCCTGAACAGTAAGTGTGTGTACTTGTTCACTGAGTAGTGGGCTGGTGAGTAGTAAGAACCTAATATAAACAGGGGAAGGTGAGAACACTTCCAGCATAAGGGCAGTTCTAGTCTAAATGTAGGAGTTTAAATAAAAGGACGGAGTGCAAAGGGGAGCACATTGTAGTGCTTTACACATTTTTTTCCCACTGCAATTATGAGTCAGTCAAGTAGAAACCTCACTCAGTGTACATCCTGTCATTTGTATGCACTACTGGAACAGATGATCCAGGGTCCATACCTCTGTTGACAGGTGTGAGCATAATGCCTCTCTGGAAGCTCAAATTGGGGAACTGGAGATGGGAATTGCAGCACTTAGTGATATTGCTCCACTGGAAGGTGAGTTGGTGCTCACTGAGCACAATTTAGCTGGGTCTTGCATTGACGGATGAGATGCGGCTAGTGAGGATGACCAGGGAAGTAGCTGGGTTACAGTAACAAGGGGAAGCAGGGGGAACAGGAGCAGGAGGCAGGCCAGTTCTGAGTTGGCAAATACCAACAGATTTGCCAGATTGGGGATGTCCATTCAGGAATGGCAATGCCAGATAGAGCTGTTCCCTCTAACAGACAGGAGAACAGTTCTACTGGAGGAGTTGGAGGGCAGAATAGGCAGAGCAACAGACAGGTTTTGGTGCTAGGGGACTCTATTATTAGGAAGGTAGACAGGGTGATTTGTCACCCAGATCCCAGCAATCGAACAGTTTGCTGTCTCCCGGGTGCTCGGGTTCGGCATGTTGTGGATCGGTTGGATAAATTATTGGGAGGGTGCTGGAAATGAACCAACGGTCTTGGTACACTTTGGTACCAATGACAAAGTTAGTGGAAGATGGAGTGTCCTAAAGAATGATTTTAAAGAGCTAGGGAATAAGCTTAAAGCAAGGACCTCCTAGGTAGTATTTTCTGAGATACTACCAGTGCCACGTGCCACGCAACATAAGTGTATGCTTGCTAATGCAAGAAGTTTGTCTGGAAAAATGGCTGAGCTAGAATTATTAGCAGCACAAGAAAAATGGGACGTACTAGGCATTACTGAAACATGGTGGGATGAATCTCATGACTGGACATTTGGATGATTATAACTTATTTAGGAAAGATAGCGGAAATGGCACAAGAGGAGGAGGTCTGTCTGTATGTTAAGCCTGAATTTAAGCCTATAGTCAGAGAAGATATTTATGCTGGAACTAGCGGCAACATTGAATCTTTGTGGGTTGAGCAAAATAGTGGAGGAGCTAATTCTAAATGCAGATTGATGGGAGTATGCTATAAACCCCAAAATATAATTGAAAGTGAGGAAATACATTTATTGTTACAAATTGGAAATGCAGATAAGCACGGGCAGATTCTAATAATGGGAGACTTTAATTACCCTGAAATAAACTGGATAAATGAGACCAGCAGCTCAACTAAAGGGAGCAGGTTCTTGAGTACATTCAGGGATCATTATCTGGCCCAGGTAATACAAGAACCTACTAGAAATTGGGCCATCTTGGATTTAGTCATCACAAGTAATATTGATATTATATCAAATATTAAAATAGGGGAACCCTTGGGGAACAGTGATCACAAAACAAAAACTCTACATTTTAAAAGGGCTAACTTTAATGGGCTTTTGGATTTTGCAAAGGCTTTTGATAAAGTGTCACATGGTAGACTATTGGGCAAATTAAGGGAAACAGGAATTGCAGTAAATATCTGCTCATGGATTGAGAGCTGGCTAAAAGACAGGAAGCAAAGGGGTGTTGGAAATGGAACATACTCTGATTAGACTAATGTGGTAAGTGGGGTTCCTCAGGGTTCAGTATCAGGTCTTCTCCTTTTTAACATATTTATTAATGACTTAGAGGGGGGACTGGAAAGTAGTGTCTCCATTTTCGCTGGTGACACGAAGTCAAGGTAATTACATCAGATAATTCCAAAGGGATTTACATAAAATTGAGGAATGGGCATCTAAATGGCAGATGAGATTTAATACTAATAAATGTAAAGTTATGCATCTAGGAAGGAAAAATAGCCATGCAATTTATAATCTTAATGGAGCAAATCTAGGGGTATCATATATTGGACGGGATTTGGGAGTACTTGTGGACAATCATCTAGGTAACAGTGCTCAAAGCCAAGCAGCAACTGCAAAGGCAAATACAATATTAGCGTGTATTAAGGAGGGTATAGAAGCAAGGGAAGCAAATATATTTCTGCCACTATACAAATCCCTAGTATGCCCTCATTTGGAATATGGAGTAAAATTTTGAGCACCACTTCATAAAAAGGATATTTTAGAGCTGGGAAAAGTACAGAGAATGGCAACAAAGCTAATAAAGGGAATGGAGGGGCTAATTTATGAGGAAAGACTAACCAAATTAAACTTATTTTAGAAAAAAGGCATCTAAGAGGGGATATGATTACCTTATGTAAATATATCCAGGAACGTTTTGTGCCAAGAGGTTTTCAACTGACAAGGGGACATTCTTTGAGATTAGAAGTAAAAAGATTTCACCATAAAGAAAGAAAAGGGTTCTTCACAGTAAGGGTGGTTAATCTGTTGAATTCTCTACCAAAGGAGGTGGTGACAGCGGATTCGATAGATAACTTTAAAAAGGGTTTTTCTATATTTGTAAATATAAAGGGCATAAGGGCTATCCTGAATAAATCTAGAGGGAGTTTTGATCCAGGAATGAATCCGATTGCCAGTATCTGGGGTCAGGAAATCATTTTATGTTTTTTTCCCTTTTGAGACAATTGGCAAAGTTTCACTGGGGGTTTTTCTGTTTGCCTTCCTCTGGATCAATTAACAATAAACCTGTTTATTGCAGATCAGAGGAGATCTAAAAAGGTTGAACTTGATGGACTAAAGTCTTTTTTCAACATAAATTACTATTTAACTATGTACCATTGAGTGGAATATTTCTAATATGAACTCTTTATTTTTGAAACCATATAATTAGACCTTATTTTCAGATCTTTTTAAATTAATAATACAATATATAAATCTCTTACAAATATTTTCTGAGAGTTTTTATGGCGTTATACCACCATGACTGAAAATAATTTTTGGTATGTAGACCTCTTAGTTTTCTTCAGTTTTTAACTTTAAATAGTCATAATTTTTTTGCCTCTAGAGGCACAAATGAGGGAAGTCTGCAATTATAGAGCTAACAGTCCCTTTTTTTGTGCAGATTTTAAAGATTGTTATATAGATCTCACAAAATTATTTTCATTTAAACCAAGTTCCAAAAAAGCCAGATAGGTCTTATTACTTTATCCATACCTGTAATAGGCTCAAGCAGGCTCTGCCTTTCTGTACTGAGTGTGACGACTTTGCCATGTCAATCTGAAATTATGAAAGGGGAAGTTCAGGCAGGCTCAACAGACTCAACGTCTGATCCTCTGTTTGGGGAGGAATGCCTCAGCCAGGGCTCCGCAAGTTGCCCCAACGCTTACCTCCAGAGCCTTCCAATTTCCTTTGCCTGACTTGTCTTGGTTCCCCTCTGCAGTGGCTCCAGTCTTCTTATAGCATCAATGGGATGCAGGGTCAAGCTAGCTCAGACCAGCACTTCCCAGAGCAGCGTCTCCCTCCTCACACCCTACACTCACGTCTGCTTCCGGCGGCAGCCTGGTCTCATTCTCATTTTAATTAATTGATAACTTTAAAATGTACTGGATAATTTTTTAAGATTATATAAGCATATGATGTTCTGATAGAAAAGGAATGATATTGATACAGGGAATAATCTGATTATCAGCATTCAGAAAAAAAGTTAGCAACGTTACTATTTTGTTTCTTGACAATTGACAAAGAAAAGGACTAAAATGGTTGAAACTAATGGAAGGATCTTTTTAAAACATCAACTAGGTATAAATAGTGCTGTTTGGGAATTTTGGGTGGTGAGAACATAGAAAATTGGGTTGTGTATCTTAAAAACAATCTTCACAGGATAATGATGATTTTATTACATCCTGTAAAGAGATCTTAATAAAGATGTTGGTTATTGCTGGTGTAGCAGAAGCAGATAAAGGTAGAGAAAATGGGTTTCAAGAACAGAAATTATAAAATAAATTTTAAGTGTTTCAGCATATATTGTTTGAGCTAAATGAGTTTTACCTAAGTAAGCATTGCACAATTAGAGAAGTTTAAATAATTATGGAATAGTTATGAACTTGTTGGTATTACTCTTCATGCTAACGTCCTATAAAAGAGCACTGTAATGCCTTAACAGGATAGAGACTTGTAGCCCATTAAATCCCAGGCTCGTATGTGCAACGTGAGACCCGTAACAGCTGTGAGTTAGAAATTTTGTGGATTTATAGAGCTATTAAATTAGAACATGCTGGAAGTTACGGGCTTGAGAGGCAAACACATAAATCATTTTTCACTCATTGGATGTACGGCCGTGAACATGATCAATTAGTCAAACTCGCAGTTACAGGTTTAAATGGAGGCAATGGAAACAGAGATCGCCAGAATTACGTAATTGAAAAATGGAGGGGGGATTTTAATGTCTTAGTAGCCCTTAAAAAGACAGAAAACCACTTTTAAACAATAGAAAAGCAGGGAAGTTCATCAGACTCATGCTCAACATCCCCATTACCACATTAGTGTCAAAATAAAATATGTGCCCCTCTCCTCAAGTGACATTCATCATATAAACATCATATGCATGGTCACATCTGAGGTACAATTGTCTGCACAGCATGTGGCATGATGGAGTCCCGGAGGCAAGGTATTTGATTGAGGAATGGATGAGGAATGGCAGAAAGGAGTGTCTTGGATTGAATGAGGGTGCGAATGGTAATGTGATCCATGCTGGGCCAGAAACAAGCCAGGCAGGTTAATTGCCCATGAAGTGCTGGTCTCTGGATACGTAGCATAACATTTTTCCTCTATTTTGTTTTCAATATTGTATTTTGGGTCATGTACTAAAGCATAAAATCCTTGGAAAAAATAAATGTTAATAAAGACCCGGGTCCTGATGGAATACATCCACGGGTACTGAGGGAACTGGATTCTGTAACAGCCAAACCATTACATTTAATTTTTCAAGATTCACTCAACACATGGTCTCTACCTGATGACTGGAGAAAAGCAGTTGTGATACCTATATTTAAAAAGGGAGCAAGAGCAAATCTGGGGAATTATAGACCAGTGAGGCTCACTTCTGTAGTGGGAAAGCTTTTAGAAGGGTTAATAAGGGATAATATACAAGAATATGTCTATTTAAACAGGATTATAAGTAAAAGTCAACATGGATTTATGAGGGATAGGTCATGTCAAACAAATCTAATTAGTTTCTATGAGGAGGTTAGTAGGAACCTGGATCAAGGCAACTTAGTGGATGTAGTCTTTTTGGATTTTGCAAGGGCTTTTGATACAGTGCCACATGGGAGACTATTGTCCAACTAATAGATACAGGAATTGCAGTAAATATCTGCTCATGGATTGAGAGCTGGCTAAAAGACAGGAAGCAAAGGGTTGTTGTAAATAGAACTAATGAACTAATGTGGTAAGTGGGGTTCCTCAATATACAGTATTAGGTTCTCTCCCTTTTAACATATTTATTAATGACTTAGTGGTGGGACTTGAAAGTAGTGTCTCCATTTTCGCTGATGACACAAAGTTGTGCAAGGTAATTAAATCAGATAATGATGTGCTTTCCCTCCAAAAGTATTTACATAAAATTGAGGAATGGACATTTAAATGGCAGATTAGATTTAATACAAATAAATGTAAAGTTATGCATCTGGGAAGGAAAAATGGCCATGCAATTTATAATCTTAATGGAGCAAATCTAGGGTTATCCGATATTGAAAGGGATCTGGGACTGCTTGTGGACAACCACCTAGGTAACAGTGCTCAAAGCCAATCAGCAGCTGCAAAGGCAAATAAAATATTAGCATGTAGTAAGAAGGGTATAGAAGCAAGGGAAGCAAATATAATTCTGGCATTATACAAATCCCTAGTACGCCCTCATTTGAAATATGGAGTATAATTTTGGGCACCACTTCATAAAAAGGACATTTTAGAGCTGGAAAAGGTACAGAGGAGGGCAACAAAACTAATAAGAGGAATGGAAGGGCTAAGTTATGAAGAAAGACTAACCATCCCGATCAAATTAAACTTATGTACTCTGGAAACATGGTGTCTAAGAGGAGATATGATTGCCTTATATAAATTCATCTATGGTCAGTATAAAGATTTGTCAAGGGAGCTTTTTGTGCCAAGAGGTTTTAAACTGATAAGAGGACATCCCTTGAGGTGAGAAGTAAAAGGATTCCACCTTAAAAAAAGAAAAGGGTTCTTTACAGTAAGGGTGGTAAATCTGTAGAATTCTCTACCAGAGGAGGTGGTGACAGAGGACTGGAATTATTTCTAATTAAAAAGTGAATTCAGGGTTATCCTGGATAATTAGATAGAGAGTATTGATCCAGGGAGAAATCCGATCGCCATTATCTCTGGGCAGGAAGGAATTAATTTTTTTTTCTTTGAGACGATTGGCTAAGTTTCACTTGAGATTTTTTTTCTGTTTGCCTTCCTCTAAATTAATTAATAATTAAAAAAAAAAAATTCACAATAAATCATTAAATAATTGATTAATAATTAATTAACAATTAATTAATAACGAACCTACATATTGCAGATCAGAGGAGATCCTAAAAGGTTGAAATTGATGGACTGAAAGTCTTTTGTAAAACTTAATTACTATGTAACTATGTAACAGCCACAGGGGGATGAGCAGGTCCAGGAGCCTGCAAGGAGGGTCCGGGCACCCAAAGTATACAAGGAGAGACTCACATTAGAGGCGTTAACTGATGTGAAGGTGTATGAGCTTTTAGGCTGACCCGTGCCAGTATTGGAGAGCTCTATGAGGTCCTGAGTGAGGACCTTGAACCTCACACATGGACCAATAGAGCTATAACAGGAATGACAAGGAAGTTAGCCGCAATACACCTCCTTGCCTTTGGTAGTTTCCAGAACACCCTGAGCGTAGTCAGAGGAATATATTTGCCAAGCCTCAAGTTGAGTATATTCCTCTGTGATATTGTTCAGCAAGCTACAAGATACATCATTTACCCTGCGGAAGAGACCTAGAAGGTGAAATTTGATTTTCACTGATTAGGAGGTGTCCTTAATGTGCTAGATGCTATTGATTGCACACATGTGGCATTGATACAACCTAGAGAGCAAGAAGTGCTGTTCAGAAATCGCAAACATTATCATTCAATCAATGTACAGGTTGTTTATGATGCAAACATACGCATGCAAAATGTGTTTGCAGCCTTCCCTAGAAGTGCTCAAAATGCCAATATCCTGCATCAATCATCCACCTATGATTTGTTCTAGTCCGGACAATTTCCATCCGGTTGGCTATTGGGTGAGTACCCAGAAGTAATCACAGGCAATAATATCTTAATAACACTAGATACAATAACATATACATCATGTTTCACTCCATTGCTCTGATGTTCACATGTGCATAAGGGAGTAATACTACCTAAGCCCTAACATAATTGCTCATTGCTGTGCATAACTTTGTGTTAGTTTGCCCAAACAGTATGAAGTTCACAACAACATATCAAAAAAGAACAATAGTTGAATCATTATGTATACTTTCATATGCTTTGACAAACATCACAACATCCTATTAATATCTACATCTCCCATTTTGTTTACATCAGTTGATGCAGGATAAGGGTGTTTGCCGTGGTGGTTGACCCCTTTGAGCAATCCACAAACACAGGCAGAGGAGAGATATAATGCAGCGCATAAGACATGCCGGAATGTAATTTTGGGCACCTTCCGTGTATTCAAGATGCACTTCAGATGCTTACATTCACCTGGTGGTGCTCTACAATATAGCCCAGACAAAGTGTGTGGGATCATCGTTGCCTGCTGTTGTCTGTACAATATAGCAGTATAGGCCAACTGTCTGGGGGACATTGATGCGGATCTTCTACATGGGGAGGAAAAGTCTTTACCTCCCCCTGTAGTGAATAATCTGCAGGGGTAACAACAACGGACCCGCATAATTTGTGAGTACTTCACATGTAAGTACAAACCCAATAAGAAATAACCATAATGTAGCTTGATTATGCATAACTCCTAAAACTCTTTTCTCTATCCCCATTGTCATACAGAATATCAAACAGTCCACAGTAGAGGAAGGTTCCCTGATATGATGTATGTTTCATGATGCACTATTGATTAACAATGAATACACTACAACATGCAACGCTATCAGTTACATGCTATCAGTTACAAGTAAACACACATTCCCATAAACATCATAAGTACTGAAAATTCAAAACATCAATAGTATAGATAAATGTAGTGGATTATATATCCCACAATGTCAATGTATATATGCCCCACATTTGTATATGAAAACCTCAACACACTATAGACCAGTAAAGTTCACATTGTCTGATCATGAAAATCCACATCCAATAGGGATCAATACAATTCAGATCAATCTGGAAATATGAACATACCTGCAGATATGTAAAGAAAATATATGTATATGAGATGAAAATGTTGAAAGCAGAATGATTACAGTGGATAATTGGTGACTCCAATAATCACATCATATTGCCACTAAAGAACTGCTCCCGTGTGTCAGCTCATCATTTAACAACATAGAAAAAGAAAAAAAAAAATGTTCAGCAACAGAACAACTGCTACATCAATGTCTGCCTTTCAACTCTAAGAATACATCCCATATGTAATGCGTAAGTGGTCAAAACTGATAAATATCCACAGCGCACGTGTCCAGGTGGAACAAATCACCTTGTGAATAATCGCGCAGCGAGCCCACGTAACAAGGGCTGCGGTTCAACGCACCCCGGGAGCCTGCACGGCTCCCCCTGCTGCACTGATGCTCCCCAGCGGCCCACGGCAGGAGGCAGACAGGATGAGGGAAGGGAGGGACAGGATGGGGGAAGGGAGCAGGAGAGGGGGGTGAGAGAGGGGCGTAACGAGGGAGGCGGCTCGCGCAGCAAGCCCGCGGCCCGAGGCTCACCGCACCCCGGGAGCCTGCACGGCAAAGAGAGACAGGGGAGGGATAGAGGGGGCAAAGAGAGACAGGGGAGGGATAGAGGGGAAAAGAGAGACAGGGGAGGGATAGAGGGTGCAAAGAGGGACAGGGGAGGGATAGAGGGGGATAGAGTGACAGAGGAGTGATAGAGGGGGCAAAGAGAGACGGGGATGGATAGAGGGGGCAAAGAGAGACAGGTGAGATATAGAGGGGGCAATGAGAGACAGGGAAGGGAGAGAGGGGGCAAAGAGAGACAGGGAAGGGAGAGAGGGGGCAAAGAGAGACAGGGAAGGGAGAGAGGGGGCAAAGAGAGAAGGGGAGGGAGAGGAAGCAAAAAGAGACAGGGAGGGAGAGGGGGCAAAGAGAGACAGGGGAGGGAGAGAGGGGGCAAAGAGAGACAGGGGAGGGAGAGAGGGGGAAAAGAGAGACAAGGGAGGGAGAGAGGGGGCAAAGAAAGACAAGGCAGGGAGAGAGAGGGCAAAGAGAGACAGTAGGGGAAGGGAAAAAGACATGGGAGAGAGAAATGTTTGGGAAAAAATTTGATCTTGCAGTCATTTTTTGACGGGCAAGTCGCTAGTTAGAAATATCCTTCTTCATCATCTGCCAGATGAGTAGCTTGTTTCATATGTAAGAAAATAATAGTTAAAACACATGTTTTATATTACCAGCATGTCTTGGTATGTGATGAAGTAGGCGCTCAAATAGCATGTGTAATGTTCACATTAGCATGTTCCTTGTATGCTTCTTACAGATCGCAAAGATGTGTCACATTCCTCACAGTCAGAACATTGCATGATGATTACCTTCCCAACATTCCATGACCATGCTAATGTCCCATTGCATAATGTATGTTCATGCGCCATAATCGTTACATATTTAAATAGTTACACAGTATTTGAGGTTGCAAAAAGACTTTTAGTCCATCAAGTTTAATCTTTCTAGATATCCTCTGATCTGCAATATGTGGGTTAATTGTTAATTGATCCAAAGAAGGGCAAAGAGAAAAAAAACAAAAAAACTTTGCCAATTGTCTGAAAAGGGGAAAAAATCTGACTCCTCACTGGATCAATACTCCCTCTCTAATTATCCAGGATAAACCTGAATGTCCTTTTTTATTTAAATCTATATCCAATCCCTTTTTAAAGTTATCTATTGAACCCGCTGCTGCCACCACCTCCTTTGGTAGAGAATTCCACAGATTAACTACCCTTACAGTGAAGAACCCTTTTCTTTCTTTAAGGTGAAATCTTTTAACTTCTAATCTCAAAGGATGTCCTCTTGTCGGTTGAAAACCTCTTGGCACAAAAAGCTCACTTGACAAAGCCTTATACTGATCCAGAATGTATTTATATAAGGTAATCATATCCCCTCTTAGACACCTTTTTTCTAGAGAAAATAAGTTTAATTTGGTTAGTCTTTCTTCATAACGTAGGTCCTCGATTCCCTTTATTAGCTTTGTTGCCCTTCTCTGTACCTTTTCCAGCTCAAAAATGTCCTTTTTATGTACTGGTGCCCAAAATTGTACTCCATATTCCAAATGAGGGTACTAGGTATTTGTACAGTGGGAGAATTATATTTGCTTCCCTTGCTTCTATATCCTTCTTAATACATGCTAATATTTTACTTCCCTTTGTAGATGCTGCTTGGCATTGAGCAAAGTTACCTAGGTGGCTGTTCACAAGTATTCCCAAATCCTTTTCAATATCTGATACCCCTAGATTTGCTCCATTAAGAATATAAAGTGCATGGCTATTTTTCCTTAACTTTACATTTATTCTTAACTTAGTGATATCAGCAAAAAGGAGACAATACTTTCCAATCCTACTTCTAAGTCCCTAATAAATATATGAAAAATTAGAGGACCTAATACTGAACCCTGAGGAACCCCACTTACCACATTAGTCCAATCAGAGTATGTTACATTTACAACAACCCATTGCTTCCCGTCTTTTTGCCAGCTCTCAATCCATGAGCATGATTTGACATGACCTATCCCTCATAAATCCATATTGACTCCTTCTCATAATCCTGTTCAAATAGACATGCTCTTGTAAATTAGCCCTTATTACCCCTTCTAAAAGCTTCCCCACTACAAACGTGGGGCTCACTGATCTATAATTCCCTGGATTTGCTCTTGCTCCCTTTTTAAATAAAGGTATCACATCTGCTTTTCTCCAGTCCTCTGGTAGAGACCCTGTGTTGACTGAATCTTGAAAAATTAGATACAATGGTTTGGCTATTACAGAACCCAGTTCCCTCAGTACCCTTGTATGTATTCCATCAGGACCCGGGGGTTTATCGACATTTATCTTTTCCAACCTCTTTTGGATTTCTTCCTGTGTTAACCAGTTATTTGATGAAGGTAGTGTAGCCCCATTATGTTGCAGTGACCCAACCATGGGTACCTCCCTTGTGTTTACCAAAGAAAAGAACCTATTTAGCTTATCTGCCTTTTCCTGGTCACTAATTATCAGGCGGCCTGTGCCACATTGTAATGTTCCTATAGCTTCCTTCGTGGCCTTCTTCCTATTAAAATATTTTAAAAATATTTTAGGGTTAGTCTTACTCTCCTTTACAACTAACTTTTCATTTTCTATTTTAGCAAGTCTAATAGCCCTTTTGCAAGCCTTGTTGATTTCATACATAGTTACATAGTTACATAGTTACATAGTATTTAAGGTTGAAAAAGACTTTCAGTCCATCAAGTTCAACCTTTTAAGATCTCCTTTGATCTGCAATATGCGGATTAACTATTAATTAATTAGTTGTTAATTAATTATTAATCAATTATTTAATGTTTTTTTTTTTTGTTTCTTTTTTTATTATTATTAATTAGTCCAGAGGAAGGCAAATAGAAAAAAAAAAATAATAAAATAAAACAAGTGAGACTTAGCCAAATGTCTAAAGGGGAAATGTTAAAAATTTGGATCATTACTGTCTCTCTAATTATCCATGATAACCCTGAATACCCTTTTTAATTAGAAATAAATCTAGTCCCCTTTTAAAGTTATCTATCGAATCCGCTGTCACCACCTCCTCTGGTAGAGAATTCCACAGATTAACCACCCTTACTGTGAAGAACCCCTTTCTTTCTTTGAGGTGGAATCTTTTTACTTCTAACCTCAAGGGATGTCCTCTTGTCAGTTGAAAACCTCTTGGCACAAAAAGCTCCCCCGACAAATCTTTATACTGACCCTGGATGTATTTATATAAGGTAATCATATCTCCTCTTAGACGCCTTTTTTCTAGAGAAAATAAGTTTAATTTGGTTAGTCTTTCTTCATAACTTAGCCCCTTCATTCCCCTTATTAGTTTGGTTGCCCTTCTCTGTACCTTTTCCAGCTCTAAAATGTCCTTTTTATGAAGTGGTGCCCAAAATTGTACTCCATATTCCAAATGAGGGCGTACTAAAGATTTGTATAGTGGCAGAATTATATTTGCTTCCCTGGCTTCTATACCTTTCTTAATACATGCTAATATTTTATTTGCCTTTGCAGCTGCTGCTTGGCTTTGAGCACTGTTACCTAGGTGGTTGTCCACAAGCACTCCCAAATCCCTTTCAATATCTGATACACCTAGATTTGCTCCATTAAGATTATAAATTGCATGGCTATTTTTCCTTCCCAGATGCATAACCTTACATTTATTCGTATTAAATCTCATCTGCCATTTAGATGCCCATTCCTCAATTTTATGTAAATCCCCTTGGAGGGAAAGCACATCATTATCTGATTTAATTACCTTGCACAACTTTGTGTCATCAGCGAAAATGGAGACCCCACACTCCAATCCTACCTCTAAGTCATTAATAAATATGTTAAAAAGGAGAGGACCTAATACTGAACCCTGAGGAACCCCACTTACCACATTAGTCCAATCGGAGTATGTTCCATTTACAACAACCCTTTGCTTCCTGTCTTTTAGCCAGCTCTCAATCCATGAGCAGATATTTACTGCAATTCCTGTATCCCTTAGTTTGCCCAATAGTCTCCCATGTGGCACTGTATCAAAAGCCTTTGCAAAATCCAAAAAGACTACATCCACTGAGTTGCCTTGATCCAGGTTCCTACTAACCTCCTCATAGAAACTAATTAGATTTGTTTGACATGACCTATCCCTCATAAACCCATGTTGACTCCTACTTATAATCCTGTTCAAATAGACATATTCTTGTATATTATCCCTTATTAACCCTTCTAAAAGCTTCCCCACTACAGAAGTGAGGCTCGCTGGTCTATAATTCCCCGGATTTGCTCTTGCTCCCTTTTTAAATATAGGTGTCACATCAGCTTTTCTCCAGTCATCTGGTAGAGACCCTGTGTTGAGTGAATCTTGAAAAATTAAATATAATGGTTTGGCTATTACAGAACCCAGTTCCCTTAGTACCCTTGGATGTATTCCATCAGGACCCGGGGCTTTATTAACATTTATTTTTTCCAACCTCTTTTGGATTACTTCCTGTGTTAACCAATTATTTGGCAAAGGTAGTGTAGCCCCATTATGTCGCAGTGTCCCAACCACTGGTACCTCCCTTGTGTATACCGAGGAAAAGAACCTATTTAGCTCATCTGCCTTTTCCTGGTCACTAATTTTCAGATTACCTGTTTCACATTGTAATGTTCCTTCCTCGCCTTCTTCCCATTAATATACTTAAAAAATATTTTAGGGTTAGTCTTACTCTCTTTTGCAATTAATTTTTCATTTTCTATTTTAGCCAGTCTAATCGCGCTTTTGCAAGCCTTGTTGATTTCCTTGTATTCCCGTAAAGCAGTCTCTGTCCCCTCTTGTTTGTATAATTTAAATGCCTGTTTTTTACTCCGTATCTTGATCTTTAAATCATTGTTAAGCCACATGGGTTGTGATTTACTCCTTTTACTTTTATTCCCACACGGTATATGCCGATGTGTATGTATATTTAGTAAGGATTTAAATGTTGTCCATTTATGTTCAGTGTTTTTACCTATCAGTTCTCTGTCCCAGTCTATACTTTGTATTGCTGCCCTTAGACCATTAAAATCTGCCCTTTTAAAATTAAGAGTTTTTGTTGGCCCCTTAAAATGTTGTTTTTTTAATTCAATCTCAAATGAGACTGTGTTGTGATCACTGTTTCCCAAAGGTTGCCCTATTTCAACATTTGATACAATATCAATATTATTTGTAATGAGTAAATCTAAGATAGCTTCATTTCTAGTAGGCTCCTGTATAACCTGGGCCAGATAATGATCCCTGAGTGTACTCAAGAACCTGCTCCCCTTAGCTGAACTGCTGGTCTCATTTATCCAGTTTATTTCAGGGTAATTAAAATCTCCCATTATTAGAACTTGCCCGTGCTTAGCTGCATTTCCAATCTGTAACAATAATTGTATTTCCTCACTTTCAGCTATATTTGGGGGTTTATAGCATACTCCTACTAATATTCTTTTGGAATTTGCTGCTCCGCTATTTAACTCTACCCACAAACATTCAACTTTATCACTAGGTCCACCATAAATATCTTCTCTGACTATAGCCTTAAATTCAGGCTTAACATACAGACAAATCCCTCCTCCTCGTTTACCATTGCCTCTATCTTTCCTAAATAGGTTATAACCATCCAGATTAACAGTCCAGTCATGAGATTCATCCCACCACGTTTCGGTAATGCCTATTAAATCCCATTTTTCATAAATTGCTAATAATTCTAACTCTCCCATTTTTCCTGGCAAGCTTCTGGCATTAGCAAGCATACACCTTATGTCCTTGTATTTGCATAAAGCAGTGTCTGTTCCCTCTTGTTTGTATACTTTAAACGCTTGTTTTTTACTCCTCATCTTCATCTTTAATTCATTGCTAAGCCACATGAGCTGTGATTTACTCCTTCTACTTTTATTTCCACATGGTATATGGTGATAAGTATGTATATTTAGTAAGGTTTTGAACGTTGTCCATTTATGCTCAGTATTTTTACCTGTCAGTTCTCTGTCCCAGTCTATACGTTGTATCACTGCCCTTAGACCATTAAAATCTGCCCTTTTAAAATTAAGAGTTTTCATTAGCCCCTTACAGTTATGTTTTTTTAATTCAATCTCAAATGAGACTGTGTTGTGATCACTGTTTCCCAAAGGTTGCCCTATTTCCACATTTGATACTATATCAATATTATTTGTGATAACTAAATCTAAGTTTATTTTATCCAGTTTATTTCAGGGTAATTAAAATCCCCCATTATTAGAACTAGACCATGCTTAGCTGCATTTGAAATCTGTAACAAGAATTGCATTTCCTCACTTTCATTTATATTTGGGGGTTTATGGCATACTCCTGCTAATATTCTTTTAGAATTTGCTCCTCGACTATTTAACTCTATCCACAAACATTCAACATTACCGCTAGTTCCAACATAAATATCTTCTCTGACTATAGGCTTAAATTCACACTTAACATACAGACAAATCCCTCCTCCTCTTTTACCATTACCTCTATCTTTCCTAAATAGGTTATAACAATCCAGATTAACAATCCAGTCATGAGATTCATCCCACCTCGTTTCAGTAATGCCTATTAAATCCCATTTCTCATTAACTGCTAATAATTCTAACTCTCAAATTTTTCCTGGCAAGCATGTGGCATTAGCAAGCATACACCTTATGTTATGAGTCTGTGGTTCTGAATTGCCTGCCACTGTACTTGAGTTACTTAGCAATATCTCCCTATTGACTGTACTTACCCTCCCCCATCTCCTCCCAAATGACTAGTTAATAAGTTCCTTACCCCTCTACACTTACTACCCCATTACTTCTATCTTGTCCTTCCCCCCACCTACTAGTTTTAAAAACTCCCCCAGCCGTTCTATCATCCTATCCCCTAGCACAAAAGCTCCCTCATCATTAAGGTGCAATCCATCCCTGCTATAGAGATTGTACCCAAGTGAGAAGTCAGCCCAGTGCTCTAAAAAAAAAACTGCTGGCTTGCAGTGGGCAGATCCAAACTGATCATATTTTGTTTGATTTTAGGTAGTAAAACAAATCTTATAAGCACTGTTATATAACTAGTAAAATACAGAAAGCTCCTTCAAGTGCAATGCAAATGTATGTTCAGAATTATACCAGTGTATTTCCATAAACACAAAAGGATACTTTAGATTTCTAAAAGACACATGGTTCACCTTGTCATGGTGAGCGGTCTTGTGTACTTCGATGAAGATATGAGCTATATTATGTAGGGTCAGCCAGGATGGGCAGGTCATGGCAGAGAGGTCAGACAAATTGCAGAGAGGGAACTGGAGAAGGAACTGGTAACCCACTCCAGTATCTTTGCTAAGAAAACTTTATGGGCAAGAACATCCAGAGACATAACAATATGGCACTGGAAGATAAGCCCCTTAGGTCAGAAGGTGCCTACCACATTACTGAGGAAGAGCAGAGGGCAAACACAAGTAACACCAGATCTAATGAAGTGTTTGGGCCAAAGCCGAAAGGACACCCAGCTGCCGATGTGTCTGGAGGGGAAAGGAAATTCTGATGCTGCCAAGATCAAATCAGAATAGGAACCTGGAATGTTAGAACTATGAACCAAGGCAACTAGATGCGGTCAATGATGAAATGACAAGGTTAAACATTGATATCCTGGAAACTAATGAACTTAAATGGACTGGAATGGGACATTTCACATCAGACAACCACCAGATCTTCTACTGTGGTCAAGAATCCTGCAGAAGAAATGGAGACCATCCTAGTCAATCAAAGAGTGGCCGAAGCAGTGCTCGGTTACAACCCAATACATTAAAATTCAAGGCAAGCCATTTAATATCACAATGATCCAAGTCTATGCTCCAACCACGGATGCTGAAGAGGCTGAAGTTGTCCAGATTTACAAATACATTCAATACGTCATAGATATAACACCAAGAAAATATGTTACGATCATCATAGGAGATTGGAATGCTAAAGTAGGGAACCAAAGCACACCTGGAATAACTGGCAAATTTGGCCTTGGAGTACAAAATGAAGCAGGTCAGAGATTAGTAGAATTCTGTCAAGATAATTCTCTGGTTGTAGCAAACACCCTCTTCCAACTGCCTCCGTGACGACTCTATACATGGACGTCACCGGATGGACAATATAGAAATCAGATTGACTATATACTTTGTAGCCAAAGATGGAGCTCTATACATTCAGAAAAAACAAGACCTGGAGCAGACTGTGGCTCAGACCATGAGCTTCTTATTGCAAAGTTTAACTGAAGAAAAGAGGGAAAACCATCAGGGTAAGTAGATAGGAAATACATAATATCCCTTGTGAATATGCAGTGGTAGCAAAGAATAGATTTATGGATTTAGATATGGAAGATAGAATGCCTGAAGAACTTTGGACTGAAGTTTGCAACATAATCCAAGAAACAGCAACAAAGAATATCCCTAAAAGAAAGAAAAGTAAGAAGCCAAACTGGTTGTCTGATGAGGCTTTGAAAGTAGCACGGGAAAGAATGCAAGTAAAAGGTAGCGGAGATAAGAAAAGGTTTGTCCAACTGAATGCAGAATTCCACAGGATAGCAAGAAGAGACAAGGAGATATTCTACAATGAGTAAAGAGATTGAAGAAGATAACCGAATGGGTAAATCAAAAGATCTCTTCAAAAAAAATTGTGAAACCTAAAAGGCACCTTTCATGCAAAAGTGGGAGTGATAAAAGACAAAAACGGTAGGGACTTAACAGAAGAAGATTAGATAAAGATGAGGTGGCAGGAATACACTGAAGATCTATACAGGAAGGATCTTAACAGCAGTGATGACCTCAGTCGAATGAGTTGGAGCCAGACATCCTGCAGAGTGAAGATAGATGGGCCCTAGGATGTCTTAGCAGCAGGAGGTGATGGAATCCTAATTGAACTATTTACAATTCTACAGGATGATGCTGTGAAAGTGTTACTTGCCTTATGCCAACGCATTTGGAAAACTCAAGAATGGCCAATAGACTGGAAAAGGTCAGTCTACATCCCAATCCCCAAAAAAAGGCAGTGCCAAATAGTGCTCCAATTATTGAACAATTGCACTAATTTTTCATGCCAGCAAGATAATGCTTAAGATTCTACAAGCTCGACCCAACAATATATGGACCAGGAACTACCAGATGTACAAGCCGGGTTCCGCAGAGGAAGATTCACACGAGATAAAATTGCCAATATCCGCTGGATAATAGAGAAAGCAAGAGAGTTCCAAAAAAAACTTTACTTCTGCTTGATAGACTATTCTAAAGCATTTGACTGTGTGGATCACAACAAAATGTGGCATGACCTTAAAGAGATGGGAATACCAGATCATTTAATCCTCCTCCTAAAGAATCTGTATGTCGACCAAGAAGCCATGGTCAGAATAGAACATGGGACAACAGAATGGTTCAAGATCTGACAAGGAGTGCAACAAGGTTGTATATTATCACCTTATTTATTCAACTTAAATGCAGAGTAGTACATCATGTGTAAGGTTGGACTGGATGAAACCATAGCCGGAATCAATATTGCTGGAAGAAATATCAACAACCTCAGATACACCGATTATACTACTCTGATGGCTGAAATTGAGGAGGAACTAAAGGACTTATTTATGAGGGTAAAAGAAGAGAGTGCAAAAGTTGGCCTGCTGCTCAACATTAAAAAGATAAAGATCATGGCAAACGGCAATCTCACTTCCTGGCAAATAGACGGGGAGAACTAGAGGCAGTGACAGATTTTATTTTCCTTAGATCCAAGATCTCTGCAGTTGGTGACTGTAGTTATGAAATTAAAAGGTTTTTGCTTCTGGGGAGGGAAGCTATGGCAAGCTTGGACAAGCTAGTAAAAAGTAAAGATATTAACTATTAACAAAGGTCCGCATAGTTCAAACTATGGTATTCTTAGTAGTAACATACTGATGTGAGAGATGGGCCATAAAGAAATCTGAGCGCCGTAGAATTCACGCCTTTGAATTTTGGTGTTGGCGAAGACTGCTTAGAGTCCCTTGGACTACAAGAAGATCTAATAAATCAATACTTCAGGAAATCAAGACAAACTGTTCACTAGAAGGTATGATCATGAGGCTGAAGCTCAAATATTTTGGTCCATATTATGAGACGGCAGGATTTCCTAGAAAAGACTCTGATGCTAGATAGAATTGAAGGCATAAGAAGAAGGGGGCGACAGAGGCGGAGATGGATACAGTCACGGAGAGTGGGGACGCGACTGAATGACTAAACAACAACAATGAACAGAGGGTGTGTTTAAAAACTGATATAGCCAGTTAAGTATGTAATATCTTGTAAATAAATTACAGTTTTTCCACAATAGTGCAACCACCTAGACAACCCACTTTTTGTTTTATTGCATTCAGTCAGACACAATTTATAAACTCTGGTGCATCAGCTGTGGATTAAATCACAGATAGAAGTTGGTAGGTAGTTAGGAAAATAGTATTGGGTGGGCCAGTTTAACAGGTTTGCTGAATTTTTCAGAAAAAAAATATAAGCAAACTAAATTATTCAAAAACGTATAGTATTGATGACGCTACACTCAAAAACATAACTTACACATTACTATGTATTTTAGAAGGCTGGGCAATTTTTATATTATAATATATAAACCATTTTTTTGTAGGATGCTGAAAATCTTTTTGATAGTTAGCTAGCCACTTTTATACAACTGAAAAGTAATTTGCTGCTGTCTCTTCAGGTGTGGAACCTGGAGACCACAAAATAAAGAAAATCATGGTTCATATTGGAATAATGCTGCAGAAATAACATTTCATAAAGGTTGCTGTAGATTTAAAAATATTATCCAGCCATCTACTGACTAACTAATTTGATGCAAAACAAGTTTAAAATTATTTAGATTACTGTAATTATATTTTGCCAGTAACAGCAGCCCACTTGGAAAATGTCACATTGCTGCAGTTAGTTCTTTGTTGCATCACTCAGAGGAACCTCTAAAATCTTAAATCAGGAGAAGCACCCCATGTATCTTGCTTTAAACTTGTTTTAGATCAATGCCAAACAGTATCAGTTTATTAAAACACTATGCAAAAGTGTTTGTTTTTTTATCTTGTCCTGACCAGTTAGAGTGTGCCTGGAAGCCTCCGCTAGACTCATCTTCAACACCAAACGATCAGTGTCTGCAGCTTCTCTCTGTCAATCACTCCACTGGCTTACCATAGCTTCCCAAATCAAATTTAAAATCATGACCATAACATATAAAGCCCTCAACAACAGTGCACCCCCTTATATCTCTGCTCTTGTTTCAAAATACTCTCCCAACCGCCCCCTTCGATCTGCTAAAGACCTTCTTCTTTCCTCCTCTCTCATCACCTCCTCTCACTCCCGTCTTCAAGACTTTTCTCATGCTACCTCTACTATTTGGAACTCCTTGCTCCGCTCCATAAGACTATCTTCCTGCCTCAAAACCTTAAAAAAATTACTAAAAACACACCTGTTTAAAAAATCTTATCACCTTTAGCCTTAACATGTACAACTGAATATTCCACTGCTTAATAACACCTACATCCACAATCTACAGTACAACACACAAACACCTCCACTTGACTGAACCAATTGCTGTCACACTGCCATCTTGCATTTGTCACCCTCTTGTATCACACCTAAACCTTTAGATTGTAAGTTTGCAAGTTTTCAATCTTGCGTCAGTGCCTTGGAAACAAGCTCTATGTACATTTGATTTTATGCTTTAATACAGGGCCCTCCATTCTTTACAAGGTGTTAAATTAGTTTTTTGCTATGTACTTAAACCCTGTACAGCGCTACAGAATATGTTGGCGCAACTTAAATAAAATAATAATAATAATAAACCTTTGGAATATATACACACAGAGGATGCTCTGATGCAGATGTGTCTGGAGGGGTAAAGAACAATTCAGCATACTAACCTAGAACATTAGAACTATGAACTAAGGCAAACTAGAGGTGGTCAAACATGAGTTGACAAGATTAAACATTGACCAGACCATCTTATCTGTCTTCTGAGGAATCTATATGTGGACCAAGAAGCTACGGTCTGATGACTAAAAATAAGGAGGAACTAAATGGATTATTGATGAGGGTGAAAGAAGAGCGGGCAAATACTGGCATACTACTCAATGTTAAAAAGTCAAATATCATGGCAAACAAGAATTTCAGTTCCTGGAAAATAGATGTATTCCCAGAAGTTACATATGGATGCGAGAGCTAAACCATAAAGAAAACTAAGTCCCGTAGAATTGATGCCTTTGAATTATGGTGTTTCAGAAAACTGCTTAGAGTTCATTGGACTGCAAAAAGATCCAATCAATCAATATTACAGGAAATTAGAAAAAGCGATTCAATGGATGTTTGATAATAAGGCTAAAACTCACACATTTTGACCATGGGAAGACAGGATTCCCTTGAGAAAACGTTGATGCTGGGAAAGATTAAAGACAAACAAAGAAGGGGATGTGTCACAACCTACTACTTCTGTTGAGTTTGATAAGAAGTTCAAACCTGCTCAGTAGGACTGTGTGGTTCATTGTTTATCCTTGATAGCAGGAACAGAACCAAACAAGCTTACATACACAAAAGCACACAGGAACCCGTAGAGTCAACCAGCCAATGTTACCAATGCAGGTTCGGCAGCAATAATCCCAATACTAAAGATTACCATTTCCTCAGAATGAAACATACAATTAAAGTGTGCAGTTCAAACTGCCAACTAGTTTATTGATAGTGGTACAGCATACTTATGCATAACACAGTCCAATCATGTTCAGTCAGGGGAAGTCTGTCCATCAAGTGATGTCACCTTCTTAATCACTGCCTTGGTCCTGGAGCCTAACTGAGTACTCAATCTTATTGGCCCATTTTTCAAGGCTTTTCAGGGGGTATCCAATCAGATAAGGAGCCAAGAAATTCTTTCTGATGGTGTATGTGACCTTCTATATGCCCCATTACTGTTAGGTGTATGTCCCTTTAAGAATCATTAGTGTTCTCCAACACCAGGACCTAGCTCCCCTTTATGCTGGATCCCCAGCAGATATTAGTGGGAAGCAAGACATAATAGCAGGTACCCTATAGGGATAGGAAGGTAGAGAGAGAGGAAGGCAGAGAGAGAGAGAGAAAGAAAGAAAAAAAGGAGAGATAGGGAAAGAGAGAGAGAGAGGGAAAGAGAAAGAGAGAGGGAAAGAGAGAAAGAAAGAGAGAGAAAGAAAGAAAGAAAGAAAGCGAGAGAGAGAGAGAGAGAGAGAGAGAGAGAGGGGGAAAGAGAGAGAGAGAGAGAAAGACAGAGAGAAAGGGAAAGAAAGAGAGAGAAAGAGAGAGAGAGAGAGAGAGAGAGAAATAAAAAGGAGGGGGTGAACAGAGAGACAGAGAGGGAAAGAGAGAGAGAGAGGGAAAGAGAGTGGGAAAGAGAGAGAGAGAGAGAGCGAAAGAGAGAGAGGGAAAGAGAGAGAGAGAAAAAAATAAAAAGGAGGGGGGATGAACAGAGAGAGAGAGACAGAAAGGAGAGATAGGGATGGAGAGAGAGACAGAAAAAAAAAGAGAGATACATGGGAAGAGAGAGGGAGGAAGAGATAGAAAGAAGAGAGAGGAAAAAGGGAGAAGGGAGAGAGAGAAGAGAGAGAAGTAGTGAGAGGGAGAGGAATGGAGAAGTAGCGAGATGGAGAAATAGAAGAGAGGAAGAAGGGGAGAGGGAAGAGGGAGAATGCAGGGATAAGGAGTAATATATATATATATATATATATATATATATATATATATATATATTATATATATATAGTAGGAATTTGCTTATATGTTTTTCAAACTATAGTCTGTCCCCTAACAGTGTCTGAGTGGAAGTAAACTGGCCCCCTGTTTAAAAAGTTTGAAGACCCCTGAATTAAAGCATAAAATTAGTGCATTGGTGGCAATGGTGTTTTTGTTTTTATTATGTAAATGATATTTATAAATGACATGGGGCCTCATTCTATTATCGGCCGCAGCCGCTGCGGGGCCGCAAGGACCGGCCGCAAGCTATTCTGCTATTCTATTCCCTTACGGCCGTAGGCTCCGGCAGGCTTGCGGCCGGTGCCTTGCTATCTCTTGCGGCCGATCGCGCCGGAGGAAAGCCTTTGATCTAAAACGGCCGCAAGAGATTTGCAATTCAATTGCTCCGGGAAACCTCTCTGCAAGGCTAAAAACGAGCCGCAGTTACTTGCAGGAAAAAGGTCTCGCTAGCACCAATTAAGCACATAAAATAGCTCAAATAAAGCCATCCTGCACTTTGAGAAGACTATAAAGGGATTTTAGGTGTTAGAAAAAATAGCACATAATTATCCTGTACTCAAATCCGTAAAATATTTCATTTTTAATATCCGTAAAATATACATGTAAAAAGTCCAGAGTGCTTGGAGCACCTCAGACACGCCCACGCCGCAGCCGGCAAATAAACAGTTAATTTGAACTCGGGTTTGGGCAGATGTGCAAGCTTGAGAGTGGGTTCCTTTTATTCCTCATGTCCCCCAATATGATCCCTAGCATTTACAGAGCTGTACAGTGCAGGCTTGAATTTATTTTTGAGTTTTTATATTTCACAGTTTACGGCCGGTTCCAAGATATGCGGCCGGCCGTAAGATGAGATCCTTGCGGGGCCGTATAATAGAATCGCGAGTTAACTGAACCCTCGCAAGGAATCGCAGCCTTACGGCCGATTTACGGCCGATAATAGAATGAGGCCCATGGTCACTAAGCATTGGTTACTATGAAGAAGTTCTCATATTGAGAGAGGTATTCTTAAGATTAAAAATTACATTTCATATTATTGTTTCAAAATAATTTGGAGAAAATTACATTAGAATTAGAGTTTGTAAGAACACTGTCAATAATACTAGCTGGTACACTAAGAAATGCTCAAAAAGAATAAAAAATGAAATTAAAATTGTACAACACTAGTTGGTTAATAATGAGCAGAATGGGATTGTAGAATACAGTTTTTTGCAGTAGATATGTTTCTAGTTTTTTTGGAGCTAGTTAACCCCTGATAGAGTTCTGTGTATAAAAATTGTCATTAAAAGCAGTTTTCTGTATGGGAGACAGTAGGGGTGGGGGTAAGAGTTAATTAAGGTCTATCTTAGGTCCTTTACCAATAAGTAATTAACAACAAGATATTGGTTAAAGTATAATGTACAGCTGTATGTATGATGTATATAGTTATGTTGTTAATAGAGCAAAAGCGGGGGATTGTGTGGGGAGAGGATATTCTTGGAGAGACTTGAAGTTTGATAAATGGGTATAGAAAATAATCTCTCAGAATGTCTAGGGGTTAAATTCACCATTTAAAAGACAGATAGCCATAGATCAATTTCAAAGAGTAATATGCCCCAAATAACAGTCAAAATAAGTTTCTTACTACTATTTTGAAAAGTTTAAATTATATTTAAAAAATATAGGCGCCACGGTTATCTGTGGGGATTTTAATATGGTAATTAACCCTGGGTTAGATAGGAAATCTTGTAAATGTCCAAATCCAGACCCACAAGTAGTAAGAAGAGCTAAAGTGATAGTCTTATGAAATATGAACCATATGATGTTTGGAGGTTGCTCCATGTGAATGAAAAAGATAGATTGAAAGACTTATATATAAAGGGAAGAAACCAAGACTTAAATCAACCATAGTAAAAAGAAGCTTTTCTAAAGGTGGTATTGCATCCCCATGCATAAAAGCTTCATATATAGCAGTAATGTTATCTCATTTTATTAAATGGTCTTCCCTTAAAATAATACAGGTTGGTTACAGATCTAAAATGCACAAACATCTAATGAACTTATCAAACAATGGCTTTGGCAAGATAACAGTATGCTTTTGTCGGTTAGAAACTCAGTTCTGGTAAAACTGGTTTTAAACTATGGTTTACATGGAATAAGAAATTAAACTTGTCCATATTTCCCTCACCTAGTATTTGATTATGACTGGTTGAGTAGGAAACTTGGATTACCCTACATGTGGGTTTGGGATAGATGGAATATGTATTAAAAGATTTATATGATATTAAAAAATGCTTTTTCAGATATATGCCTAAAATGTAATAAAAAAAAAGATAGTTAGGGAGTTTAGCTGCACCTCACTGACAAGGCCCATAAAGGCCAAAACCCATCTGAAGTTTGCTGTTTCTCATGTTCAGGGTAGAATTGCCTGGCATTTCTGGGCTGGGCCGTTCTTTTGAGTGGGACCAGACTGATATACTACAGGATATTTCTCCCTGTGAAGGGCACAAGTGAGCTAAAAGAGGTTGCTCTCAGAGTGGCTTATCATGGCCATAGAACTAACCTATTAAGGTTGGATCATTCTCTGATGAGCATCTCTGACTTAGTTTTTTTGTTTATGCAAATTATCCTTAGGGTTTAGTCTCCCTAAGGGTAATAGGGGACCCCGGACGTGGACCCCTTGCTCACTGTGCCTTCGGGAGTTCAGCTGCACCTCACTGACAAGGCCCTTAAAGGCCAAACCGCGTCTTGGGTTTGCTGTTTCTCCTGTTCAGGGTAGAATTGCCTGGTATTTAGAGGCTGGGTCACTCTTTTGAGTGGGACCAGACTGATATACTGCAGGATATTTCTCCCTGTGAAGGGCACAAGTGAACTAAAAGAGGTTGCTCTCAGAGTGGCTTATCATGGCCATAGAACTAACCTTTTAAGGCTGGATCGTTCTCTGATGAGCATCTCTGACTTTGATTTGTAAAATTTAATCTATCAAGAAGTAAATGGCTTGAATCTGAAGTCTTAAAAAGAACAATTAATGCATCTAAATATAGACTATTAACAATTAGAGATCTCTCCCAGATCGAAAAGTTATCTGTACAAAATTATGCTAAACATTTACAGCCTTATTAAATTGCGATTCGGCCAATTGAATAGGGCTCTATATAAGCACATAGCATATTTTTTTACAGAAGTTTTTAGTTAATGAAGACCTTGCTTTTGGATAGAAGTTCACTAACTAAAAACTTCTGTAAAAAAATATGCTATGTGCTTATATAGAGCCCTATTCAATTGGCCGAATCGCAATTTAATAAGGCTGTTAATCTCTAAATGCTCCAACATTTGAAAAAGAGAAGGTGACTTAGAGAAAACTGTGGAAATGGAAAAATTGGAAAGGGACATTAACTTAGCTCTGTCTGTCGAGAAATGGTTTAAAGCATTTGAATTAACTCAAAAGATTATCAAAAATCAAGGACTTACAGAAGTATATTTTAAAATCACGAAAAAAAAGATGGCACTTAGTCCCATCCAAAGTTGTGATAATGAGGAAGGATAGCAATCTAGGAAAATGTTGGAGACTTTGTTAATAAAAAGGCTCACAAAAACATATTTGGTGGGAATGTAATTAAATCAAGAATTTGTGGTTTTCATGTGTTAAATATACTTTCAAGATTAGTATTAAAATTATCAGTCCAACACCTGAAAATTGCTTAATTTCATATATTTTCAGATAATCTTGACTATGTAGAAAATGCCTTTATTATTCAAACAGTAGTAGTGGTAAAATGGTCAATAGCTAAAAACTGAAAACAAATTTATATTCATAGTTACATAGTTACATAGTAATGAAGTTAGTGAAGTTTTAACAGAGTTGTAGAAAAATAGATATTTAGAAAAAGATCTCAGTAATTTGGGCATTAAGATCTCTAAGGGAAATAATTGGTCTATTTGGAATAAGCAAAAACAATCAGATGTATAGGTAATTAAAACTCCCTTGCTCCATGTTTGATTGCATGAGTACTTGTATATATGTTTTTCTACTTCTTCCTTTTTTTCTTTATTAGTATGTTTGCTGTACACATTTTATTGTCTGTAAATTTGTTTTTTGTGTTGTAATATGTGTTTATAAAAAATAATAAATAAAGAAAAAACAAAGTGTCCAGGTTGAGAGGAAAATGTCAGAGAAGAGAAAGAAGAAAGAATATCAATAGTCTATGTTAATCAAGGGCTATTGATCCCTGAGAAAACTGGCTTTGATAAAATGGTACTTGAATAAGGAAGCCCGAGGACTGGGGCCCAGGGTATTTTCCCAGGACATCACAGAATGACAGAGGTGGATAGATGAGGCATTGAAGCAAATAACATGAGCTTTATGAATCTCAGAGGGGCAGTGACTGAAAGCTGTGATATATTTACTACAAATATAAATGAAATCCCATCCTTGATATTAAAATGTGCCAGTCACACAGTCTGCAGTTTTAGTTCACCAGACATCTCTGCACAATAGACACCCAGAACCTACTGTAAAACGTGATTAAAATAAGAGCATATACCACTCAAATATTAACTACTGATTATGTTATCTAATACCGAAAATTCTGATATAGTAGAATAATTCAATGTAACACAAAACAGAGATCTGAGGAAACGTTAGCTACTATGTATTTTTGTATGTAAATAATGGAGAAGATTGTGATAGTCAATAGGTGAAAAATAGTAATGTGACCAGACATCTATGTTTCTCTGAGTTATTACGAAAGGGCTTTTATCCTGAGTGTATGCGTCCAGTGCAGTGCATTAGTCCAGTGTATACTCAATTCAGTTTGCACTATGTCTTAACAGTGTTTGTGTGTACCCCTGTGTTTATTTACTATACTTGGCAATGGGATTTGTGCTAGTAATACATTAGTTAAAAACAGTGTTGTTATATAAAATATAATTACTGAGGTGATTTGCTGATTTTACCCACCCCTACCACACTAATTTATGATTTCAGTTAGATTGTGACTATAGTTTGATGGTCTAGTGGTAACCATGGCTTTCAACTATGACCAGTGGCAGAGATGGAATACTAAGCATTGTGACATCATCACTAACTGGCTACTTAAAGCCTCACCATGTTCAAGGTTCTTTGTCCTTGAGATTGTTCTAGTAATAGGTAAGTCATGTGCTTTCCTCCTCTTACGTGTTAATAATGGACATAGATTGGGTAAACGGGGTGATATTATAAAGATTATATAAAAGACAAAGATCAGAGAGAGAGGACTTGGGTATCTGTAAATAAAGGGTGACTAGAACATGAAATCATGTATGTTTATTTGCAAAAGTATTGATATTTGTACTGTCTTTCTCAAAGATATGATAGTGACATGCACAAAAACATAATGTATTTGTTATCATTTATAAGAATATTAATTATTGTCCATTGTCCTCGTTGTTGGAGAAGTAAGTATTTTGAGTCCCTAACTCTTCTCTTCCATCTCTATGACTAGTAATTTAATATTTCCCTTTTTTTTCATCATTCAATTAAACACCGTAAATGTTCAATATTTTCTAAATAATTTTCTCATTCATGTCATGTAACCTATTTATTATTCTCTCTGATTTATTTCGGGTTGGACTGTTCTTTGTGTTTTTTTCAGAATTATCAGAGAGAGAAAAACTTACAATTTTTTTCAACAACTGGTAAGTACTTTGTGTTTGAGCTATGTCCTTATTTTAATTACTTCTTACAATATGCCCTTTTGTGTAGAGTGGTGCGTGACATATTCGTTGCTGTATATACATAATGTAGTGAGTTTGTATTGTTATGTGTTGTGTTTGTTATTATAAATTATATTTCACATTCCTTTTTCTCTCATTCAGATGTCAGAAGATCACATACTCAGTAAGAAGGTACAAGTCTTATTTATGTTTTAAATAAGCACAAATACTAAGTATACCATAAATATAATGTAAAGGTTGGTTGTTTTAAAATCAATTTGAGTTTTGTATATGTATACAAGGAAGAATATGTTGGTGATAAGAAAATAAGAGCAGTGACATAAATTTTGTATCTCCTTTCTGTAATTACCAGTAATGATGGGGTAGGACTTCTAGGGCTCTAGGTCAGAATGCAGATTATTATATTGAGGCCTTATAGCCCTGCATGTGCTCATACTGCCATTGTACTTAGATATCCAATGAAGATATCACTGTTACTTCTCACTTATTATTTTCTTATTATAACACTACTCCTCAGTTGTCTACAGTGGCATATTACACAAGAAACACTAACCGAACAGTATATGTAGCCAAAGTGAATAGGCCATGAGGCCTCTTATAATCTGCAGAGGAAGCCCATACTGGATACCAGGGTTTGGATATTTATTTGGGTTTTAGGGATATTATCAGCTTTAAATTGCTCAGCAAATGTTCAGTTGTTGCAGGTCCTTGAAGAAACATAAATCAACATTAAAATTATTTTCAGCATTATAAAAACAACCAGCTATATCTATCTATATACGTACTATTCTGTTTCCTTCAAAAAATTCTGAAGGTCCTCAAAGGACATTAATGAACAAACTCATGAGAGATTATAATTTTACTAAAACCAGCTACTTCTTCCTTCATAGCTTACTATACCTATCTGTGTGTGTGTCTGATAGATAGATAGATAGATAGATAGATAGATAGATAGATAGATAGATAGATAGATAGATAGATAGGGGGGAATGGGGGATTTCACAGGAAGAGGTAATATCTGAGATGGGGATTTGAAGGAGGGGTGTTGAGGAATAAGGGAAGGAAGTATCCAGAGAGAGATAGGGAAAAATACATGTGTCTGACCTCATGGGTTAGAAAAATGTGCTGACAATGAAAGGGATAAAATAGCTAACTTTCAAGCTCATATACATGGCACTAAACTTTTAAGATTTCCAATAACTAAGTATATTTATTTATTTATGCAACATCTGGGACCTTTGTTATCTCACTTTAAGTAGGGTTTTTTTCTGCCATGTCAGTTACTGCTACCTTAAAAAAAATCTATATAACACTAATTAATAGGTAGTTTTTCTTTTTTCAGATGGACAGATCACAGCAGCAAATTAATAGTAAGTGATTCTAGGTTAAGAATTGCTGGGTCTGTTCATGTTATATTCAATACCTAACACATGTAATGGTTATTCACTTACTGAACTCTCCTGAATCTAACACTAAAACACCATATGAAGGTAAACTATATATGTTAAGTTTACATGTCACACTTGCTATCAGAAATCTATATTTTAATATTGTGTATTTTTTGTATAAAATAATAACCCAGATGGGATAATTGATAGGTTCACATGACTCATTGCCATGGCAGCTGAAGAAGCTTGTTGAAAATATTTCTATTGATATTTTTATTATTAGGAGAATTTAAAAAACAAAGACATGTCTTCTAGCTACTGGAATAATTAAAAGTTTTTGCATAATATGTACATTAGTGAAAATGGCATGTTTAATATATCTAATTGTGTGGAACAAGGAGGTCTAGAGTGTTTTGAGTTAGCGGGTGAGTGAAAAGGTTGATATTTGAGCTAATTTCTGATCATATTTATTTTATTTTTCAGTATTTAAAGATGATGCAAGGTAAGTAGATGCAAAATGTGATAGTCATAATTAAAACTCCAGATACCCATCTCATGTAAATTATTATTCCTTTACCCTGACATCAAAAAATCTTAAAGTAAATAGTAACTAGCGTTGCATCTACCCCACTGTAACACACAAAGCCTCTCACTAACTCACTGTGTAAACACAATAGAGTATACTAATGAAGGAGACAAGAAGAGTTAAAGCATAACATAAATATCCCCACTTCTTATGTTTCTATAGGACTTATTTATCAAAGAGGCATAAAAATGCAAGTCTGATTTTATAAACACCCCCAATAGACACCTAGAAAATGTATCTACAGAGCCCTATTCTTTTACTACAACATTGCCTTTCTTGTGTCACCTACTTCTTTAGCATATCAGTTAATGACATATATTTGTTATTTGTTGTCCCTTTCAGATCCACTATGTTTCTATCACCTATATCACACACATCCTTCTAACATTTTAGCAAATAATTGGTTAACGCAGGAAGAAATCCAAAAGAGGTTGGAAAAAATAAAGGTTAATAAAGCTCCAGGTCCTGATGGAATACATCTAAGGGTACAGAGGGAACTGGGCTCTATAATAGCCAAACCATTATATCTAATTTTTCAAGATTCACAGAGTCTCTACCAGATGACTGGACGAAAGCAGAGGTGATACCTATATTTAGGAAGGGAGCAAATCCATGGAATTATAGACCAGTGAGCCTCACTTCTGTAGTGGGGAAGCTTTTAGAAGGGTCATATACAAGAATATGTCTATTTGAACAGGATTATAAGTAGGATTCAACATTGATTTATGAAGGATAGATTATCTCAAACAAATCTAATTCGTTTCTATGAGAAGGTTAGTAGGAACCTCGATCAAGACAACTCAGTGGACGTAGTCTTTTTGGATTTTGCAAAGGCTTTTGATTCAGTGCCACATGGGAGACTATTGTGCAAACTAAGAGATACAGTAATTGCATAAAATTTCTGCTCATGGATCAAGAGCTGGTGTAAAGACAGAAAGCAAAGGGTTGTGGTAAATGGAACATACTCAGATAGAACTAATGTGGTAAGTGGGGTTCCTCAAGGTTCAGTATTAGGTCCTCGCTATTTTAACATATTTATTAATGACTTAAAAGTGGTACTGGAAAGTATTGTCTCCATTGTTGCTGATGACACGAAGTTGTGCAAGGTAATTAAATCAAATAATTATGTACTTACCCTCCAAAGGGATTTACATAAATTTGAGGAATGGGCATCTAAATGGCAGATGAGATTTAATACAAATAAATGTAAAATTATGCATCTGGGAAGGAAAAACAGTTATGCAATTTATAATCTTAATGAAGCAGATATAGGGGTATCAGACATTGAAAGGGATTTGGGCGTACTTATGGACAACCGCCTATGTAACAGTGCTCAATGCCAAGCAGCAGCTGCAAAGGCAAATATAATATTGGCATGTATTAAGAAGGGTATAGAAGCAAGGGAAGCAAATAATATTCTGCCACTATACCAATCTCTAGTACATCCTCATTTAGAATATGGAATACAATTTTGGACACCACTTCATAAAAAGGACATTTTAGAGCTGGAAAAGGTACAGAGGAGGGCAACAAAACTGATAAGGGGAATGGAAGTTATGAAGAAAGGCTAACCAAATGAAAAAAGGTATCTAAGAGGAGATTTGATTACCTTATATAAATACATCCAGGGTCAGTATAAAGATTTGTCAAGTGAGCTTTTGTGCCAAGAGGTTCTCAAATGACAAGAGGACATCCTTTGAGGTTAGAAGTAAAAATATTTCACCTTAAAGAAAGAAAAGGGTTCATCACAGTAAGGGTGGTAATCTGTGGAATTCTCTACCAAAGGAGGTGGTGACAGAGGATTCGATATATAACTTCAAAAGGGACTGGATTTATTACTAATTAAAAAGGGCATTCAGTGTTATCCTGGATATTTAGAGAGAGAGTATTGATCCAGGGAATAATCCATTTGCCAGTATCTAGGGTCGGGAAGGACTTTTTTTTTCTTTTAAGAAGATTGGCTAAGTTTCAACTGTTTTTTTTTTCTGTTTACCTTTCTTTGAAACAATTATTTAACAACTAATCTGCATATTGCAGATCAGAGGATATCTTAAAAGGTTGAACTTGATGGATTGAAAGTTTTTTTTTCAACCTCAATACTATGTAATTATGTAACTATATATAGCAATTTCTTCATTCCCACATTTTGATGTGAATCTAACAAACATACATTAGTGCACAGAGTACATAGCTCTCTTTAATATGCATTATTACACTGAATGTTTGTGCTGTCTGAGTGTGAATATGTACAATGTTGTCCCTCGTCTGAGCACCAGATCTCACCGCCTGATAATGAAAAACTGTAAGTGATATTAATTAGGGGTAGCATTTTTTTGTTTTTAGATAATTACAAACATTGCTTATTTTCTGTATAGTAACTGTATATTATTTTGCTTTTTTTATATTTAATATAAACCACGTAAAAATTTGTAAAATCATGACATTTTTTATTATTCTCTGTCATTTATATTGACTGAAATTTTCTATTTGTGTTACTTTTAGAAACACCAACTTAATTGAAAAATTTGAAATGGTGGTAAGTAGATCATGTTTGTGTGTCACGCATTACATTATTATATTAATGATATGGAAGGTTTGCTGCTTTTAATATTAAAATAAGCTTCCTAAGTGTTTTATTTTATTGCATATCTAAAAATAACTTGGAAAATCGAGGGGTGGGAGAGAAACCGTAAGGATCTCTCCTGGTGCAGATTACTCCTATAATTTCAAGTCTAGGTGAAATTCAGCTCAACCTGTTGTCCTCTCACCTGGCGGAACCTCAGAGGTATGAGGTATTAACAGAACATGTGTGGTACTTAGAGATTGGATCCTCAAGTCGTTATCCTGCTTCTCAAGGTTCCCTACTGCCCCTTCTGCTCATCAGTTCTCCGTTGTACTGTCAGTCAAATGACTCAGTATCTACTCTAGTTTAAACTAGCTATGTGGGGGCTAGGGTATCTTAGATACGCGTTGCCGCAAATCAGGGCAAGAAGCGAAAAAAGGGAGGACCGAACTACGTATATTATAAACAGTTTTATTTGGCAAATTATAATATACGTAGTTTGGTCCTCCCTTTTTTCGCTTCTTGCCCTGGTTCGCCGCAAGATGTATCGTAGATACTCCTAGCCCCCACATAGCTAGTTTAAACTTGAGTAGATACTGAGTCATTTGACAGTACACCTCTCTTTGTCCCGTCAGGTGAGAAAACAACAGGTTTCACCTATACTTGAAATCATAGGAGTAATCTGCACCAGGAGATCCTTGCACTTTCTCTCCCACCCCTCGATTTTCCAGATCTACATTTGTGATACACCAGAGCTACCAGTGTATCCTTGAGAAGAAACAGATCACCACCAGCAGACCCTGTACTCACCATAACCGCCGAAAAATTACACTGCGCCTTCAAGAGTCTTTTAATCAGGATTGGTAGATGTTTAATTTACGATTATAACTGTTACTTCACCTTCACATTCAGGCCTAATTCTATTGGTCGAATGTGGTATTTGAGACTAGTCACCTTATATCTTACTAGTTACACAACGTTAGTGTTATTGGTAAATCTGTGTTTCTGGATTAGCATTGATTGTCAACCGGGTATTTATTATAACAAGACTTGGTAACTAAGCGCTTGGGCCTCCATATTTGGAAATTAAATATTTTCATCTCCCTATTAGTCCTAAAAATAATTAGTTTTTACTCACTGAAATCTTAATCAATAAATAGTCTGTACAAATGTCTGTCCCTTGTATCTCATGCACACAGTGTCTCTATAATACTAGATGTACTAGCCAATCAGAGACTGTCCCAAGATAACATAGCATGCTGTTGGGAAAAAGCCTGTAAGTGGCTAGGACACATTCAGTGCTATGTATATATACATATAAGCCGCATTAAATTTGAAGCCTGTATGAGAATCATGAGCACCGCAACAGCTGCAGACTTGAAATTTGGCCAAGTTACAGAGCTATCAAATTCAAGAAGGGCACAAGTTACGGGCTTGAGACGAAATCCCATAAACCATTCGTCGAACATTGGATGCGCGGCTGTGAATGACATCAATTAGTCAAACCCGTAGTTAGAATTATGTGAAAAATGGAGGTAGGATTTCAAGGTCTTACGGGTTTCAATTACCATTTACGATTGGACCCACATTCCAGAAACAATGCAATATTGATAAAGCCGTAAATATGATATTCTAGTCCATGCGAGTTCCATTATACTGTATGTATTAACATATTGATTGCCGGGATCTATATAACACGGAAATTACACATGAAATAAAGTATTTTATATTGACGATTTGCGAGCTTGAGAATGTTGTGCTATTAATTCTAATAACTAACATCACTTTTCCTTTTATTATAAGTACAGTAGTGTGTGTATATTTGCATTTACAGTGCTACGGATTAGACTTTAACTCACTAGCGGGTCCTCTATAGTACTGGTAGGCTTTTTGGCTCCATTTGCGGGTTACGGGCTTGAACGCCAGTGAATTTTTTGCAATTTAATAGCGTGATTGTAACGTAACAGTTACGAGCTTGAAAGAACAAAGGATTTGCGGGCGCGCAGGTTGAATACTTACGTCCCATAGGGTTTTCTCGCCCCTACCCCGCAAGTCATCGGCGGGTTGCTTTACGGGGTCAATTTAATAGCCGCAATTCTTGCAGGCTACGTTACGGGCTGCAGTTTTCAACGTTGAGGGAATTTAATACGGCTAATACTATTGCTTATTTGTACTGGTATCTATTGTACTTACTCTGATAAACAGTTCACATCTCTTCTTTCTCTATTCCAGTTATCCAAATCAGACAGTCTAATGGAAAAGGTATGAGTCCCCCCCCCCCCCCAATAGTTACATAGTTACATAGTAATTAAGGTTGAAAAAAGACTTTCAGTCCATCAAGTTCAACCTGTTAAGATCTCCTCTGATCTGCAATATGCGGACTAGTTATTAATTCATTAGTTGTTAAATAAATATTATTAGTATAGTATTTGAGGATGAATAAAGATTTAGTCCATCAAGTTCAACCTTTTTAGATCTCTATTGATCTTTTTAATATGTGGACTCTTTATTATTAATTGTTAATTGATCCAGAGGAAGGCAAATAATAATCAATAAAGATATCACTTTCCTTCATTTCTGCTGTTTTCTTATTACAAAAAGTACTTCTTCGTCATCTGCAGCCACCAACGCCAACTGAACAATATACCATAAGTAGCCAAACTACACTGCCCCTGAGGCCTGTGGGAGATTGTTAGAGCAGCCACCATTGGAAGACAGTATTGACACTTCCATGTTTAGTGGGTGGATATTCATGTCTTTAAGTGGGGGTAATCTGTCTGTTGGGGAAATTGTATAAAATATTATTCCACTGATTCATTAATTGCTGTTCTTTTTCAGATACTTGGGTTACAGTCAAAGCTGAACAGTAAGTAGTCCTGGCTGAGGGATGTTGTTTCTGCCCTTGTTATATCAACATATTAATGTATAAAGGGTAAATATTGTAGTTCCAATTAATTTGAAATATAAAATTAGCAAAACTCAAAGGAACACTGTATTAAAGTTTTTTTTTAAAGGCATACCTCCTGTGTAGTCGCAAAAGAATGTGTAGAATGCAAAAAGAATGAGAATATAGTTTATTATTATTTAAATACCTTAAACTTAATTCTTTAAAATTAAAGGAGTCCCTTTATAAGGAGTCCCTTTAAATGGCCAGTCTGATACATTGGCACATAGATTACTTTTAATTTAAGGACTCTATCTCTATTGGGCCTCATTTGTGACCATGTGTATTTTATTTTACAGCCATGAAGGATGCCAGTAAAGCGTAAGTTAATATGAAATGTATTTAAATATAATATATTTAATTAAAACCCCAATATACCTGTAGATTATCACCTCATGCATAGCATTGTCTCTGGCATCAATCTGTCATACACCAAACTGTAAACACGCATTGCTACTCTACCCCACGATAATACCAAATCCACCCTGGAGCACCCTACTTCCACACAATATAAAAATATAATGACTCTTTAGACCCTCCTGTTCTCTCCCCATGTACAACATGACCAAATAGAGTATATAACTCCATTACTAAGTGCATATAGTATTAACTATGAAGCTAGTACTTAAATTAATGCATGTTTTTTGTCCATCGCTGTATAAAAATATATAAGATCTGTAGACCACTTAAGTCTCTTTTTTCTATTTGTATATGCAGTAATTCCTCTATCCCATACAATCATATGTGCTGTTTTATTTTATTGCTACACTTTGAAGCTTTAAACTCTCACGCTCTAAACCACATATCTTAGCAGTAATGCATCTTTCCTCACATCGGTACCAAGAGCTTTAAATTATTAATTGTGTTTATTTACAGACTGAACAAGGAAAGTGCACTCATCCTTAATTTACAAATTCATGACATGGTAAGAAGGATATATGACATGATAAGAAGACCACTTCTAGGGCAGTGGATGGGCTGTTCTCTGGAGGGCCGGTGTAGATGATCAGACACATCTGTAGGGCTTTTGAATAGGACAATACATGCCCCAAAGAAATTAACTCTAACTGCACTTCAGAAAATGACCCAGCCTCAAATAAGACTCAAATAAGACTACCAAAACAGAGGATTCCTTGATACTCCGTGATACTCCTTGTTATTCTGGAGACATGTAGAAGGAAGTGGTCATGGTGGAGCTTAATCTGAGATCCTGTTTCTGGGACATATAGACCTGTTGTCACGTTCACCCAATGTAGAGAAGACAAGAGATGGTGCTTGTAACTGAATGGAAGACAGGAGGTGGAGTACTGAAGGTTTGTGAGAAAGGGGGTATATCAAAGAATGAAAAGACATAAAAGTTACAGAGGACAAGAGAGAAGAAAATGTTTTTAACCAAAGGAAGATTTAAAGATAATTACCTGCAGGGAGTGAGAGGAAGGGAAGAGTAATGATGTTGACAGAAGGAGGGATATTGAATGTGAATGTTAAAAGGTTAGAAGGGATAAACCTCAGGGACAATATTATAGTTAGCTTCCCCCCATCCCATCTTCCCCCACCCTCTTTTCCTTTCTTTCTCTTTTCTATCTTTTCTTTTAATTTGTACTGGCATAATATGACAAAAGTAATTGTAATTAATGCAAAAAAACTAAAAAAAATGTCATTTGAATACAATACAGGTTGTTTTTGTAGTGTACATCTTACTCTGTTATTACTTTTATTCCCATTAATAAAAACAATTTAAAAGAAAAAGGGTTAGTAGAGTAAAAAGAATATTAGGTAGATGAGTGAAGAAGTTTAAATATGGGGAAAGAATAACAGGATATGGAGAAAAAAACAAATATACAGAGGAAAACATTTGTGGGTAAAGAAAGAAAAAAATAGATAAGATAATGAAAGCTGGTAGATGAGAAATAATGGAAATATAAAGGAAACGGTATAGATGGGAGAAAAAATAAAGTTGAAGAATGAGAAGATGAAATCTGAGGGGAAAGGAAAAGGAGAAAGACAACAGAGATAGGGACAGGAGAACAAAAGGACAAAATGAAGTAAATAATAAGAAGGAAACAGTTGAAGGAAGATGGGATTGAGTGAGAGAAGGGAGTCAATTGAGCGGGAAAGAGCCAATCAACTAATTAAGGGATCACTGCACAATGAAACAAAACTATATTATTTGAAAACTTTGACTAAATGCATAAATAAATAGGAGAAAAGTCACACAGCTTGTTTTAATAATAAAAAAGAAATGTGGATGCCTCTTCAGAACCTTGGATGGATCCATGATGCATTGGTGGAATTTGTGTGTTAGAGGAGTGTAGTTGTGGTGGAGTTTACATTTCTAGAGTTGTGGTTCCATCCTTTGGTGCAACTTCCTGCTTCTGGTCCAGTATGAGGAAGGGGTGTGGAGTCAATTTTAATGTTATCCAGTTATCAAATAAAGATTACGGACTGCTGCCTTTCCCTCCTCCCCAACCTTATCCTTCACTGATAACTAAAAATACCATTTACTCAGGATCCATCTCTCATGATATGAAGTTACAAAAAAAAATGAATTCCTATACTTCTAAACTCTTCTAAAAAATCAGATTTTCCCCAAAATGTTTTAATTCTATGGCTAATATTGTTAGTCTGGTACATTCATGACAAACAAGTGTGATAGAAAGCACATATCCGTGATATCTGACCTTATGAAACATATGACAGCTTAATAATGAACATTTCTGTTTGCTTTGTTTTGTAGGAAAACTTTATTTACAATCGTCTCTCTGCTAGTAAGTATCTGGACTGGAAATAATGATTCTGTCACAAAGTTATATTTAACAATCTAAGGTTGAGTCATACGGAGCAGTATTTTATATTGTTGGTGCTGTTCATATGAAGTAATGTTAAAATGGCAAGCTATTGGTGGTGGGCTACATCATGCAATAGCATATCTATAGGATAGTTAACATGGTTCATATAGTGAAGTTAATGAGAGAGGTTATATGGAACAATAAGTTGAGTTATAGTGGGAGGTTACAAATATGAATCAATACAGGAGTTATACAGACAAATTGTATGAAGCAATTGATGAAGTTACTAGGAGCAATATGAAAAAGGAAAACATATATAATTATTATATGAATAGATTATGTGATATTTTAGGATTTAATAGGACTGTTTATATGAAGATATACAAAGAGTGGATTATTTGATTTTTTTGTTTCATAGATTAACAATGGGATTACATATGGTGATTTCATACACTGGGGGAAATCTACTTAGTTTATTTATTGCCTCTTATTTTATTCCTTTCAGTTACCAACAGCATTAATGATGTCTGGTGAGTTGGAACGGCAGAACTAATGCTATATACCCTGTCTGATATAAAATCCCCCCTGTGTCTGAACATACATTATTCCTTGTGATAACTGTCACACAGACTTATCTAACAAGTCTAAATGTCACATGGACTCTTCTATCTACACTGTCGCATCAACTCCTACCTCCAGATACACACTAATCCTACTGTGCAGACACTTTGTCTCCATTGGTTCTTCATTTTCTATTTGTTTTTAATGTATAATCACACAGAGACTATTCCTTCTTAAAAACAACCATACAAGTCCTAATCTTTCTGTGCAGACACATGGGGGACCTCTCCCTTTCTCTCCAACTCTGACCATACAATGATTTTTTTTATCTCTAGTTTCTCATAATATTTTTCATGTTTCCTCTATTCACAGTGACATTTATGATAGCCTTAAGTGAGTATTAATATACAATTAATATAGAAATCTATTTTATTGCTATAAGAGGTTCCTCCACTATTGGGACTCAGCGATGAATGATCAGGGTAGTGAGATCATCCTCCTTCTAGAAAACAAAAGGGGCAAATTTCTCTTTTTCTGAACATATCTTTCTTTGGTTATATGGATTAATGACCTAATTCAATTTAAGGCTGCAACTCAAGGTATACAGGCCGTACATCTGCGGGCGTGCTGCGGGCTTGAAGCTACAATTACGGAGCAATTAAATTGAATAAGCCCGCAAGTTGTGGACCGGAAGCCGGAACCGTAAACCATGCAGTCGTATATAGCATTTCAGAGCGCGAACATGATCAACTAAGCAAGGCCGTAATTACCCATTTAGAGACAGCCAATAGAAAATGAGACCGTCATCATTACGGCAATATAAGATGGAGGTTACATGTCAACCAATTAGCGTTTAAAGGTCCGATATGTGATTGGACTTGCAAACCCGCAAAATGCAAAATAATAAAAATGAATGCCAATACTGTTCTAGTCCATATGGGTGGACTGATATGTATTAACTCTTTGATTCCCAAGATCGATATAACCTCAAAATGAAACATAAAAATAAAGGATTTTGTATTGCCAATGTGCGAGCTTGAGACTGTTCTGCAACTAATTCTAAGGTCTTCCATCGCTTTCCTGTCATTTACAGTGCAGTATTGATTTTTTATTTGCATTTACAGTGCTACGGACATGTCTTTAACCATCTGGTACCTGTAGGATTTTCTACTTCATTTGGCATTTATGGTTGTGAAAACATTTGCGGGCTTGCAGAATTGTAGCAATTGAATAGAGATTTGTGATTTTAGCAATTGTAACTCTTGTGGACATGAAAGATTAAAGGCAAAGATGGGGGCGTAAGTTATGGTTGTAAAAACTGCATGTATTTTAAGCCAGTAACCCGTAGATCGTTTGTGGCTCATAAAAGACACCAATTGAATAGCAAATTAATTTACGGGCTACATTACGGGCTCTCGTAAGCAACAATTTCTCAATTGAATGAGACTCAAAGTATCCAATCCTTGAAGAGCAGTGATGTGATTAATGGAGGAGTGATTATCTTGTGGATAAACCATCTCTTCTTACTTATCCATATTTTTCTGGCTTTTGCTGCACCCTTATCCATGTTTCCACATTACGGACAGTCTCTATTTTGGTTCATGTTCACTTTTTGCTTTTTTCACTTCTTAGTCTCTCTAATCTCTGATATCTTTTTTTTTCATGTCTTCTATTTTTTAGACACTTGTTTGATTCCACATTGGCTAATAAATAACATTTGAACAATAGGTTTCAGCTGCTCTGGTTTATGACTGAATGTCTGTACTGTCAGAGTGTGACTATGTGCAATGTTAGTTATTGACTTGTCTGAGCTTCTGACCACACTCCCTGATAATGATCTGGATTTATTTTCAGATCTGGACAGCAGGACATCAGAAGAGTTGTCCCAGATCCCTCAGTGCCACAGTACGTAATACTAATGTTGGGTCAAATGTTATTGTTTAAATAGTAAAATAACTGCAGACTTTGTATGTGTGTTTAGAATTTGTAAATCATAATAATTTATTATCAAGCTCAGATATACAGATCTGTGATTGCCGGCATTTGCTTTTTGTATTCTGTGCAGGTCAAAGTGTGACTATGTGCTATGTGGTTATTGACTGTTGTCTGATCACACAATGTTTATTTTTTATATTTGAACACTTATTATTATTATTATTATTATTTATACTATTGTGTATTGTTCCCTTACTCATATGTTTTATATATTCTATAATTTGTTAGTAGGAAGGTAATATTTACGCTTTTAGTATTAATCATCTGGATATTCCTCATTACCACAACAATCACACACTATAAATATTTCACATCAGATATTTTAGCATTCATGACATGTAACTTATTTATCTGTCCCTATATTTTTTATTGGGTAAAGGTCTCTCTTTGTGTTAATTTCAGAAAAAACATACTTATCGGTGCTGAGGAGGAGGAAGTTGAAAATGTAGTAAGTAGCTTGTGATTAATGGCTCTTCTAATTATAGATATAGGGGCTGTTGTGTGTCTGTGTAGAGTTGTGTGTCTGACACAGTCATTGCTGTATAGACATAACATTGTGTATTTTTCTGTTGTGTTTGCTACAATAAATACTTCACATCTCTTCTTTCTTTGAGATGTCAGATGAGCATATTAACCAAATGGTACAGTTATTCTCTAGATATTAAAATAAGTACAAACACTTTATTTCCATATTAAATATGAGATAAACTTTGATGTAACGTGAAAAAGATTTGAGGGTTGTAGCCTTTCATATATAATAATGTGTCAGGGATAAGATAATTATTATTATGTAACTGTGTAATAAGAACAGTGAGGCATACGTGATATTTATATTTACTAATTAACAAAATGACAAGGCAAGAAAATTATATTAGGCCTCTCGATCCGTAATTGTGTTTTTAGCACAAGCCTTTGTAGTCTTAAACTCATACTCATTACACTTCGTTAACCAATAAATATTTCACTGTTACTTCACTTCAGTTATTTTCAAACGACAAACACATTTATTCATTGTCTATGGCCACCTACCTACAATGTATTTCCACCAAATAAAATAGTAACTGGACAGTATATTTAGCTAAAATAACTTACCCCCTAAGGATTTGTTTGAGCACCTACGATTAGAAGCTAGTATTGGGATTTTCATGTATAGCTGATGGATATTGACAACCTTAAGGGGAGATAATATGGACATGGCAAATTTTCCATAAAAATGAATAGTGCTAATTAATTAATTGCTGTTCTTTTGTAGACTGTATTGGAAGAACAGATCAACAGTAAGTATTTCTGGGTTGTGAGGTGTATATAACATTCATTGCATATAATAGATATTACCATACAGTACTCTCTTGAATATAACTGTAACACCATACTGACACATACCACATATATTATTTTTCAATGTCATAAGAACATTATTATCTTTTATTTTACAAAGTGCATTTCATAACTTTGCAGTAGTAAGCACCAGTATAAACAACTTTTTACATTTATTGTGATTAAAAACATTGATCTTTTGTAAGAAAATTTAAACTGAAAATAGCTGGTGCACTCAAGACGTTGTGTCTGGAATTCCTCCCAAATTTTATAAACAGTGTCAGAGTATGGGACCCATTTCACTACAGCCATCTAGTAACTGCAGAGCTTTTGTGGCAGAGTGTAGCGATAAATAAATAATATAATTATGTTTGTGTGTATCAGAATCAGCAGAACTACTGGATTTGGGAAACCACTTAACTGGAAGACATTTTTTTGTTCCCAACTATTTTAGTTTTCTCACAAAAGATCAACTTCCCTTAAATCACAATAAATTGAAAAGTATTTATACTGATCATTACTAATTTAGCATTATAGGTGCTGGACCATTACTGGTGGATCATTGATGGCCTGATTGGCTTCTACAAAATATAATACAATAGTTAGTCATTTTTTTTATTTTGGGACTCAAGAAAATAAATTATATACATTTGTTTTATTATCTTCACTTTTATTATTTATTTATTTTATTTATGTATTTATTTTCACACAAAAAATAGACATACAAACAAGATGAGTAGGCAATGTATCCATGTCGTCAGAGATTCCACTATAAATTGTAGATTACATTATACAATAATTGCAAATCATTATACTTTGTTTCCAAAATAATAACATTGGCAAAATTAACCAACAATACCATATAAATCTTAAATAAATATTGGGACACAGAACGAGGAGTCAAAACCAGACATACTATGCAGGATTGGATATGGCAAGAACCTGAATAACTTTACTTTTCATTATTCATAAATGTGTGCCATAGGTCTCACTTATCCAGAATTCCTTCCAAAGCACCCATATCATAGAAATCATTATCTAAGTAAAAAATGTTATTCATAGCTATTGTTATTTCCTTCCATGTTGGAATCCGAGATTGCTTCCAGTTACCTGCTAGATGCCATTTAGCTATAGTAACCACTTGGAGATGCAACACTTTCATCTTTAATTTTATTCTGTTTGCCTTTCTCTGGATTAATTAATTAATAATAAAAAAAATAATAGTTGATTAATAATGAATTAACAATTAGCAACTAATTAATTAATAACTAATCCTTATATTGCAGATTAGAGGAGATCTTAAAAGGTTGAACTTGATGGACTGAAAGTCTTTTTTCAACCTTAATTACTATGGGCCTCATTCTATTATCGGCCGCAGCCGCTGCGGGGCCGCAAGGACCGTCCGCAAGCTTTCCGGCTATTCTATTCCCCTCCGGCCGGGGGTTCCGGCAGGCTTGCGGCCGGCGCCTTGTTATCTCTTGCGGCCGTTTGCGCCGGAGGAAAGCCTTTGATCTAAAACGGCTGCAAGGAAATCGGCCGTAAGAAAAGCCTGGTTGCTATTCTATTGCTCCGGGAACCCTGTCTGCAAGGCTAAAAAAGCTTACTTGCAGCAAACAGGTCCCGCTAGCACCAATTAAGCACATAAAATAGCTCAAATAAAGCCATCCTGCACTTTGCAGAGTCTATAAAGGGATATTCGGTGTTAGCAAAAATAGCACATAATTACCCTATACTCAAATCCGTAAAATATTTTTTTTTTTATATACGTAAAATATACATGTAAAAAGTCCAGAGTGCTTGGAGCACCTCAGACACGCCCACGCCGCAGCCGGAAAATAAACAGTTAATTTGAACTCGGGTTTGGGCTGATGTGCAAGCTTGAGGTGGGTTACTTTTAATCCTCATGTCCCCCAATATGATCCCTAGCATTTACAGAGCTGTACAGTGCAGGCTTGAATTTATTTTTGAGTTTTTAGATTTCAGAGCTTACGGCCGGTTTCAAGATATGCGGCCGGCCGTAAGAGGAGATCCTTGCGGGGCCGTTTAATTGAATTGCGAGTTAACAGAACCCCCGCAAGGAATCGCAGCCTTGCGGCCATTTTACGGCCGATAATAGAATGAGGTCCTATGTAACTATGTAACGTATTCGGGAGGATATGCAATAGAGTGATCTCTGGGGATGGCTTAATATTTAGTTTAATTATACTAGAAATTTTCATAAATCATTCGTCCCAGCAACCTTGTATACTATTGCATTCCCACCTTTTATGAAAGAACGTTCCTTTCTTACTACATCTTTTCCAGCAATTTTCATCATTAGAATTATATGAAAGCGTAACTAATTTGTGCAGAGTTAAATACGATCTATTCAAAACTTTAAAGTAAACCTCTCTAAAATGTATATATGTTATAGTTTTGTTTGTAAGTTCTAAAGTCCTAAACCAAGTTTCTATTGGCCAAGTTTGCCCAATGTCTTTTTCCCAAATTATCATTTTGGACTATTTCCTGCATCCAATATGCATTTCAAAATATCAAAACATCTTGATATTAGATGTTTATTGTGGCCGCTAAGCAAATGTTATTATTATTATTATTATTATTATCTTTTATTTGTATCGCGCCAACATATTCCATAGCGCTGTACAGGGGATAAGAACAGGGGAAATACATGTTTAACAAATTCAAAAGTTGAAGGGCCCTGTTTTGAGCTTAGAATCTTAGCAGAAAGTGCTTTATCCCAAAGCAACCCTACAAGACTGGAAACTCGCTACTTACAATCTAAAGGGTATTAAAGGGCAGAGAACTGGGGAAGAGTAAGAAATAAGGAATTGCAAGGGTCAGGAAGAAAGTGAAAGATAGAAAGAGTTTTATTTTAGAGGGAGAGGGGAGGGATCTGAGGTGAAAGACTAGTATGTTGGCTGACCCCTAGTGTTGAGATGATATATCTGCAAGTAGGAAGTCAGGTATTTTCCATGGCTCTATAAATTTAATCTGAGTTGGGGTGGGTGGGCAATATTCTGAGTATGTCACAGATGTAGCAGGCCTTAAACCAGAGTGAATTTGCACTGAAAGAAAGAGAGAATGGATCGGGGTCAGACAGTACAGGAAGATAGGGGAGTAAGAAAGAAATGGGAGAGAGACATTAGAATGAAGGTATGTGAGGAGGGGCGAGGAGATTTAAGGTAATTATGCCAGCCATAAATGGGGAAAGGATGGGGGAAGGTGGGGATGGCAAAACAGGATATAGGAAACAGTTAAAAATTGAAAACAAAACATCAGAATTATTTCTATCAGCCAAGATATAATAACATGCATACAGTAGTGATATTAATAAACATATTGGCTCCAGGGATGGCGCAGTTTCCATAGTCTCCTCCATACCTGCTGAGGTGGTGTGCATGCAATTCTGAGTATGTCACAGATGTAGCAGGCCTTAAACCAGAGTGAATTTGCACTGCTGAGGTGGTGTGCATGCAATTCTGAGTATGTCACAGATGTAGCAGGCCTTAAACCAGAATGAATTTGCACAGTTGATTTTATTACCTTCTCTTAATTGCCTATTTAATGATTTGTCAGTTATATACAGCGCATCTATATAACAGTCCAATTTAGGAGCACAGTGACCTACTGATTGACATGTTTAATAGGATTATTAGTCAGTCACATGTGGGAGCAAACTGAACTTGATTATTTGGGGTTTATAGATGGGTGAAAGGTTGATATTGAGGCTCATTTGTGACCATGTCTATTTTATTCTGCAGTCCAAATTCAGCAAAAAGCTTGGTAAGTAGAGCCAAAATGTTTTAACTTTATAATTACACCCCCAGTGTTACTACTTATATCCATCTCATGCAAATTACTGTCCCTCCTATATCACTAAATCCTACACCAATTTGTTACTGGCATTGCCATTCTTTCCCACGGTAACCCACGCTGCCACAATATTCATAATCTCTGCTTTCTTTGTGTAAATCCATAGAGTGTCTACACTGTCTGTGCAAATCCTGCTCCACCAACCATAGCCAAAAAAGATGGCTTAGTTCTAGATGCTCAATTTTTTTCCTTTTTTTTCAAAGCAATCTCTATGAAGAACCTATGTGAGTATCTTTATTGCTATCCACAATCACAGGACTGGTACAAAGCTGTGAAAGCTCCCTGATATCCTCATTTGTATCATAACATAGGAGCAACCAACCTGTCTCTGAGCCCTACTTGTTTTGATTATAGGGAAAATACATACATATCTGAAATGTTTTTGATTATTATTTTTATTGCTTGCGACTTGCCCGTAAAAAAATGATAGCATAACATTTTCACACAATGCGAGCCTCGCTATGCACGGCTTCTCTCTCTCCTTCCCTTGTTCTTTGTCCTCTCCCTCCCACTTCTCTCCATCTCTGTGATCCTTGCAATTAGCCCCTTCACCACCCGTTGCAGGCCTCGTAATGAACGACCTTGGGGCCCATTGAGGGCCTCCCGTCACAATTGACAGGATAATATTTCATTTTTTTCTTCCCCCGTGTCTCATCCTCCACTCCCTCCCCTGTGTCTCTTTCCCCCTCTCCCTCCACTGTGTCTCTTTCCCCTCTCTCCCTCCACTGTGTCTCTTTCCCCCTCTCTCCCTCCCCTTTGTCTCTTTGCCCCGCTCTCCCACCCCTGTGTCTCTTTCCCCACACTCCCCCGTGTCTCTTTCCCCCTCTCCCTCCTGTGTCTCTTTTCCCCCTCTCCCTTACATTTCTCTTTCCCCCTCTCCATCCAACTACTCTTTTCCCCCTCTCCCTCCCCTGTGTCTCTTTACCTCCTCTCCCTATCATGTTTCTTTGCCCCCTCTCCCTCTCCTGTATCTCTTTGCCCCCTCTCCCTCCCCTGTGTCTCTCCCTCCACTGTCCCCTGTGTCCCTTTGCCCCGCTCTCCAACCCCTGTGTCTCCTTCCCCCCTCTGTCACCCCTGTGTCTCTTTCCCCCCACTCCCCCGCTGTGTCTCTTTTCCCCCTCTCCCTCCCGTGTCTCTTTTCCCCCTCTCCCTCCAGTGTCTCTTTCTGATCACACTCCAGATCTGAGCATCTGAATGAGGCAGTTATGGTGACCTGTCCCATTTAAATTCCCTCCCAAGCCATCGAATTCTCATTCAATATGGCTATACACAATTAACATACTATACATAAGCCCCTTTTTCCTACCTAAACTTACACATTATAATGCCTCCGAAATTGATTAAAACATAAGCTCTGATGCAAAAAATACTACAACACCTCAATATAGATGGATATAAGGCTTGATGTTTTATATCCAACACAATTGAGGGGTTACAAAAGTGCATCAAATATCACATAAATCTAAGGATCCCATGGATCCTTTCCTAATACTGCTACCTCCTATGAGTCTCGGATTCCCCAGGGTTTTTCCATTTACAGTACCATTAATGGGGGAACCCCAGGGATTCCTCCATCTCACACTGAAAGAGTGAGAGGTCCTCCCGTGTGGCGAGGACCCTCATTGCACATGGCACATTACAGGTTATTTGTGGTTTACAATGGCGGTGGATATTGACCATCATGATATAGGTTATTTTAGATTACCACTGAGGTCCTTTAGGGACTCCCAATGTACCAAGGAGTTAAATCGCAATACCATGGGGGTCTATGTAGTCCTTTAAGGATTCCCATTATATAGGGTTAATTTTTATATCCCATAAAGATCCTTAAAGACTTTTGTGGCAAGGGTTAAATAGACAAGCCACAGAGGCCTTTTAAGGACATAGGTGACATTGTATATATTTTAGGGGGTTCATTTTACTTGTCACAGACCTTTGAGGACCTTTGGGGCATAGGGAGTTAACTTTAGGCATCGTTCTATCCACCTTTTACATTAACCACTCCTTATGGATCACTAGTTGGGCCCTATAATATTAATTTAACCATTTGCTGGTTGCATCATTAATTGTTTTTCTATTCTCCTTTTATGCACCCAGTATTAATCACTATAACCGCTTCTGGATCACGACCTTGTTGTGGTGAAGGGGCTTGTATATTTCAGTGAAGCTGTGTATACCAAGATGGGCAGGTCATAGCAGAGAGGTCAGACAAATTGTGGTCCACTGGAGAAGGGACTGGCATCCTACTTCAGTATCTTTGCCGAGATAACCTTATGGAGAAACATGACCAGAGGCATAATGATAGTTGTGCCTGACGTGTTGCAGTCCATAAGATCATGGAGAGTTGGACATGACTGAATGACTAAACAACAAAAATAACAGCAATCACTCTAACCTGTAATGTGCATTTATTTTCAGGTCTGACATGGGAATCTCTGTATCACCTGAGTTAGTTAAAACAATTATGTTGGGTGGTTCTTGTTATTATGGATTGTTTTTTTGCTCTCCTTTTATTTATCCAGTATTAATAACTGTGCATTTATTTCAGGTCTGACATGGGATGCTCTGTTTCACCTGAGTAAGTTATAAGAAATATGGTGGGTTGCTCTTCACATCCACTCATTTTGGAAAGGATTGTATACTTTGTTGAAATTACTATTATTTAAAATAAATTGTGTGGCAAATTAATAATTACTATTAGTGGTACAGACTATGAATACATCAATTAAGACCACAGAGTAAGAACATAAGAACCCACAAATAAAACAGAAATCCAAATTGGAAGAGAGAAGATTTTATAGAAAGACAAAAATGTCAGCAGAGACATATTGGGGGATTTTAAGATAGCTCCATGTTAGCCTAGACTATCATCACTAATTGTTCATGTCTGCTGAATGGGGCAGTGTATATAAAGAGGTACTAGAAATGTATCAGTAGAAATTAATCCTTATCATATAGTGGATTCTCTCATGAATATGTACAATTTTGGTCCTACAATATTTATTCAATCCCTCAATTCCTTGCTAGTTACATCATTAATTAATTGTATATTCTTATTTGCCTTAACATGTCATGCATTTATTTTCAGGCTTGAAATGGTCAAATATATTTCAGCTGCATCAACTCCGTAAGTGAATGTGTCTTGGTGGCTGCTGTTATTCAATAATCCTTTTAATAATCCTGAAATCTCTATTATTAAACATAAACTTTGAGATATCATTGAATTCATAATATAAATGAGGATAACTTTGGAAGAAAGCAGAAGGGTATTGACAAAGACCATAGACAGGAAAATGAAAGACATTCCAGACAAATTTACTAGAAATCCAGTAATTATACCAGAAGATTAAGGTTGGATATCAGATTTGCCCCCACTTCCTCAGCCTATCATCAGCACCTTCCCTTGCCTGTTAATATTCTTGTTTTTGCTAAATTATAACATCATCTTTACTCTAATAGTTTTTTATTCTTGCTAATCGATCTGATTGCGCCGTCATTTTTATTGCTCTGAAAACTGCCTTCTGCTAGAGAATAGAATAACAACCAGATAAAGAGAGAATAGAGGAGAGATGAAACTAACGGAGGGCCCAGAAAGTTTAGAGAATAACCAGAAAACAAGAATACTGACATGGTTACTAAAACTAAACTAGAAAAACCAAATGATTGTGGAATAACAAACTAGCTCTCATGTTGTCTTCTTTCTCTCCCACTCAGTTTCTCTCATCATCTTCCCCTATAATTTGAGTCACCATTTTCCCATGTTTCTCTTTCCTGTCCCTCACCTGTATTATTGTCTTTGCTGACTCTTGGCTTCCAACACTTGATCTTCTATTGCCAATCTTTCTAAACATTAAACAATAATGTGGAGAAAAGATCACTGCAACATAATAAGACAGTATTTAAAATTATTCATTTATAGAAAAATTAGCCAAGGCTTTTGGCCATCAACATGGAGACGAGTAAAAAAGGTGTTTACAAAGAAAAGAGGAAAGTATGAGTAAGTAGTCATGAAGGAGAAACTGGAAACGGAGATTTCCTTCTTAAAGAGATACATTTCATGAGTGAAGATGAGAGTGTTTGAAGCAAAGCTGAGTGACCTCTAGGGAAACTGAGAGATTGTGGAAAGCGTAAAGAGAGTTGAGGGAAAGAGGAGAAGAAAAGGTGGTGAGAGATTGTAATTGATGGTAAATTTAAAATACTTTGTTTTCCTTTTTTTAATGGCAGTAAACTGAAAGAAGAGAGCATCTTCTAGCAGGTAAAAGTTTCCTTTTTGTATCTTGATTGATAGACTGTCTTCTGAGACTCTAGTATTGTGGACTTGCTAACTGTGGAGTTGTGTACCCAGGAGAAGGGGGTGGGGGGTGCAGCAGGATTTATTACAATTTGCAAAGACTCAATCACATACTGTATCTGGGTACACATACACTGTCTTGAGATCTCATCAGTTACATTGTTAGATAGTTACATAGTAATTGAGGTTGAAAAAATATTTTTAGCCCATTAAGTTCAACCTTTTAAGATTTCCTTTGATCTTTAATATGCAGATTAGTTGTTAATTGATCCATAGGAAGGCAAACAGAAAAAAAAAACGAGTGAAGCTTAGCCAATCATCTCAAAAGGGGAAACAAAATAATTCCTTCCTGACCCAAGATACTGGTGATCGGATTCCTCCCTGGATCAATACTCTCTCTAATTAACCAGGATAAACCTGAATACCCTTTTTAATTAAAAATATATGTACCCCTTTTATTTCTTTAAGGTGGAATCCTTTTTATTTCTAACGTCAAAGGATGTCCTCTTGTGAACTGAAAACCTCTTGGCACAACAAGCTTACTTGACAAAGCTTTATACTGACCCTGGATGTATTTATATAATGTAATCATATCTCCTGTTAGACACCTTTTATCTAGAGAGAATACGTTTCATTTGGTTAGTCTTTCTTCATAACTTAGCCCCTCCGTTCCCCTTATTAGTTTTGTAGCCCTTCTCTGTACTGTTTACAGCTCTAAAATGTCCTTTTTATGAAGTGGTGCCCAAAAGTCTACTCCATACTCCAAATGAGGGTGTACTAGGGATTTGTATTGTGGCAGAATTATATTTGCTTCCCTTGCTTCAATGCCCTTTAATACGTGGTAATATTTTATTTACCTTTGCAGCTGCTGCTTGGCATTGAGCACTGTTATCTAGGCGGTTGTCCACAAGTACTCCCAAATCCATTTCAATATCAGAAACCCCAAGATTTGCTCCATTAAGATTATAAATTGCATGGCTATTTTCCTTCGCAGATGCATAACTTTACATTTATTCGTTTTAAATCACATCTGCCATTTAGATGCCCATTTCTCTAATTTATTGAAATCCCTTTGGAGGGAAAGTACGTACATCATTATCTGATGTAACTACCTTGCACAACTTCATGACATCAGCAAAAATGGAGACACTACTTTCCAGCCCCACTTCAAAGACATTAATATATATGTTAAAAAAGTAGAGGACCTAATACTGAACCCTGAGGAACCCCACTTACCACATTAGTCCAATCCGAATATGTTCCATTTACCACAACCCTTTGCTTCCTATCTTTAAGCCAGCTTTTGATCCATGAGCAGATATTTACTGCTATTCATGTATCCCATAGTTTGCACAATAGTCTTCCACATGGCACGGTCTCAAACTCCTTTGTAAAATCCAAAAAGATTACTGTATCAATTCATGAGCAAATATTTACTGCAATTCCTTTATCTTTTAGTTTGAACAATATTCTCCCATGTGGCACTGTATCAAAAGCCTTTGCAAAATCCAAAAAGACTACATCCACTGAGTTGACTTGATTCAGGTTCCTACTAACCTCCTCAAATAGACATATCACATATATAGTTGTGAGCGTACGAGTTGTTGCTAACGCTTGCGGGCTCGCGTAGCGAGGGCCGGGGGCGAGAGCCTCAGTTGTTGGCATGGAGCACCAATGGCGCTCCTTGCCAGCAACTGCGACCCTCGCAAACTTTACGTTGTAACGCAAACAACACGACACACCAACTGCGATCCTCGCAACGTTTACCTCGCAACGCAAACAACATACGACACACGTTAACACTCAAAATCGGCAGCAACTCGCGAACATGAAAAAAATCAAAACACAATAAAAACACGCAGCACATACATAAAAAGCTTACCTACAGCAAGAGGAAGCATCCAGGACCTCAAAAAAGCAACTTACACCTTCATTTAACTCAAAATAAAAGAGTTTAGACACTAAAAAAATCTGTAAGCGAGAGAAAAAATAGCTGCAGAACACGCAAAACACCACAAGAAACTCGCAAAACACCACAAAACAGCTATGGATATTCCGCTAAGACACATACCACACATTACCCGCCATTTTACGACAATGCGGAAGTACACAACTACGCTAACGGTTTGGTCTCGCGCATGCACACTATTACACTGCACACATTCTGCACGCTTACACAGCAGCTCCACACCACTAATGCTGCAGCAACATCAAAACAGATTGCAGCTCTTCAACACAATGCTTCAAAATACGTAAAGTATATTAATTTATTAATGTATTATAGATTTCAACATTATACACCAAACAGAATTAGCTACCTTACAATTTCATTGCCGTCATTTTTTGACTGGCAATTCTCTAGTTCTTCTATATTATCCCTTATTAACCCTTCTAAAAGCTTCCCCACTACTTGTATATTATCCCTTATTAACCCTTCTAAAAGCTTCCCCACTACAGAAGTAAGGCTCACTGGTCTATAATTCCCCAGATTTGCTCTTGCTCCCTTTTTAAATATTGGTATCACATCAGCTTTTCTCAAGTCATCTGGTAGAGACCCTGTGTTGAGTGAATCTTGAAAAATTAAATATAATGGTTTGGCTATTACAGAACGCAGTTCCCTCAGTACCCTTGGATGTATTCCATCAGGACCCGGGGCTTTATTAACACGTATTTTTTCCAACCTCTTTTGGATTACTTCCTGTGTTAACCAATTATTTGGCAAAGGTAGTGTAGCCCCATTATGTTGCCGTGTCCCAACCAGTGGTACCTCACTTGTGTATACCAAAGAAAATAACCTATTTAGCTCATCTGCCTTTTCATGGTCACTAATTTATCAGATGACCTGTTTCACATTAAAATGTTTCTATAGCTAACTCAAGGGCTAACTCACGCTTCAAAACACACCACAAGTAACAAATGCTGTCATTCCTTGGCATGAATAACCTTTGCAGACAATAGATACCGGATATATTTTGGTCATATTATGCTGTGTTAAAAGCTGGTACACTCTCTGATCAGCCTACACACATACAATGGACTGATGCAGGGCATACTGACTATGCCTTGGTCTGAGCTCCTGCCTTTGGTTTAATAGATTACAAACTACCCTTAACCTTGTATTTCTCTGAAAAGTATAGCACAGCTAATGGTATTTTGACACAAAACATGGCTCTGACCTATGGCTTATTGCATACTAGCTGCATCAGGTAAATTTTTTATTAGATGAAATTCTTGGCCCTGCAACCAACCTTGCTACTCTTGCCCCATTAATGCCCACAGATGATGCAGATACACATGTATACTGATTGTGGAGACAGTTACTTCTCCACACCTTGATCTGCAGCAAATCCCTATCTCTAATGCAGACATGGAACTGTTTACTTATGGTTCCTCGTCAATACTTTCTGATTCAGACAGCCAAACAGGGTATGCTGTTGTGAGCCTCCATGCTTGCATTGAGTCAGTGGTCCTATCACCAGGTACCTCTGTACGGGCTGCAGAATTCTTTGCACTCATTTCCTATTCTGGCCCAGGACCAGTCTGCCAACAACTAGACTGACTCTAGCTATGCTTTTGGGGTATGCTATGCTTTTAATAAATGTTTCAAATCCTCGCCTCAGCAGGAAAACCAGTACAGCATGATACACTCAGGAAAAATGTGCTCACTACCTTACTATTACCATCTCATGCAGCTTTTTTTAAATGGGAAGCCCATAAAAATGTGTAAGACCACATTTCTAGAGTCAATGCCCTGGCTGATGCCTGTGCCAAACATGCCATGTTACAGTTCACACTTATGTCCCACAGTTTGTACAATCCATTACACCTACTAACAATCATTCTTACGTCATCCACCTACAACACACAGCACCAGATACAGAAAGTAAATTCTGGCAGGCTACAAACTGCACATAGGACCCTGAAACTCAACTTTGGCAGAGCCCTGATAGTAGCCTTTGACGCCTCACATTTTGGAAAACAGGCAGATACTTGCTATAGGACATCCAAAAATTACCAGGAATCACTACTGACATCACACGATTCTCTTAATCATGCTTCATCTGTGCACAAACAAATAAAACACCTCACAAACTTAAACATGATCATCTTTCACATGCAACGGACCCCATTTTGCATTTAGAGATAGATTTTACACACATGCCCCTATGCATAGGACACAAATACTGTGTATACTTGTCATTGTGGACATGTTTTCAAAATGGATGAAGCATACCCTTGTAGCACTGTAGTGAAATATAAAATACCCAGATTTGGAGTCTCAGCATCCATTAATAATGACAGGGAAATTCACTTAACAGGTCACAGTGTAAGTAGTAAGGAAAGTCAGTGAATTTGAATGATTGTTTGAAAACTACACAAATCCTACCATCCCCAGTCCTCTGGACAGGTGGAGACAATGAAACACAATAAAGAAGAGACTTACCAACACCATTCAGGAGATCTCAGATGGGTGGATGCATTACCCTTAGTACTGTACGACATTGGGAATTCACCTAATGACACTGTAGGCCTCACTTTATTTAAGATACTCATGGGAAGGCTCATGCCCACTGGGTCAAGACCCCCTTAACCACAGGAATCTCTATAAATATTCTAGTTAGTGAAACCATGGCAGACTATATCACAGCACTCACACAAAAAAAAACACTTGCCAAGTACCATAAACAAGTAACAGAGAGATTGCCTTACTGATAGAGCAATTTATGGCATTGAACCAGTGAAATATCTTAATAAAGTTTATCTATCCTTAGGTGAACTGGACCTCACCTTGTGCTCCACACCACCGGAACTTCTTTCAAGGAAATCAGAATGGACGCAAGGTACCAGCCCACTCCTCATTGAAGGAACCTCTTTGAACCTTTCCATGAGACCCTCAGTATACATTCCCTGTTAGGTGTTATTGCCATCCTTCTGGTCCTCAGTTGTGAAACATGGGAAATTGTGACCACTTCCTCCTTTACCCTTGGATAGATATTGTATGGACTTATACTTGTTATTGGGCTTTGCATGAACTCAGCCTAAACTTTTGCTTGCCTGACCTATTCGTCTCATCTCTAGTGTATCATTCATGACTTTAGATGTTTGAGTCCTCCTACTTAAACAGAACTAGGATAACAGACCTACTAGTTGCAGGACTTTATGAAATAATATGTATCTGTATTTAGTAATAATATTTTAACAATTTTTCAATAAATATATAATATATATACTATCTATTGGTAGGTGTATCTTTTATCTCAACTAGATTTTCAATACATTTGAGTTTGAAAGGGCTGTATTTTATTTTGTTGCTTCCCTTTTGTATCCTTACCTACTAATCTAGGCCTCTATATCATTTCCTATTTTGCTCTTTTCCTTGACTTCAACTTAATTCTCTCCGTGCCTTCCCCATACTCTACTGTCATGCTCTGCCCTATTTTCTCTGCTATATTCCTTATTTACCCTACTCTATCTTCCCATTTCTATTCTGTATCCCAATCCCTCCTTATTCTTATTTCTATCTAATGAACCCATCGATTTTTCTCTCCTGGATTTCTTCCTCATGGAGGGGTAGTATATTAAATGCATCCATATTCCCTCCACACACAAAAGATGTTTTTTATTTTTTTTATTTGATGTAGCATGGCACTTCCTAGAGCTGGCACCCAGGGCAATTGCACTGCTTGCTCCCTAGAAATTGCCCTGGCAGGGTTAATGTTTGGCAGCAGCTTAAGGTATAATTATGTAACCATGTACATGTCTAAGGTGTGGGATAAAGTGTAAGCCACCTGTTCCTAATACCATTTTGACATGCTATCAAATTCAGATTTATTTTGTCTATAAAAAAGTTACTTTGAACTTGTTAACTTGGATATATTTTATCAGGTGAACGTTTCATCCCAAAAAAGTTTAAAACTGACAAGAAGTCATTGATTGAATTTGACAATTATCATAGATTTGGTTAGTTATTTATCAAGGCAATAATCTGATTGCCAGTTATTGGGGTTAGGAAAAAAAATATTTTACACAAATGGAGATTGAATGTTCCAAACATGCAGATTACATTTGACTGAATTTGACAATTATCATAGATTTGGTTAGTTATTTATCAAGGCAATAATCTGATTGCCAGTTATTGGGGTTAGGAAAAAAAATATTTTACACAAATGGAGATTGAATGTTCCAAACATGCAGATTACATTTTCAGTTTGGTTCCTTCACATGGAAATATTGCTAAAATTGGTGAAGAGCAAAAAGAAGACATTTAGAAAACATAAGGTAAATATTTGAGTTAGAAATAAAACTTAAACTCAGTGTTTTAGATAAAATAATTTTATTTAACTGCTTATTAAACATTAGTTGCTGTTATCGGAAAAAAAAAAGATTATCAGGCCTCAAAGTTGCACCATTTTTTGATGGTTTTGTAGAATCTGTTTCCAGGACACTGAGTAGATGTCACATCTCGATGACCTTTCACAATATAAGTTGATTTAATGTAACCTTTGGAGACTCCACATCTGATTAGTTTCTTAGCAGCATTCTGAGCTGCAGAGTTTGGAACACGGTCTGGGAAGGAGAAGATAGAGTGGGATTGGTTAAAAACAAAACTGTGGAATAATAAGATTAAAGTTAAATGATAAAATAAAAATGCTAAGTGTGGCTTTGAATGAGAGAGATAAAATAGTAAAAGTGGATGGAAAGAAAGAATTGTAGAGATGAGTAGAGGTATAGCTAGTGAAAGAGAACCTGAAGATTTTTTTTAAATAAAAATATATGGGGAATAAGTATTTGTAAGTTGTTGGCACGTGAGATGGAAAAGCAGATTTCACCTTTTTAGCATTGGAAATCTTTTTTGACCTTCCCTCATTACAAACTCTTTATTATTTCATCTCATTTAAATTTCACTTAGATTACCTGTATAAAATATTTAGATGGATATTTCCCATGCACTAGTGTTTTTGTGACTACATATCTGTATTATCTGTCATATCTGTCCTGTTTTCACTAGGTTAATAAAAATCTACTCTACATTTTAATGGTGTATCTGAAAGCAACTGACATTGTGTCTCCTGTTTATTACCCCATTGTCCTAGCTTACCAGTGAAGGCTCCCATGAAACTGATCCCAATGGACCTGTGATTGGATCCTGGAGCATGAGCTCCGGTAGCATTCCAACCACGACCTTCATATATTTGTCCATCTTCCCCAATTAGGAAGCTGTGCAATAAAATGGTTATGATTTAGGACATGAGATACACAACATGAAAGCCTGTTGAAAAATAACTATTAAAGCATTGTTTTACATAGCATTACAATACTTGTAATAAATTCTATTTTCTACGTTCTACTTTTCAATTACATATATTCATATTGTTATTAGTACTTTACTATCACACCATACTTGTAAACAACAAGACACCATTCTTTATTTTTTAGTGCTGTTATACAATAAGAATATGGAAAAAGGTAACTGGTAAGGGTAATAAAATAAAGAAAAAGCAAGTTGTCTCATCTCTATAGCACAAATTAAAAGTAGGTCACCAAATTTTGGGCAAATAATAATAAAAAGTAACTGCAGAAAAAGTGGACCCATAAAGACATATTGTAGGAATATTGGGCTGCTAGGAGTACCTTATAAAAAGCAATGAGTATATGTGCTATCAATAAAAATAATATGATAAATAATAATAGATGTGATAGAATCCCTTTTAATCCTAGACTGCCCTCTTTCACTCGCTTCCCTCTTCTCTCACTTGTATCCAATATCACACCAGCCTCTGGCTCTTATGTGTGTTCCTTCTATGCTTTTGGCCTGTGTGCTACATTTTTGTACTTGTTAATGGTCAACATTTTTAAGCAGTGTAAATCATATAGTTATAGCCAGTTAGTGTTTAAATGTTGTGTTCAATTTTGCTTTAATGAGAAAGGACATTTTGTCTTTGAAAAATAATTAGAAACCTGGGAGAAAAGGGAAGAGCAGTGGGTTTGTGGAAGATATGTATTTACTTATGTTACAAATGCCCCCTTTAATAGCTTATTGACAGTATTGTAGAATGCACCATAGGATAACGTCCCCACAAACAGACAGACTAGCAGTTTATGCTGAAATCCAGAACATACAGTCAGAGTCATCTTAACATTAGGGCCCTTATTAAATTAGAGCTGGGTTTCAATTCGTATCTCGCAAATGCGCCTCGTAGCACGATTTGTCTACTACGAATTGTGTTGCGTTTAACTAGCGTAATTTCGGACTCATTGGCCGAGATTTGTCTCTGAGAAGTGTAACGTAGTAAGTGGCGGACAAGAATTCTTTGTGTGTAAGCTCGTATCTCGCAAAATTGCTAGGTGCACAAAAATGCCCCAACAAAATGTTTTACGCACTACGTACAGACAACTACAAGTGTGAAAGTAACAAAAAGTGAGGGAAAGCATGAAAGGCCATTACAATTGATTGCACAATAACCTCCTCCCTCCACCAAAGCAAATGCATTATACAACCAATTAGTTGTTACATTTTCAAATGAAAAGCCACGCTGCAGCTTACATAAAGCAATTAAAGACACACTACCTGATTACATAAAAACACAAAAACATCAAAATAATGCCATATTAACCCTTTGTTACTCACAGGAGCTCTATTTAATTGTATATACATGTTGCTCATCACATCTACATTTGGGAACACAAATATGGGGCAAATTATACTGCCACATGGCATATATCAAGTACACGGGGAGCACTTGAATATATTTCCTGGTCAGTCGTGTCTGACTGTCTGTGACCCTATGGAGTGCAGCACATGCAGCTCGGGCCTCTGCCACTGCTTTCCTACAAGGTTTGCATGCTGGCTTGTCAGTTCCTTCTCCAGTGATTTGGGATTTGGCCGTCCACTCTGCTTTCACCCTCCCACTCACAATGGCCTTTAATAGTATAGCTCACAACTTCATTGAAGTACACAATATCTCTTGTTTGGTCTTTCAGTCCTAATTGCCTCTCTGGACTGCAGCACATGTAGCTAGGCCTCTGCCACTGCTTTCCTACAAGGTTTGCATGCTGGTGATACTGGAGTGGCTTGTCAGTTCCTTCTCCAGTGATTGGGGATTTGGCCATCCACTCTGCTTTTACCCTCCCACTCACAATGGCCCTTAATGGTATAGCTCACAGCTTCATTGAAGTACACAAGCCCTATCACTTATCAAACCACAAGGTGACCATGGGATCATACCCCATAATAATCTACTGTAACCCATCAGGAAGGGCCGCAAACATACATGGAGGCTTTGCAGATGCACCTTCAGCAACAGCCAACTCACCTCCATCAGGGGTAATCTTTGCTATGCCCAACCAATTAGTTCCACGACATTGCTGGTGGCCATGTGCCAAGATGTCCACTCATTCCCATTTGGTGACCCCCCCATTATGTTCTGCTATTCATCAATTTAAATTAGCTTGGATTGCTAAGTGATGTTGGGGATAGGGCTTGTATACTTCAATCAAGCTGTGAGCTATTACATTAAGGGCCAGTGTGGGTGGGCAGGTAAAAGCAGAGTGGATGGACAAATCCCAAATCAATGGAGAAGGAACTGACAAGCCACTCCAGTATCACCTATCATTATCCTGTTAGGTCCTCAGGGGAATGTTCCTAATCCACAGTATCACTAATTGGACTTGGCCTATGCATTAACCCTTTATTATGCCTAGATTGTAGATCTATTAGATGACATCTAATGCTATTAGGACTGTTATTCCTCTTAATATGTATGGTTCTATTGCAGGTTAACAAGGGCTCATTAGTTTACATCTATAGTAATGTGACACTAATGTGATGCATGTGCATGTTCCATAACCCCAACCATTGAAAACACATTGGTACACTGAGAACAGTATAACACAGCTTTATTATTTACCCAGACTACAATCAGCAGTGGTGAAGACTGTGCATTCAGATAACAGTATAACAAAGCTTTATTTTGGACACAGGCCACAATCAGCAGTGGTCAAGACTGTGCATTCAGAAAACGGTATAACAAAGCTTTATTTTGGACACAGACCACAATCAGCAGTGGTCAAGACTGTGCATTCAGATAACACTATTACAAAGCTTTATTTTGGACACAGACCACAATCCGCAGTGGTCAAGACTGTGCTTTAATATCATGGGTGTGGTGTGGGCTGGTCCGGAGAGAGCAAGGGGCTGCAATAAAACAAAGGGGATACCTACAGGGGCCAATCTAATAGTCTAGAATAAGCATGATGCATAGCACCTACCAGGGTCACATGTGGTCAGTACATCGCTGCAACCTGACTGATGAAACAAAGGATCATCACAAATCACTCCAGTTAATTGAAGAAACCATTAGAGTGCATGGCACCTACAACTTGTCTGGATCTGCTCAATGGAACAGATGATTCAACCTCTGGACTGTGTAATCCAATGCAGTTTCACACATACAGTGTGGTGGGCGAAATTGCCCACAAAAAAAATGATCCAAAAAAAAAAAGGCGGAGTAGGATAAAAAAAACTAATGACAATGCATGTACCGTACAGTGCTAAATACTGTACCAATATACCAACTCCCCTGATTCCCATCTGCAAGCGTTACTAACTATTACCTAGGTCTGTGGATAATCAGTAATATGGGCAAATAGCCATTAATATGGAGAGGACACTAAGGTCAGTAGCCAGAGTCACTGTCATTTACATCAGGCCCAAGGATCTGTTCTCAGACTGATATTGAGGTCAGGATCACATGCTTCACTAGTGCATATATTAATGCTGGCTGTCCTTAACATGCCACTGTGAGACTTTGCAAGTCCACCGCCATAGCAGGATTAGTCTACATTTAAGCTAATAACAAGCATGTCTGAGATATCTGGCTATATGATAGCTTTAAGATTGTGGGAGCTACATGTTAAGGGGAGGCTGTCATTGAAAGAATGTCTACCTGAGAGGCACTTTGAAAACTTTACACCTCATACATTTCCTCCACAATGCTTGCAGTTGCAGAAGATGTGTTCATGGGCCTGAATTGTACCTAAAACAAAACAAAACAAATGGAAAGAAAAACAAAGAGAAAACCTAAATCCTAAGGGCCTAAAAAAATGGACGACTGCAGCATCCCTTCCCAACAGCATTCCCCAGTGACCATCAAATGATGGCACTTTCAACCGAACCCTACGTATCCACAGAGAAGAGGATCATGGATCATGTGATGGGAGGTAGCCATCTCCATACAAAATATCACCATTACATAGGCCAAGATCCAAGACTCTGTAGCCAGGCTAGATTAGGTCAGCATTGTGACCAATAGATTGTCACTGAGGAGTGCTGTTGAGAAGGCACATTCATGTCCACAGCCCCTAGGTACTCCTCCGCCTGGGCGCAGGGCCCGCGCTGTGACGCCTTCTACCCACGGTTGGTGGTGGGGGAGCGGGGGGAGGTTGTGGCACCGCGGGTGGTGGTGGCGGCAGAGGCATGGTGGAAGGAGAGGAGGGGCCAGGCTGCTTTTGGCTGGTGACCTGCCCCATTCCCAGCAGCCTGACCATGTGCTGCTCCATCATCAGGTGATGCCTCCTCTCCTCCCTAAAATGCCTGTCCAGGCTGCGCCTCATGCTAGAGATGTCGTCAGCCATCCTCCTCATGAGGGCCAACAACTCCGGCAGTGGTGGGGGCAGGGATCCTGCTGGCAGGGCCGGGTGAGAGGCTGGCGGGGAGAGAGTGGGGGAGGATCTGGGACCCGGCTAGATACAGGGGCTGTGATGTTGGGGTCCCCGGTGGCTCACTGTGTGGGGAAGGAGGTGCTGTGGCATAGTCCACCGCTTGTGAGGGCCCCGGCGAGATGGCAAGTCTTTGGAGGAAGAGGACAGTCGGGTCAAAGCTGCTGGGGCTCTCTCCAGGGGGGCTGTCAACTACCACGACCTCCCTCTCCTCAGAGCCAGGGCACTCTGATGATCCTGCAGCCTCCTCCCCCTGAGCTGTCTCCTGCGGGGAGGGGGCTGACGGCCCCACTTCTGGCTCATCACTGGACCCAGACATCCTACTGGATGCTGAAAGAGAGAAACAAGAGGTACATGTCATTAGTATGCTGATTATTACATTGATATGTTTTCACTTCTAACTGTCTGACATCTAGGCCTGAACATGAATGATTCTCCTAATTGCAACTCAGATTAGCTATCATTTGCTAGATTTGATCTATTCTTTGGTTTCTTGTCTTGACCTCTCCTGGCTCCTAACGCTGTCTGTATTTCGTCAGCGGTCTGTAACTGTATAGGCTGCAGTGGGCACACCAGTACATGGACTTGATTGCTTGATTACTCTTGGGGTGACCAGGAATGACAGTGATTTGTTAGCTTCATGGATTTAATGACGCATCCATCTATCCATTGTTTATTTCATGGAGTTGACATGTCAGTGTCCTTGTAGGTCACCATGTACATGTGTAGTGTGTGTGATGCACATGTGGTGGCATGTTGGTGTAGGTCATATTCACCGGAACTGGAGGCTGGGTCCTGCTGGGCAACTGGGGCTGAAACTCCAGCTCCTTGCGATCCTCTCCCACTCCTTATAGGTCAAACTGTGTCCTTGGTCTTCTCTGGCCATCTTCCTCCTCACCGTGGCCCTGATATCTACATAACGGTGCTTTAAGGACACCTCCTACATCACCTCCACTACCTCCTTCCAAGCCTGAGCCTTAGGCCCAGGCTTCGCTTCCCTTGCAACGAGGATGACGGGCCGGTCACCGATCGCACCCAGGAGGGCCATATTCTCCTGGGGTGTATAATTACGGGCCCTACTTCTGCCCTTGCCAATAACCCCTTGCTCTCTCAACTGTGTTCTCGGACTCTGGCCTCCCTGACCTCCTTCTGAGGCCTGTCCCTTCCCCAAACTACCCCCCCCCCACTGGGAACAGGCCCCTTCCCCTCTGTCCCTCCTCTATTAGTGCCTGCACTGGCATCTCCCTCCGGGTACCCCTCCTCCTCCTCTGGGGACCCCTCCTCCTCTCCCTCTGGGGACCATTTCTCCTCCTCCTCCCCCTCCAGGGACCTCTCCTCCTCCCCCTCCAGGGACCTTTTCCTCCTCCTCTCCCTCCGGGGACCCCTCCTCCTCTCTCTCTGGGTACCCCACCTCCAACACAACCACCTATCCTCCACCCTCCACTCTCACTGTTCTCACTCTCCAACTCCTCTCCTTTCCTCTTCTCCACCCTCCTCTCTCCACATATCTCCTTCCTCCATGCTCATAAAGTATAAAGAAATAAGGATAACTCAAAATAAATAAAACTGTTATATAGGTGTTGAAAAAAAAAGTGTATGTTCTATGTGTTTTCAATAAGTGTTGGGGGATGCAGTGCAAAGGTTGGGGGGGGGGGGGTCCTAATGCTATGTATGTCTCTATGTGTCTGGAAAATAGGTGTAATGTGTAAATATGTGTAACTGTTATGTGTAAATATGCTAGTAATAAAATACAAAACAATCCAAAATAGTGCGCCTACAAATCAAAAGAACGATAAAGAAATAAAAGTATTACTGGAATATGTGTGTTGGAAAGAAAATATGTGTGTGCTGTGTGTATTTAATAAGTGTTGGGGGATGGGGGGAATGGATGGGGGTATGGGTGTGTATCCTAACTATATATATGTCTCTATGTATGTTATTTAATCTATGTGTCTTGCAAATATGTGAAATCTGTAAATATGTGTATTTCTTAAATGTAAGTACTTATGAAATAGACAAGAAACAAGACAAAAAAACTAATCTCCCTTTCTCCAAATCACTATTCTCAATAAACACTCTCTCCCACCTGCTCCTGGAACTGCGTGCTAACTCCAATGGCTCTCACAACGCAGTCAATGGGTTTGTGTCAAACACATTTTTAAGCTCCTACTGTCAATCAAATTCTTAGCTCATGATTGGCTGAGAGGCGTGTCTCGCTAGTACGTCCCCTTTTCAGCTTGCGAGGGCGCCAACGGAGTCAGCCAATTACATACGCACTTGGCGGCCTGTGTTAGGCCTCTCAGTCAATTACATACGCACTTGTAGTGTCAGGCTGCTAAGTGCGTATGTAATTGGCTGAGAGGCTTTTGCGGGCCAACGCGGCAATAGTAAAAAAAACAAGCAAAAGCCTCTCAGCCAATTACATACGCACTTAGCAGCCTGACACTACAAGTGCGTATGTAATTGACTGAGAGGCCTAACACAGGCCGCCAAGTGCGTATGTAATTGGCTGAGAGGCTTTTGGCGGGCCAACGCGGCAATAGCGCAAAAACCCGCCAAAAGTCTCTTAGCCAATTACATACGCACTTAGCTGCCCGTATAAGGCCTCACAGCCAATTACATACGTACTTGGCGGCCTGACACAGCCAAGTGCACATGTAATTGGCTGAGAGGCTTCTTGACGTAAAATCATCAGCTGGAATGAGACATAAAGATCCACAGGTGACCATTTCTAAAGCTGTAATTAACGTGCCCAATACCAGGTAATGTAATCAGCAAGCTATATAACCCCATCCCCAACAAGTCATCGGCACTTCTGAAACAGCATGGATGCTTAACAAGTGAGAGGGATACTGGACAGTCTGAGTGGGCAGACACACAGCACGGGGGGACAGCCAGGACGTCGGTTTTCTAACACAAATTGTTATTTTTATTGTGATTTTTTCTTATTTCACAATAATAGGCTAGACACTCTTAGTGAGGTGTTTGTCCAACAGGAAGGATATCACTGTGGACTACCGTGCTCTGTTTTATCATGTATATATTGATGTGTATGTGTATTTAGTATGTGTATATATGTTTCCTATAAACGAGGCTACACTACCGATAACCGTGCAAAACCTCGCGCACCTAGCCTATTTATGCTGCACACTTGGCACATTGCTGACACTTACACCTCAGGTCAACAACAGTCTAACTGTACATTGTATGCTGCAGGAAAATCAAAAGAGATTGTTAGCTCTTCAGGACATTGATTGCTGGATATATTAATTAGAAATAGGTAATGTATATTAATTTATTAATTAATTAATTAATATTAAAAAACATATATATAAAAAATAAAAATACGCTAAATAGCATATTTTACACTGCTGTTAATTAGGAATACATTAATGCTTCGCACTTCCAAATACATTTATTCATTACTAATTATTTATTAACGTATATTAATTTAATAATTAGTAATTAGTAATGGAAAATAAAAATGTATAATTTCCATTGCACTAAAAAGCCTAAGTATTGCACCGTTGACTGCAATGAGCACCTTCCGCGCTTATTGCAGCTTAAGTACTGTGCCGATGGCTGCAATGAGCGGCTTTGGTGCTCACTGCAGACTAAGTACTGCGCCACTGGCTCGCCTCGATTTGCATCCCCCGTCACCAGCATTGCAAGATCCACAACTATACATGTGATAGCTTACCAGGAGACAGAGAATGTTATATACACAAGCAGTTAACATGGTGATTAAATTGGTCAGTTAACTGGAGTGCCTCATCAAGGTGAAATTCCACTAAACTTTTTTCACCAACCCTGTGTATTTCCTGCATAATTACAAGAGAATCTCTTTTCCTGAAACAGTCAATTATATATTATGCATAAAAATATTCCCAAAATATGTTATGATCTTTTCCAGAGCAGGGCTGCTCTCACCAACCATGCAAATATTATTTGTGATTCAAAGGGAAATTTCAAGTAGATATCTCCAGCAATTCCTTTCGCCAGCCTGGTATATTTCCAGCATAATTACAAGTCTCATTTATTATATCATGTTCCTAGAGACTTCATATTCCTTGCCGACCAGGCTGCTCTCACCAGCCAAGCAAATATTTTATAAGACTCACCAGGAAATTTTCAGTTGATTTAACTCTGTTCTGTGATTACTCCTGAACAGTAAGTGTGTGTACTTGTGCAGTGAGTAGTGGGTAGGTGAGTAATAAGAGCCTAATATAAACAGGGGAAGGTGAGAACACTTCCAGCATAAGGGCAGTTCTGGTCTAAATGTAGGAGTTTAAATAAAAGGACGGAGTGCAAAGGGGAGCACATTGTAGTGCTTTACACAGTCCAGTAGAAACCTCACTCAGTGTACATCCTGTCATATGTATGCACTACTGGAACAGATGATCCAGGGTCCATACCTCTGTTGACAGGTGTGAGCATAATGCCTCTCTGGAAGCTCAAATTGGGGAACTGGAGAGGGGAATTGCAGCACTTAGTGATATTGCTTCACTGGAAGGTGAGTTGGTGCTCACTGAGCACAGTTTAGCTTGGTCTTGCATTGACGGCTGAGATGCGGCTAGTGAGGATGACCAGTGAAGTAGCTGGGTTACAGTAACAAGGGGAAGCAGGGGGAACAGGAGCAGGAGGCAGGCCAGTTCTGAGTTGGCAAATACCAACAGATTTGCCAGATTGGGGATGTCCATTTAGGAATGGCAATGCCAGATAGAGCTGTTCCCTCTAACAGCCGGGAGAACAGTTCTACTGGAGGAGTGGGAGGGCAGAATAGGCAGAGCAACAGACAGGTTTTGGTGCTAGGGGACTCTATTATTAGGAAGGTAGACATGGTGATTTGTCACCCAGATCCCAGCAATCGAACAGTTTGCTGTCTCTCAGGTGCTCGGGTTCGGAATGTTGTGGGTAGGTTGGATAAATTATTGGGAGGGTGCTGGAAATGAACCAACGGTCTTGGTACACTTTGGTACCAATGACAAAGTTAGTGGAAGATGGAGTGTCCTAAAGAATGATTTTAAAGAGCTAGGGAATAAGCTTAAAGCAAGGACCTCCTAGGTAGTATTTTCTGAGATACTACTAGTGCCACGTGCCACGCAACATAAGTGTATGCTTGCTAATGCAAGAAGTTTGTCTGGAAAAATGACCGAGCTAGAATTCTTAGCAGTACAAGAAAAATGGGACGTACTAGGCATTACTGAAACATGGTGGGATGAATCTCATGACTGGACATTTGGATGATTATAACTTATTTAGGAAAGATAGCGGACATGGCAAAAGAGGAGGAGGTCTGTCTGTATGTTAAGCCTTAATTTAAGCCTATAGTCAGAGGAGATATTTATGCTGGAACTAGCGGCAACATTGAATCTTTGTGGGTTGAGCTAAATAGTGGAGGAGCAAATTCTAAATGCAGATTGATGGGAGTATGCTATAAACCCCAAAATATAATTGAAAGTGAGGAAATACAATTATTGTTACAGATTGGAAATGCAGATAAGCATGGGCAGATTCTAATAATGGGAGACTTTAATTACCCTGAAATAAACTGGATAAATGAGACCAGCAGCTCAGCTAAAGGGAGCAGGTTCTTGAGTACATTCAGGGATCATTATCTGGCCCAGGTAATACAAGAACCTACTAGAAATGGGGCCATCTTGGATTTAGTCATCACAAGTAATATTGATATTGTATCAAATATTAAAATAGGGGAACCCTGGGGGAACAGTGATCACAACACAAAAACTCTACATTTTAAAAGGGCTAACTTTAATGGGCTAAGGGCATCAATATTAAATATACATACACATCAGCATGTACCATGTGGAAATAAAATGAATAGGAGTAAATCACATCCCGTGTGGCTTAACAATGACTTAAAGATCATGATAAGGAAAAAAAATGCATTTAAAATATACAAGAAGGAGGGAACAGAGGCAGATTTATGTGACTATAATGAAATCAACAAGGCATGCAAAAGGGCTATTAGACTGGTGAAAATAGAAAATGAGAAGTCAGTTGCAAAGGAAAGTAAGACTAACCCTAAAATATTTTTTAAGTATATTAATGGGAAGAAGGCGAGGAAGGAAGCTATAGGAACATTAGAATGAACATTAGAACCTTAAATACTATGTAACTATGTAACTATGTCAAACAAATCTAATTAGTTTATATGAAGAGGTTAGTAGGAACCTGGATCAAGGCAACTCAGTGGATGTAGTCTTGTATAGATTTTCCAAAGGCTTTTGATACAGTGCCACATGGGAGACTATTATGCACACTAAGAGATACAGGAATTGCAGTAAATATCTGCTCATGGATTGAGAGCTGGCTAAAAGACAGGAAGCAAAGGGGTGTTGGAAATGGAACATACTCCGATTAGACTAATGTGGTAAGTGGGGTTCCTCAGGGTTCAGTATCAGGTCTTCTCCTTTTTAACATATTTATTAATGACTTTGAAGTGGGACTGGAAAGTAGTATCTCCATTTTCGCTGATGACACGAAGTTGTGCAAGGTAATTACATCAGATAATTCCAAAGGGATTTACATAAAATTGAGGAATGGGCATCTAAATGGCAGATGAGATTTAATGCTAATAAATGTAAAGTTATGCATCTACGAAGGAAAAATAGCCATGCAATTTATAATCTTAATGGAGCAAATCTAGGGGTATCAGATATTGGAAGGGATTTGGGAGTGTTTGTGGACAACCATCTAGGTAACAGTGCTCAAAGCAAAGCAGCAGCTGCAAAGGCAAATACAATATTAGCGTGTATTAAGAAGGGTATAGAAGCAAGGGAAGCAAATATAATTCTGCCACTAAACAAATCCCTAGTACGCCCTCATTTGGAATATGGAGTACAATTTTGAGCACCACTTCATAAAAAGGATATTTTAGAGCTGGGAAAAGTACAGAGAATGGCAACAAAGCTAATAAAGGGAATGGAGGGGCTAATTTATGAGGAAAGACTAACCAAATTAAACTTATTTTAGAAAAAAGGCATCTAAGACGGGATATGATTACCTTATATAAATATATCCAGGAACTTTTTGTGCCAAGAGGTTTTCAACTGACAAGGGGACATTCTTTGAGATTAGAAGTAAAAAGATTTCACCTTAAAGAAAAAAAAGGGTTCTTCGCAGTAAGGGTGGTTAATCTGTGGAATTCTCTACCAAAGGAGGTGGTGACAGCGGATTCGATAGATAACTTTAAAAAGGGATTGGCTATATTTTTAAATATAAAGGGCATAAGGGCTATCCTGAATAAATCTAGAGGGAGTTTTGATCCAGGGATGAATCCGATTGCCAGTATCTGGGGTCAGGAAATCATTTTATGTTTCTTTCCCTGTTGAGACAGATGGCAAAGTTTCACTGGGGTTTTTTTCCGTTTGCCTTCCTCTGGATCAATTAACAATAAACCTGTTTATTGCAGATCAGATGAGATCTAAAAAGGTTGAACTTGATGGACTAAAGTCTTTTTTCAACATAAATTACTATGTAACTATGTACCATTGAGTGGAATATCTCTTATATGAACTCTTTATTTTTGAAACCATATAATTAGACCTTACTTTCAGATCTTTTTAAATTAATAATACAATATATAAATCTCTTACAAATATTTTCTGAGAGTTTTTATGGCGTTATACCACCATGACTGAAAATAATTTTTGATATGTAGACCTCTTAGTTTTCTTCAGTTTTTAACTTTAAATAGTCATAATTTTTTTGCCTCTAGAGTCACAAATGAGGGAAGTCTGCAGTTATAGAGCTAACAGTCCCTTTTTTGTGCAGATTTTAAAAATTGTTATATAGATCTCACAAAATTATTTTCATTTAAACCAAGTTCCAAAAAATCCAGATAGGTCTTATTACTTTATCCATACCTGTAATAGGCTCAAGCAGGCTCTGCCTTTCTGTACTGAGTGTGACGACTTTGCCATGTCAATCTGAAATTATGAAAGGGGAAGTTCAGGCAGGCTCCTCAGACTCCACGTCTGTTCCTCTGTTTGGGGAGAAAACTTTAGCCAGGGCTCCGCAAGTTGCCCCAACGCTTACCTCCAGAGCCTTCCAATTTCCTTTGCCTGACTTGTCTTGGTTCCCCTCTGCAGTAGCTTCAGTCTTCTTATAGCGTCAATGGGATGCAGGGTCAAGCTAGCGCAGACCAGCACTTCCCAGAGTAGCGTCTCCCTTCTCACACCCTACACTCACGTCTGCTTCCGGCAGCAGCCTGGTCTCATTCTCATTTTAATTAATTGATAACTTTAAAATGTACTGGATACATTTTTAAGATTATATAAGCATATGATGTTCTGATAGAAAAGGAATGATATTGATACAGGGAATAATCTGATTATCAGCATTCAGAAAAAAAGTTAGCAACGTTACTATTTTTTTTCTTGACAATTGACAAAGAAAAGGACTAAAATGGTTGAAACTAATGGAAGGATCTTTTTAAAACATCAACTAGGTATAAATAGTGCTGTTTGGGAATTTTGGGTGGTGAGAACATAGAAAATTGGGTTGTGTATCTTAAAAACAATCTTCACAGCATAATGTTGATTTTATTACATCTTGTAAAGAGATCTTAATAAAGATTTTGGTTATTGCTGGTGTAGCAGAAGCAGATAAAGGTAGAGAAAATGGGTTTCAAGAACAGAAATTATTAAAATAAATTTTAAGTGTTTGAGCATATATTGTTTGAGCTAAATGAGTTTTACCTAAGTAAGCATTGCACAATTAGAGAAGTTTAAATAATTATGGAATAGTTACTAACTTGTTGGTATTACTCTTCATGCTAACATCCTATAAAAGAGCACTGTAATGCCTTAACAGGATATAGTCTTGTAGACCATTAAATCCCAGGCTCGTATGTGCAACGTGAGACCCGCAACGACTGTGAGTTAGAAATTTTGCAGATTTACAGAGCTATTAAATTAGAACATGCTGCGAATTACGGGCTTGAGAGGCAAACACATAAATCATTTTTCACTCATTTTTTTTTCCAATGAGACGATTGGCTAAGTTTCACTTGGGATTTTATTGCCTTGTAATAATGTACTGTGGAGGGATACTAGAGGGAGGAAGCATGGTATGTTAGATGAGTCTTCCCTGAGTCCTGTGGCAACCATTATATCAGTTCCTTCAGAAAGGGTGTGGCCGGACACTGGTAGCCACTCTGATCTGAGGAAATTGGTCCTGGATTTCCCTGAACATATGGGCCCAAAATGAAAATGACTGTGGAATACTGAGGGAGTAGGCTAACATTTCTCTTTTATTACAGAACCAGCAAAATCTCCCTAGTGGGTACTCTATTCAGGATGGGTTAATTTGCTATAGTAGTCCTACAGAGCCACAGGCCAAACTTTTTTTTGTAGTCCCAAAGCATTTACACAGACAAATTACACACTCTCTTTTGGGACACATTGGTCACAGTGCCTTAGAATACAATTTTAGACAGAAATATTTTTGACCAGTTAGCAACATCAGCTCAACAGTGTATTCAAGAATGCCTTTTCTGTACTCAGATAAATCCACGCCCTAAAGGACAAAGACCAATTCTCCAGAGGGTACCAGTAGCTGATGGTATAAGGAAATCTATTCAGATTGATTTTATAGGCCCACTTCCACTATCAAAGGGGGGTCTTAGATATGCCTTAGTCATTGTGGATATTTTTTCTAAATGGGTTGAAGCTATTCCTCTTAGGCGTGACACTGCACAAGCTACTGCAAAAGCATTATAGGAACATGTGTTTTCAAGGTGGGGTTTTCCTGAACTCATTGAGTCAGACAGAGGTACACATTTTACTGGACAGATAATGCAAAGCCTCTGTGCCCTACTGGGAATACAGCAGAGATTCCATGTCCCGTATCACCCACAATCCTCGGGTATAGTAGAACGCATGAATCGAACCATTAAGTCTAGGTTAGCCAAAATGCTTACACAATATGGTAATTCTTGGGTTACACACTTACCAGCAGTTATAATGGCTATTAGAGCTACACCTGCCACCGCTACTAAATGTTCTCCCTATGAGTTTATGATAGGGAGACAGATGGCTCTAGGCCACCCAGGTGAACCTCAATTGTCCACTCCCCTAAGAGAAGCCGTGTCAAGAGACCAATATCTCTCCTAAATTCAAGAGCATTTAAGATTACTGCTACATTTTGCTGCCTCTAATATGGCCCTACTGATTGTAAAGTGTCATCTAAAATTCAAACTTTGTTTGAAAAGGGGGGAATGATCATGACTAAAAATTGTAATAAAAATTCTCCATGGGATGCAAATTGGGAGGGTCCCTATGTCATTCTGGATACATTAGGTACTACAGTGCTTAAGGTAATAAGATCAAACCCCAGAAAAAACAGAAGGCAGCCTGGTCACAAATGGGTCCATGTGGACCAATGTAAATTGTACAAAGGGACAGAAGTCCCAGATGTAGATATTTCTGCTAAGAACTGATACTTGTTTGATCTTTTCAGATTTGGCAACGAGAATTCAACAAGGAAGATGATAATGCATTTTTCTTTTTGGGGATTTTTTGGACAATGATATCCACATGTAATAATCAGGAAATCGATGGACCACAAACTACCTCTTCCACAAGACAAAGAAGATCAAGTCATACACAGATGAGGCATGGACAAAGATATAGAGCAATGACAGTTTGGAAGAACCATGTTTTGATCAACTGACTTTAAGTGGGGGTGGGACTGTGGACATCGTTGGGACAAAAAGCCATAATAACATTAGTGGATTTTGGAGGGACAATCTAGGTAATAAAACTGGGAATGTGAATGGACAAACTGGGGAAAAAAGACAATAGGTCTGACAGGTGAAGGTATTACATTTTCCCTCAATTTTTAAAACCCTGTTATGTCCAAGAATCAGCAAGGGTATAGCATAACAAAAGTGATCACTGAGAACATGACCAAAGAAGGTGTAAAATTGGAGGTAGTGGGATTCAAACGGGATGGACAAGTGAAGGTAACATTAACAACAAATGAGGGGAGGGAACGTACAACAGGAGCCCCTCCTCGGACCTATTCTACTACACTTGCTCTACCAAGGGTGGATAACTATGCTGATAATCCCATGTGTGAGGATAAGAAAGTACTTTCCAGTGGTCCCTTTCAAATATTGCTATGAACCCCACACCAATATTGAGGGATGCTACATTTCAGCTGATTTCAGGGATAATAAGGTTGACAGATTGGCTAGTTTCTAAACACTTTCAAAATTGTTCCACAATTACAGCTACTATGGAAAGGTCTTTAATTAAATAGGTAACAGGTACCAGAAAAAGAAGTAAGAGGGATATTGTGGATACAGTGTTGGGAGATGTAGGAACTGGTCTAGGGGTTGTGAATTTATCGATGTTTCCAGTCTGACTACAACCTTACAGTCTGAGGGTTTGTTAAATTCCAAAGGGTTACAGACACAACAAACCATTTATACACTTGTAGAGGGACTGACAAAAGCAGTTATAGATATACAGGGTCCTGCTGCTCAGCATATTCAGGAAATATTGGTAGGGGTAATTGGGAGGTTAAGGGAAGTGTCTTGGGATTTTGTATGTCTTTCCATGCAAACCGAGCTATCAACTGATTTTAAGATCCTGGCGCAAGCTATGGATTATAACCATACCCCTTTGGGAGGTTGGCAGCAAGCTGAAATTAACAGGTTTGCTTCTGACCACAAAGAGTCATGGGTGAGCAGTTGGCAGGGTTGCAAGGAAATAATATGTAGAGCTAATTCATTAGTACCAACCAGGGGATCATACTAAAACATTTACCATATGACATCATTGGGAAATCCAGTAACAGAATCACATGTTTTACATCATGAGTTAGAGTTTCCCAACTTCATAGTAAATGGTACCACCATAGAACAAGTAGATGTGGAAGGTTGCATGAGATTCCCCACCAAAATCTTATGTCTACCCAATCAGGTTAGAACAGTATTTGAATTCATACTGTCAAGGGTTTGTAGAAAAGGTTAAACCCCAAGATTTGATATTCCCCTTAGGACAGGGAAAGGTGTGTTTTGTTTCGTTGAAACCAAGGGATGAGATAAACATATGGTTTAAACATTGTATATCTAGGGAACAGATTACTCAGGGAATTTACTGTGTCATAGACTATCCAGTGAGAATAAGTTCACAGCAGTTTTATTTCACTGTTCCACAGATATTAACCTACAATAAAACCCTGGGGTCTCCTCTGATTGTACCAATTGTATCAGACAACACACCTTGGCAGAAATGGGTAATGCAACTTAAAGATGATCATATACTGCTCAAACACCTACAACATTTTGGAGAAAGGGTACACATAAATTCTCACCATAAACAGCAAGAACTCCAAAGGATTGAACATACATTTTCTGATCTGTCAAGTGCATCCTGGTGGCAGAAATTAGTTAATTCCTTTTCAAAACACTTGTCATGGGGTTCTGCTTTTGGAAATCTTATATTACACCCATTCATAATTGTGCTAATATTGTCTATATTATGTAATATTGTTCAGATATGCATGCGTTGCTATCTAAAATCCATGATAGCACGTATATATCATTTGTACTATGGAATACGTATTGAAACAGCTTTAGTAAAATAGCAGAAACACACACACATAGCGGGGTATAGCAAACTTTTCAAATGAATCATATACTCACTCTTATACTCTTCTTAAGCTTCTTGTTGAATGAAAAGGTTCATGTGTCTTTCATTGCCAAAGGGGGGATGTATCACACACCTAGCGTTAGTAGTAAGGAATAATTACCAGCTTTAATATAAGGCTGAAAGGCTATCTATATTCGTTCTTTTCCTCACTCTTTTGGAGAGTACACAGTCTGAGTAGTGGATGGATTTGCCGAAAGACCACATGATGGCGCTGGATTTCACTAAGCACAGTTTTATCCAGAGAATTAGCAGAAGACCATATAAGGTATTCTTCAACGCATGGGTGTGTGTAACTTTGAGAACCGGATATGTCTAGTTTTACATGTGGCCGAAGGAATTCTTTGTGTGGACAGCTGACCAGTGAGGGGACTTTGTGAAGGACATGTGACCTAATTGACCAATAAGAACTAAGGATATGAGTATGCGGGTGGGATTTAAATATAGGGTATATAAGACCATATCATGCCTAGGCAAACTCTCTCTCTCTCTCTGTGTTCTATCTACAGCTATCTTCACTACACTGTGAAGGCCTGGTAAAGTATCTTACTCTCACACACACACATGGACATAATTGGTAGCTTTACAATGCCATTCTGCTTAGTTAAATGATGTTGTTTTCATACTATTACCATATATTATTAATGTATTTGTATTAATTATTGTGTTCTAATAAATACACATTTTGAAACCATAAATCTGGAGCGCCTCATGAATATATATTTATTTATTTTTTTATCCTTAGAACGCAAGATCTCAGGATGAGATTAGAATAATTATTATAATCATAATTAATATGATTATGAATAATAATATTGTAATTAATTAATGTAACCGTTTTTATACCATTAACAATCCAGTCATGAGATTCATCCCACCTCGTTTCAGTAATGCCTATTAAATCCCATTTATCATTAACTCCTAATAATTCTAACTCTCCCATTCTTCCTGGCAAGCTTCTGGCATTAGCGAGCATACACCTTATGTTATGAGTCTGTGGTTCTGAATTGCCTGCCACTGTATTTGAGTTACTTAGCAATATCTCCCTATTGACTGTACTCACCCTCCCCCATCTCCTCCCAAATGACTAAATAAGTTCCTTACCCCGTCTACACTTACTACCCCATTACTTCTATCTTGTCCCTCCCCCCCCACCTACTAGTTTAAAAACTCCCCCAGACGTTCTACCATCCTATCCCCTAGCACAAAAGCTCCCTCATCATTAAGGTGCAATCCATCCCTGCTATAGAGATTGTACCCAAGTGAGAAGTCAGCCCAGTGCTCTAAAAACCCAAAGACTTCCTGGCTTGCAGTGGGCAGATCCAAACTGATAATATTTTTTTGATTTTAGGTAGTAAAACAGATCTTATAAGCACTGTTATATAACTAGTAAAATACAGAAAGCTCCTTCAAGTGTAATGCAAATGTATGTTCAGAATTTTACCAGAGTATTTCCATAAACACAAAAGGATACTTTAGATTTCTAGTATCTTTGCTAAGAAAACTTTATGGGCTGGCACATTCAGAGACATAACAATATGGCACTGGGAGAAAAGCCCCTTAGGTCAGAAGGTGCCTACCACATTACTGAGGAAGAGCAGAGGGCAAGCACAAGTAACACCAGATCTAATAAAGTGTTTGGGCCAAAGCCGAAAGGACACCCAGCTGCCGATGTGTCTGGAGGGGAAAGGAAATTCTGATGCTGCCAAGATCAAATCAGAATAGGAACCTGGAATTTTAGAACTATGAACCAAGGTAACTAGATGTGGTCAATGATGAAATGACAAGGTTAAACATTGATAACCTGGGAACTAGTGAACTTAAATGGACTGGAATGGGACATTTCACATCAGACAACCACCAGATCTTCTACTGTCATCAAGAATCCTGCAGAAGAAATGGAGACCATCCTAGTCAATCAAAGAGTGGCCGAAGCAGTGCTCGGTTACAACCCAATAAATAAAAATTCAAGGCAAGCCATTTAATATCACAATGATCCAAGTCTATGCTCCAACCACGGATGCTGAAGAGGCTGAAGTTGTCCAGTTTTACAAAGACATTCAATACATCATAGATATAACACCAAAAATATGTTACTATCATCATAGGAGATTGGAATGCTAAAGTAGGGAACCAAAGCACACCTGGAATAATTGGCAAATTTGGTCTTGGAGTACAAAATGAAGCAGGTCAGAGATTAGTAGAATTTTGTCAAGATAATTCTCTGGTTGTACCAAACACCCTCTTCCAACTGCCTCCGTGACAACTCTATACATGGACGTCACCAGATGGACAATATAGAAATCAGATTGACTATATACTCTGTAGCCAAAGATGGAGCTCTATACAGTCAGCAAAAACAAGACCTGGAGCTGACTGCGGCTCAGACCATGAGCTTCTTATGGCAAAGTTGAAAATTAAACTGAAGAAAAGAGGGAAAACCATCAGACCAAGTAGATAGGAAATACATAATATCCCTTGTGAATATGCAGTGGAAGTAAAGAATAGATTTATGGATTTAGATATGGAAGATAGAATGCCTGAAGCACTTTGGACCGAAGTTTGCAACATAATCCAAGAAACAGCAACAAAGAATATCCCTAAAAGATAAGTAAGAAGTCAAACTGGTTGTCGGATGAGGCTTTGAAAGTAGCCCAGGAAAGAAGGCAAGTAAAAGGTAGCGGAGATAAGAAAGGGTTTGTCCAACTGAATGCAGAATTCCAGAGGATAGCAAGAATAGACAAGGAGACATTCTACAATGAGTAAAGATATTGAAGAAGATAACCGAATGGGTAAATCAAAAGCTCTCTTAAAGAAAATTGGGAACCTAAAAGGCACCTTTCATACAAAAGTGGGAGTGATAAAAGACAAAAATGGTAGGGACTTAACAGAAGAAGATTAGATAAAGATGAGGTGGCAGGAATACACTGAAGATCTATACAGGAAGGATCTTAACAGCAGTGATGACCTCAGTAGTTTGTCGAATTAGTTGGAGCCAGACATCTTGCAGAGTGAAGATAGATGGGCCCTAGGATGTCTTGGCAGCAGGAGGTGATGGAATCCTAATTGAACTATTTAAAATTCTACAGGATGATGCTGTGAAAATGTTACTTGCCTTATGCCAACACATTTGGAAAACTCAAGAATGGAAAAGGTCAGTCTACATCCCAATCCCCCCAAAAAGGCAGTGCCAAATAGTGCTCCAATTGTTGAACAATTGCACTAATTTTACATGCCAGCAAGATAATGCTTAAGATTCTACAAGCTTGACTCCAACAATATATGGACCAGGAACTACCAGATGTGCAAGCCGGGTACCGCAGAGGAAGAGGCACAAGAGATCAAATTGCCAATATCTGCTGGATAATAGAGAAAGCAAGAGAGTTCCAAAAAAAATCGTTACTTCTGCTTGATAGACTATTCTAAAGCATTTGACTGTGTGGATCACAACAAAATGTGGCATGTCCTTAAAGAGATGTAAGTACCAGATCATCTAATTCTCCTCCTATAGAATCTGTATGTCGACCAAGAAGCCACGGTCAGAATCGAACATGGGACAACAGAATGCTTCAAGATCTGACAAGGAGTGCAACAAGGTTCTATAATATCACCTTATTTATTCAACTTATATGCAGAGTACATCATGTGTAAGGATGGACTAGATGAATCCAAAGCCGGAATCAATATTGCTGGAAGAAATATCAACAACCCGCCGATGATACTACTCTGATGGCTGAAAGTGAGGAGGAACTAAAGGACTTATTGATGAGGGTAAAAGAAGAGAGTGCAAAAGTTGGCCTGCTGCTCAACGTTAAAATGACAAAGATCATGGCAAACAGCAATCTCACTTCCTGGCAAATAGACGGGGAAGAAATAGAGGCAGTGACAGATTTTATTTTCCTTGGATCCAAGATCTCTGCAGTTGGTGACTGTAGTTATGAAATTAAAAGGTGTTTGCTTCTGGGGAGGAAAGCTATGGCAAGCTTTGAAAAGCTAGTAAAAAGTAAAGATATTAACTATTAACAAAGATCTGCATAGTTCAAACTATGGTATTCCTAGTAGTAACATACTGAAGTGAGAGATGGTCCATAAAGAAATCTGAGCGCCGTAGAATTCACGCCTTTGAATTTTGGTGTTGGCGAAAACTGCTTAGAGTCCCTTGGACTGCAAGAAGATCTAATAAATCAATACTTCAGGAAATCAAGACAAACTGTTCACTAGAAGGTATGATCATGAGGCTGAAGCTCAAATATTTTGGCCATATTATGAGACGGCAGGATTTCCTAGAAAAGACACTGATGCTAGGAAGGATTGAAGGCACGAGAAGAAGGGGGCGACAGAGGCGGAGATGGATACAGTCACGGAGAGTGGGATGCGACTGAATGACTAAACAACAACAATGAACAGAGGGTGTGTTTAAAAACTGATATAGCCAGTTACATATGTAATATCTTGTAAATAAATTACAGTTTTTCCACAATAGTGCACCCACCTAGACAACCCACTTTTTGTTTTATTGTATTCAGTCAGACACAATTTATAAACTCGGGTGCATCAGTTGTGGATTGAATCACAGATAGAAGTTAGTAGGCAGTTAGGAAAATAGTATTGGGTGGGCCAGTGTAACAGGATGACTGCATTTTTGAGAAAAAAAATATAAGCAATCTAAATTATTCAAAAACTTATAGTATTGATGACACTACACTCAAAAACATAACTTACACATTACTATGTATTTTAGAAGGCTGGGCAATTTTTATATTATAATATATAAACCATTTTTTGTAGGATGTTGAAAATCTTTTTGATAGTTAGCTAGACACTATTATACAACTGAAAAGTCATTTGCTGCTGTCTCTTCAGGTGTGGAACCTGGAGACCACAAAATAAAGAAAATCATGGTACATTTTGGAATAATGCTGCTGAAATAACATTTCATAAAGGTTGCTGTAGATTTAAAAATATTATTCAGCCATCTACTGACTAATTTGATGCAAAACAAGTTTAAAATGATTTAGATTACTGTAATTATATTTTGCCAGTAACAGCAGCCCACTTGGAAAATTTAACATTGGTGCAATTAGTTCTTAGTTGCATCACTCAGTTAGAGGAACCTCTAAAACCTCTAAAATATTAAATCAGGAGAAGCACTCCATGTATTTTGCTTTAAACTTGTTTTAGATCAATGCCAAACAGTATCAGTTTATAAAAACACTATGCAAAAGGGTGTTTTTTTTTATCTTGTCCTGACAATTTACATGTTAGAGTGTGCCTGGAAGCCTCCGCTAGACTCATCTTCAACACCAAACGATCAGTGTCTGCAGCTCCTCTCTGTCAATCACTCCACTGGCTTCCCATAGCATGCACCCCCTCATATCTCTGCTCTTGTTTCAAAATATTCTCCCAACCGCCCCCTTCAATCTTCTAACAACCTTCTTCTTTCCTCCTCTCTCATCACCTCCTCTCACTCCCGTCTTCAAGACTTTTCTCGTGCTACCCCTACTATTTGGAACTCCTTGCCCCGCTCCATTAGACTTTAAAAAATAACTAAAAACACCCCTGTTTAAAATATCTCACCTTTAGCCTTAACATGTACAACTGAATGTTCCACAGCTTATAACACATACACCCACAATCTACAGTACAACACACAGACACCTCCACTTGACTGAACCAATTGCTGTCACACTGCCATCTTGCATTTGTCACCCTATTGTATCACACCTAAACCCTTAGATTGTACGTTTGCGAGTTTTCAATATTGTGTCAGTGCCTTGGAAATAAGCTCTATGTACATTTGATTTTATGCTCAAAAACTGGGCTCTCCATTCTTTACAATGTGTTAAATTTGTTTTTTGCTATGTACTTAAACCCTGTACAGCGCTACAGAATATGTTGGTGCAATATAAATAAAGATAATAATAATAATAATAATAATAAACCTTTGGAATATATACACACAGAGGATGCTCTGATGCAGATGTGTCTGGAGGGGTAAAGAACAATTCAGCATACTAACCTAGAAGGTTTGAACTATGAACTAAAGCAAACTAGAGGTGGTCAAACATGAGTTGACAAGATTAAACATTGACCAGACCATCTTATCTGCCTTCTGAGGAATCTATATGTGGACCAAGAAGCCACGGTCTGATGACTAAAAATAAGGAGGAACTAAAGGGCTTATTGATGAGGGTGAAAGAAGAGCGTGCACATACTGACATACTACTCAATGTTAAAAAGTCAAATATCATGGCAAACAAGAATTTCAGTTCCTGGAAAATAGATGTATTCCCAGAAGTAACATATGGATGTAAGAGCTGGACCATAAAGAAAACTAAGTCCCGTAGAATTGATGCCTTTGAATTATGGTGTTTCAGAAAACTGCTTAGAGTTCATTGCACTGAAAAAAGATCCAAAAGACAGGATTCCCTTGAGAAAACTTTGATGCTGGGAAAGATTAAAGACAAACAAAGAAGTGGATATATCACAACCTACTACTTCTGTTGAGTTTGATAAGAAGTAAGTTCAAACCTGCTCAGTAGGACTGTGTGGTTCATTGCTTATCCTTGATAGCAGGAACAGAACCAAACAAGCTTACATACACAAAAGCACACAGGAACCCGTAGAGTCAACCAGCCAATGTTACCAATGCAGGTTCAGCAGCAATAATCGTAATACTAAAGATTAGCATTTCCTCAGAATGAAACATACAAGTAAAGTGTGCAGTTCAAACTGCCAACTAGTTTATTGATGGTGGTACAGCATACTTATGCATAACACAGTCCAATCATGTACAGTCAGGGGAAGTCTGTCCATCAAGTGATGTCACCTTCTTAATCACTCCCTTGGTCCTGGAGCCTAACTGAGTACTCAATCTTATTGGCCCTTTTTTAAAGGCTTTTCAGGGGGTATCCGATCAGATAAGGAGCCGAGAAATTATTTCTGATGGTGTATGTAACTTTCTATATGCCCCATTACTGTTAGGTGTATGTCCCTTTAAGAATCATTAGTGTTCTCCGACAACTGGGACCGAGCTCCGCTTTATGCTGGATCCCCAACAGATATTAGCTGGAAGCGAGACATACTAGCAGGTACCCTTTAGGCAAATTGCGATCACATGTGTGGTCTGTGATTGCTCCAGGCTGGGACAAGTTACCTAAGAATAGTAGAGGGTTGGAGAACTAGTCTAACCGATTCTGAAGTAACTAACATCAGTAGTGTTAGAGTGCAGAGCCGGTAGGGTTGGGCTTTGGGAGACCAAGTTACATGCAGGGACATGTTACCCCTGGTTGTCAGGGCACAGTTCTATGGGGGAATCAGTGCCCGGACACTTTGAGAGTACATAGCCGGTAATGGACGCTGCTATGTGTGGAGAACAAGACCGGGGGTATTCAATTTACAAGTCAGTCATGGCTTTCATGAATTTATTATGTGCTATCAAACAGAAATCAAATGGAGTATCGACAATAAGCACTTAATCCCAGTTGAACTCTGTTTGTTGAAGTAACTACTTCAGCATCCTGTTTTGACAGGTGCTCAGACCAGCCTTAAAGTGATATAAAGTGAGATAAAGTGATGTTATTTAGAACAATAAAATAACAGTGAATCCCATCTTGTTTCCCCATTCATACCTAAGTGTCCATTGTCCCCTGGTGACAGCCAGCTCTTCCCCCAACAGACTGAATCCCCTACAACCAAGCACCTTGTAACTGGTGACCCCTCCTCCCCAGCAAACCAGGTAATATAGTTTATTACACTCCCTGAGGAAAATGCAAAATTTCAATATCATTCATGACTGGTTACCACCTTTACATCAATAAATTCATACAACAATACAATAACTCTGATTAACCCCATATTGTGGCCCCTCCATGAACAACTTGGCTTACCCACACAACACGGCACCCAATAATAATGTAGCTGTCAAAGTTCAAATGTCCAGGCTGGGATGGCGTGCTACCGATGGCGTTGATGTCTCCCTAACAGAACTGCACAATTCAGCACCAGGGTAATTCCAGCAACGCTATCCCAGACCTAAAGACCCTCGGATAGCCTGGTCCCCAGTGCAGCTGACAATTGATCTGACGTGGTGGAGAGAGGCAGAGGAGATGGTGCAGCAGCTGAGGAGTGATGCTGAGGTGCAGGCATGCTGGCTGTGTGGCCTAATGCTTGTAAGTAGACAAGCGGCGCACACAAACAGTTTGAAATCAGAGTAAACAGAGAGAGTGAAGGAGCCTGGAAGCATTGTAGGAGTGTAGGATTGAAAATGCAGTGTAGGCATGTTGATTGTGCTCCCTGACACCTAGAAACAGAGGGCTTGCCTCAAATCACTGCTTTGCTCCAGGTCCAGAGACTTGTGTGATGCATAGTCATTTTCCCAGTCAATTTTATAAGCCTACCTTCTTTGACACCACGATAGGGATCCACCCCTCACCAATATTCGGCCAATCAAAATAATCTCAGACATTACACCCGATAATGTTTCAACAATAGATGTTTGAGATACAGCATCAAAATCCCTTTCTGTCATAGATACTGAGATGCACAAGAGAAGGCAAACCATATAATTACCACCCCACATGGTGCACCAGCAATACACTCCAGATCAGTGATCTGTGATCACACAACAAGGACTAGACCCTCCCCACAGCTAAGACAATCCAGGTGATGCTAGTTAGCTTGCCGGCAATCCCAAAACTCTAAACTCCCAGTTTATGACATCCAACTTCTGTATCAATCGAAATAGATGAAAGGAGCAGAGAGATTGCCAGTGATTTCTATTAATATATTGTTGAAGTACCAAATGTTCTGATATGCTGATTCCATTTAGTTTAAGCATACTGACATGAGCACAACTCATATAGTCTTCTTGCACCACAGCATAATTAACTGACACAACATAACCCTGAAAGCATATTTTATCCATAAAGCTATAGTAAAGAGGTATTTTATCACTGGGTCTCACCAGGTAGTCTTTAGACATCCTAAATAATTATATTATACGCCAAACTCCTTTTATTAGAATCACACACATAGATATTAACAGATGGTAACATAGTAAATCCATCAGATAGTATAAGGACTATTAAATTCTGACGTATCCACCTAAAGTAAAAAAGTAACATAGGATAGAAAAACACATAGTTTGAATGATTATATTGTATATATTGACACTTATTTATCATCATGTATTATGGTAGAAGCTATGTAATTGCTTTAACTAATTATCTCTATGTGTGATTTATATAATCAAAACGAGTAATAATTTTCTTTTTACATAGTGTATCTCTTTGGCATATCACATTACTGTCCTGCTATCCATTTATTATATCTATACAAATAATGTAAATTTGTTTTGTTCATTTAAGCCAAATGAATATTCATATTTTTTTACATGGACTAATAAAAGTTATATTTTAACTTAATTTCCCATGTCTGAGTTTGCAAAAGGGAAATCTTTGTTGATACTATATTGGAAACTACAAGAATCTGTATAATTTAACAGAAATTTACTTTTGCTGTAAAAAAAATAGGTAATTACTAAAGCTCAACATGAAAAATAACGAATCTAATTCCTCTAGGGGAAGTAAAAGACAATAAAGTGTGGGTAAAAAACCCCACCCATTCGTCCTCATTATTATTTTCCCCTAAAGATAAAATAAATACACATAATTTATCACACTTGGAATCTTCAATGCAGTTGGAATCTCCTTTATCACAAAGTAAAATAAAGGATATTTCCAACATGGAGACTTTGAACTCTGTATCCTTTAAAGAAGAAGAGATGTTACCTACCTCTAGTTTGAAAAATCTTCTGTCAGTTTTCCAAAATTCTCTTAAATTAGAATTGACAAAAGAAATATTTAATATTAAAGCAATGAATTTCCTTCTAGAACATGTGGAAGAGTTGGAGAACCATTTGAAGGGGAGACAAAGTTACTCAAAGCCAAGATTGTAAAAAAGGAGGACTTTTCCAGACGGTTCAGCTTGTGCAGTAGAGTCCCAGGGACTATTATTTCTAGTGAAATGTCTTCCTTTGTATTAGACTTATTTACATACAGTGCCTTGAAAAAAGTTCAACCCCTTCTTGGCATTTTTCGTGTTTTGTTGCCTCACAACCTTGAAATAACATGGATTGTTTGAGGATTTGCATCATTTAATTTCCACAACATGCCCACAATTTTGAAGATGTTTTTTTTTTTTATTGTGAAGCAACAAATTGGAGAAAATAACAGAAAAGGTCAATGTGCATAACTATTCACCCCCCTAAAGTCAATACTTTGTAGAGCCACCTTTTGCGGCAATAACAGCTCCAAGTCGCTTTGGATAAGTCTCAATGAGGTTGCCACATTTTACCACTGGGATTTTTGCCCATTCCTCCTTGCAAAACTGCTCCAGCTCCTTCAAGTTGGATAGTTTGCGCTTGTGAACAGCAATCTTTAAGTGTGACCACAGATTTTCTATTGGATTGAGGTCTGGGCTTTGACTAGGCCATTCCAACACATTTACATGTTTCCCCTTAAACCACGCAAGTAGTGTTGCTTAGCAGTGTGTTTGGGGTCATTGTCCTGCTGAAAGGGGAACCTCCGTCCTAGCCTCAAATCATGCACTGAGTGGTACAGGTTTTGCTCAAGAATATCCCTGTATTTAGCAATATCGATCTTTTCCTCAACCCTGACCAGTTTCCTAGTGCCGGCTGCTGAAAAACATCCCCACAGCATGATGTTGACACCACCATGTTTCACTGTGGGGATGGTGTTCTTTGGGTGATGTGATGTGTTGGGTTTGCGCCAGACATAGTGTTTTCTTTGACGGCCGAAAAGTTTAATTTTAGTTTCATCAGACCGAGCACCTTCCTCCATACATTTTGTCTCCCACATGGCATTTTTGCAAGATCAAAATGTGCCATTTTGTTTTTTGCTGAAAGTAATGGCTTTCTTCTGGCCACTCTGCCATAAAGCCCAACTCTATGGAGCGTACGGCTTATTGTCGTCCTATGTACAGATACTCCAGTCTCTGCTGTGGAACTCTGTAGCTTCTCCAGTGTTACCTTAGGTCTCTGTGCTGCCTCTCTGATTAATGCCGTCCTTGCCCGGTTCGTGAGTTTTTGTTGGTGGACGTCTCTTGGCAGGTTTGCTGTTGTGCCATGTTCTTTCCATTTGGTTATGATAGATTTGATGGTGCTCCTTTGGATCATCACAGATTTGGATATTTTTGTATAACCCAACCCTGACTTGTACTTCTCAACAACATTGTCCCTTACTTGTTTGGAGAGTTACTTGGTCTTCATGGCAGTGTTTGGTTAGTGGTGTCTCTTTCTTAGGTGTGGCAGCCTCTGGGGCGTTTCAAAAAAGGTGTGTATATGTAATGACAGATCATGTGACAGATTGCACACAAGTGGACATCATTTCACTAATTGTGTGACTTCTGAAGGTAATTGGTTGCACCAGAGCTTTTTATGGGCTTCATAACAAAGGGGGTGAAAACATACACACATGCCAATTTTCTGTTTTTTTACATAGTTACATAGTTACGTAGTAATTAAGGTTGAAAAAAGACTTTCAGTCTATCAAGTTCAACCTTTTAAGATCTCCTCTGATCTGCAATATGCGGATTAGTTATTAATTAGTTGTTAATTATTAATCAATTATTTAATTATTTATGTTTAATTTTATTTATTTCTAAAAAATAGTTTTATGTAAATATTGTTCTCATTTCACTTCATCAATTTAGACTATTGTGTTCTGATCATCACATAAAATTCAGATTAACAAGACATTGAACTTAAGGCTATAATGTAACAAAATAGGTAAAAAGTCAAGGGGGTGAATACTTTTGCAAGGCACTGTATTTAGTCAAACCTGAGAAACAATGGGATAACATTCTCGAAAGGATATATAGGATTTCCCTCCCTAGTGGTTTGACAGGGGATGCTGTCAGAAATGTTATAGTTAAATTCCATTAGTTGGAATACAAAGAGGCAGTGTTGAAAGCCTCAAGGCATGACTCTAAATTTGAAGCACAGTTTAAAAATGTAGGCATATTTACAGATTTAACAGGAGACATTCTAGCTAAGAGAAAAACATTCCAAGAAATTACTAAAGCTTTGAGAATAGAGAAAGTTTCCTACAAATTGGGTTTTCCACCTAAATTGATTGTGATTAAAAGAAATCAGAAAAAAGCACATCAATACAGTTATTGAAGGTGAGGAGATTTTAAGAGAATGGCAAATACCATTTGTGGAAACAATTCATCAAAACCACTCGCCACCTATATTATAACTCCTAGATCAGAAAAAGTCTATATGGCCCTCATTCAATTGCAATTTGGCCAATTGAATAGGGGTCTAAATAAGCACATAACATATTTTTTTAAAGAAGTTTTTACTTAGTAAACATCTATCCAAAAGCAAGGTTTTCACTAACTAAAAACTTATTTAAAAAAAAGATGTTATGTGCTTATTTAGAGCACCATTCAATTGGCCAAATCGCAATTGAATGAAGGCCTAGGAAAGAAGGAGCTGACGCTCGCCAATTTGATATTAATTAGCTTTAGATATTCTATTATTACTCAGTTGGGATTAAGAATATTTCCCTTTGGACAGAGATATAAGAAAGCTTATGAGCTAAAGAACAGATAGGAAAATGTGTTTTATATTTCTTTAAGATCGAAAAAGACTTTAAAATGGTTCATTAACATTAGAACTAGAGGTCTCATTGCCTTTTTTTTCACTATTTTGCTGTAAGAAAATTGTCTATGCCTCCCCCCCCCCCCTTGCATTTATTAAGTAATTCATGTACTGGCACTTTTTATAATTAATTAGATGATATGTAATTTAGATACTAAAGCTCAGTCATGGTAATGTTTTTACATTGAGAGATGACCTTTAAGATTATATTTAAATTCACAGCATCAATTAAAGCATAAAATTAGTGCATTGGTGGCAATGGTGTTTTTGTTCTTGTTTTTATTATGTAGATGATATTTATAAATGACATGGTCACTAAGCATTGGTTACTATGAAAAAGTTCTCATATTGAGAGAGGTATTCTTAAGATTAAAAATTACATTTCATATTATTCGTTTCAAAATAATTTGGAGAAAATTACATTAGAATTAGAGTTTGTAAGAACACTGTCAATAAGACAAGCTTGTACACTAAGAAATGCTCAAAAAGAATCAAAAATGAAATTAAAATTGTACAACACTAGTTGGTTAATAATGGGCAGAATGGGATTGTAGAATACAGTTTTTTGCAGTAGATATGTTTTTAGTTTTTTTTGGAGCTAGTTAACCCCTGATGGAATACGCTAGAGTTCTGTGTATAAAAATTGTCATTGAAAGCAGTTTTCTGGATGGGAGACAGTAGGGGTGGGGGGTTAGAGTTAATTAAGGTCTATCTTAGGGCCTTTAGCAAAAAGTAATTAACAACAAGATATTGGTTAAAGTATAATGTGCAGCTGTATGTATGATGTATATAGCTATGTTGTTAATAGAGCAAAAGTGGGGGATTGTGTGGGGAGAGGATATTCTTGGAGAGTCTTAAAGTTTGATAAATGGGTAAAGAAAATAATCTCTCAGTATGTCTAGGGGTTAAATTCACCATTTAAAAGACAGATAGCCATAGCTCAATTTCAAAGAGCAATATGCCCGAAATAATAGTCAAAATACGTTTCTTACTACTATTTTGAAAAGTTTAAATTACATTTAAAAAATATAGGCGCCACGGTTATCTGTGGGGATTTTAATATGGTAATTAACCCTGGGTTAGATAGGAAATCTTGTAAATGTCCAAATCCAGACCCACAAGTAGTAAGAAGAGCTAAAGTGTTTCATGATAGTCTTATGAAATATGAACCATATGATGTTTGGAGGTTGCTCCATGGGAATGAAAAAGATTGATTGAAAGACTTATATATAAAGGGAAGTAACCAAGACAAATCTACCATAGTAAAAAGAAGCTTTTCTAAAGGTGGTATTGCATCCCCATGCATAAAAGCTTCCTTACTATGTAACTATATATAGCAGTAATGTTATCTCATTTTATTAAATGGTCTTCCCTTAAAATAATAAAGGTTTTTTGCAGATCTAAAATGCACAAACATCTAATGAACTTATCAAACAATGGCTTTGGCAAGATAACAGTATCCTTTTGTCGGTTAGAAACTCAGTTCTTGTAAAACTGGTTTTAAACTATGGTTTACATGGAATAAGAAATTAAACTTGTCCATATCCCCCTCACCTGGTATCCGATTATGACTGGTTGAGTAGGAAACTTGGATTACCCTACATGTAAGGTTGGGATATATGGAATATGTATTAAAAGATTTATATGATATTAAAAAAAGCTTTTTCAGATATATACCTAAAATGTAATAAAAAAATAAAATAAAAAAAAGGGAGTTAGGGAGTTTAGCTGCACCTCACTGACAAGGCCCATAAAGGCCAAAACCCGTCTGGGGTTTGCTGTTTCTCATATTCAGGGTAGAATTGCCTTGTATTTCTGGGCTGGGTCACTCTTTTGAGTGGGACCAGACTGATATACTACAGGATATTTCTCCGTGTGAAGGGCAAAAGTGAGCTAAAAGAGGTTGCTCTCAGAGTGGTTTATCATGGTCATAGAACTAACCTATTAAGGTTGGATCATTCTCTGATGAGCATCTCTGACTTTGTTTTGTAAAATGTAATCTATCAAGAAGTAAATGGCTTGAATCTGAAATCTTAAAAAGAACAATGAATGCATCTAAATATAGACTATTAACCATTAGAGATCTCTCCCAATTCGAAAAGTTATCTGTACAAAATTATGCCAAACATTTACAGCCTTATTAAATTGTGATTCGGCCAATTGAATAGGGCTCTATATAAGCACATAGCATATTTTTTTACAGAAGTTTTTAGTTAATGAAGACCTTGCTTTTGGATAGAAGTTCACTAACTAAAAACTTCTGTAAAAAATATGCTATGTGCTTATATAGAGCCCTTTTCAATTGGCCGAATCACAATTTAATAAGGCTGTTAATCTCTAAATGCTCCAACATTTGAAAAAGAGACTTAGAGAAACCTGTGGAAATGGAAAAATTGGAAAGGGACATTAACTTAGCTTTGTCTGTCGAGAAATGGTTTAAAGCATTTGAATTAACTCAAAAGTTTATCAAAAATCAAGCACTTACAGAAGTATATTTTCAAATCACGAAAAAAAAAGATGGCACTTAGCCCCATCAAAAATTGTGATAATGAGGAAGGATAGCATAGGAAGGATAGGATAGATTAGTATTAAAATTATCAGTCCAACACCTGAAAATTGCTTATTTTCATATATTTTCAGATCATTTTGAATATGTAGAAAATACCTTTATTATTCAAATAGTAGTAGTGGTAACATGGGCAATAGCTAAAAACTGAAAATAAATTTATATTCATAGTTACATAGTTACATAGTAATGAAGTTAGTGAAGTTTTAACAGAGTTAGAGAAAAATAGATATTTAGAAAAAGATCTCTAAGGGAAATAATTGGTCTATTTGGAATAAGCAAAAACAATCAGATGTATAGGTAATAACCCCCCTTGCTCCATGTTTGATTGCATGAGTACTTGTAAATGGTATATGTTTTTCTTCTTCTTCCTTTTTTTTTTTTATTAGTATGTTTGCTGTACACATTTTATTGTCTGTAAATTAGTTTTTTGTGCTGTAATATGTGTTTATAAAACATAATAAAGAAAGAAAAAACAAAGTGTTTAGGTGGAGAGGAAAATGTCAGGGAAGAGAAAGAAGAAAGAATATCAATAGTCCATGTTAATCAAGGGCTATTGATCCCTGAGAAAACTGGCTTTAAAAAAATGGTACTTGAATAAGGAAGCCCGAGGACTGGGGCCCAGGGTATTTTCCCACAAAATACCCTGGGCCCCAGGACATCACATGATGACAGAGGTGGATAGATGAGGCCATTGAAGCAAATAACATGAGCTTTATGAATCTCAAAGGGGCAGTGACTGACAGCTGTGATATATTTACTACAAATATAAATGAAATCCCATCCTTGATATTAAAATGTGTCAGTCACACAGTCTGCAGTCTGAGTTCACCAGACATCTCTGCACAATAGACACCCAGAACCTAGTGTAAAATGTGATTAAAATAAGAGCATATACCACTCAAATATTAACTACTGATTATGTTATCTAATACTGAAAATTCTGATATAGTAGAAAAATTCAATGTAACACAAAACAGAGTTCTGAGGAAACATTAGCTACTATGTATTTTTGTATGTAAATAATGGAGAAGATTGTGATAGTCGATAGGTGAAGAATGGTAATGTCACCAGACATCTATGTTTCTCTGATTGAGATCTCTGACTCAATGAAATGTTTATCTCAGAAATGTTCTCATATTAGAGTCAGCAGGAGTTGTTACGAAAGAGCTTTTATCCTGAGTGTATGTGTCCAGTCCAGTGCATTAGTCCAGTGTATACTCAATTCAGTTTGCACTATGTCTTAACAGTGTTTGTGTGTACCCCTGTGCTTATTTACTATACTTGGCAATGGGATTTGTGCTAGTAATACATTAGTTAATAACAGTGTTGTTATATAAAATATAATTACTGAGGTGATTTGCTGATTTTACCCACCTCTGCCACACTAATTTATAATTTCAGTTAGTTTGTGACTATAGTTTGATGGTCTAGTGGTAACCATGGCTTTCAACTATGACCAGTGCCAGAGATGGAATACTAAGCATTGTGACATCATCACTAACTGGCTACTTAAAGCCTCACCTTGTTCAAGGTTCTTTGTCCTTGAGATTGTTCTAGTAATAGGTAAGTCATGTGCTTTCCTCCTCTTACGTGTTAATAATGGACATAGATTGGGTAAACCGGGTGATATTATAAAGATTATATTAAAGACAAAGGTCAGAGAGAGAATGCTAGGGGTATCTGTAAAAAAACGGGTGATTAGAACAAGTAATGATGGTTATTGACTATCGATTGGTGGTCTAGTGGTAGCCATGGCTTCCAGCTATGGCCATTGCCCAAGTAATGGAATACTGAGCATTGTGACATCATCACTAACTGGCTACTTAAAGCCTGACCTTATTCCAGGTTCCTTGTCCTTGAGATTGTTCTAGTAATAGGTAGGTCATGTGCTTCCCTCCTCTTATATGTCATTAATGAAAATAGATTGGGTTAATGTGTTGATATTATAAAGATTATATAAAAGACAAAGGTCAGAGAGAGAGGACTTGGGTATCTGTAAATAAAGGGTGACTAGAACATGAAATCATGTATGTTTATTTGCAAAAGTATTGATATTTGTACTGTCCTTTTCAAAGATATGATAGTGACATGCACAAAAACATAATTTATTTGTTATCATTTATATGAATATTAATTATTGTCCATTGTCCTTGTTGTTGGAGAAGTAAGTGTTTTGAGTCCCTAACTCTTCTCTTCCATCTCTATGACTAGTAATTTAATATTACCCTTTTTTTTAACCATTCAATTAAACACCGTAAATGTTCAATATTTTCTAAATAATTTTCTCATTCATGTCATGTAACCTATTTAATTTTCTCTCTGATTTATTTCGCGTTGGACTGTTCTTTGTGTTTTTTTCAGAATTATCAGAGAGAGAAAAACTTACATTTTTTTTCAACAACTGGTAAGTACTTTGTGTTTGACCTATGTCCTTATTTTAAATACTTCTTACAATATGCCCTTTTGTGTACAGTGGTGCGTGACATATTCGTTGCTTTATATACATAATGTAGTGAGTTTGTATTGTTATGTGTTATGTTTGTTATTATAAATTATATTTCACATTCCTTCTTCTATCTTTCAGATGTCAGAAGATCACATACTCAGTAAGAAGGTACAAGTCTTATGTATGTTTTAAATAAGCACAAATACTAAATATACCATAAATATAATGTAAAGGTTGGTTGTTTTAAAATCAATTTGAGTTTTGTATATGTATACAAGGAAGAATATGTTGGTGATAAGAAAATAAGAGCAGTGACATAAAATTGATATCCCCTTTCTGTAATTACCAGTAATGATGGTGTAGGACTTCTAGGGCTCTAGGTCAGAATGCAGATTATTATATTGAGGCCTTATAGCCCTGCATGTGCTCATACTGCCATTGTACTTAGATATCCAATGAAGATATCACTGTTACTTCTCACCTCTGTTATTTTCTTATTATAAAACTACTCCTCAGTTGTCTACAGTGGCATATTACGAATAAAACACTAAGGGCCTCATTCTATTAGCGGCCGCAGCCGTTGCGGGGCCGCAAGGACCGGCCGCAAGCTATTCGGCTATTCTATTCCATTACGGCCGGGGGCTCCGGCAGGCTTGCGGCTGGTGCCTTGCAATCTCTTGCGGCCGCTCGCGTCAGAGGAAAGCCTTTGATCTAAAACGGCCGCAAGAGTTTCGGCCGTAAGAAGTTCCTATTTGCAATTCAATTGCTCCGGGAACCCTCTCTGCAAGGCTAAAAACGAGCCGTAGCTTACTTGCAGGAAAGAGGTCCCGCTAGCACCAATTAAGCACATAAAATAGCTCAAATAAAGCCATCCTGCACTTTGAGAAGACTATAAAGGGATTTTAGGTGTTAGAAAAAATAGCACATAAATTATCCTATACTCAAATCCGTAAAATATTTTATTTTTAATATCCGTAAAATATCCATGTAAAAAGTCCAGAGTGCTTGGAGCACCTCAGACCCGCCCACGCCGCAGCCGGAAAATAAACAGTTAATTTGAACTCGGGTTTGGGCTGATGTGCAAGCTTGAGAGTGGGTTCCTTTTAATCCTCATGTCCCCCAATATGATCCCTAGCATTTACAGAGCTGTACAGTGCAGGCTTGAATTTATTTTTGCGTTTTTATATTTCACAGCTTACGGCCGTTTTCAAGATATGCGGCCGGCCGTAAAAGAAGATCCTTGCGGGGCCGTATAATAGAATCGCGAGTTATCTGAACCCCCGCAAGGAATCGCAGCCTTACGGCCGATTTACGGCCGGTAATAGAATGAGGCCCTAACTGAACAGTATATGTAGCCAAAGTGAATAGGCCATGAGGCCTCTTATAATCTGCAGAGGAAGCCCATACTGGATACCAGGGTTTGGATATTTATTTGGGTTTTAGGGATATTATCAGCTTTAAATTGCTCAGCAAATGTTCAGTTGTTGCAGGTCCTTGAAGAAACATAAATCAACATTAAAATTAATTTTCAGCATTATAAAAACAAATAAAATACTCTTCCCAGCTATATCTATCTATATACGTACTATTCTATTTCCTTCAATAAATTCTGAAGGTCCTCAAAGGACATTAATGAACAAACTCATGAGAGATTATAATTTTACTAAAACCAGCTACTTCTTCCTTCATAGTTTACTGTACCTATGTGTGTGTCTGATAGATAGATAGATAGATAGATAGATAGATAGATAGATAGATAGATAGATAGATTGATAGATATTTGAACAGATGAGGGGGGAATGGGGGATTTCACAGGAAGAGGTAATCTCTGAGATGGGGATTTGAAGGAGGGGTGTTGAGGAATAAGGGAAGGAAGTATCCAGAGAGAGATAGGGAAAAACACATGTGTCTGACCTCATGGGTTAGAAAAATGTGCTGACAATGAAAGGGATAAAATAGCTAACTTTCAAACTCATATACATGGCACTAAACTTTTAAGATTTCCAATAACTAAGTATATTTATTTATTTATGCAACATCTGGGACCTTTGTTATCTCACTTTAAGTAGGGTTTTTTTTCTGCCATGTCAGTTACTGCTACCTTAAAAAAAATCTATATAACACTAATTAATAGGTAGTTTTTCTTTTTTCAGATGGACAGATCACAGCAGCAAATTAACAGTAAGTGATTCTAGGTTAAGAATTGCTGGGTCTGTTCATGTTATATTCAATACATAACACATGTAATGGTTATTCACTTACTGAACTCTCCTGAATCTAACACTAAAACACCATATGAAGGTAAACTATATATGTTAAGTTTACATGTCACACTTGCTATCAGAAATCTATATTTTAATATTGTGTATTTTTTGTATAAAATAATAACCCAGATGGGATAATTGATAGGTTCACATGACTCATTGCCATGGCAGCTGAAGAAGCTTGTTGAAAATATTTCTATTGATATTTTTATTATTAGGAGAATTTAAAAAACAAAGACATGTCTTATAGCTACTGGAATAATTAAAAGTTTTTGCATAATATGTACATTAGTGAAAATGGCATGTTTAATATATCTAATTGTGTGGAACAAGGAGGTCTAGAGTGTTTTGAGTTAGCGGGTGAGTGAAAAGGTTGATATTTGAGCTAATTTCTGATCATATTTATTTTATTTTTCAGTATTTAAAGATGATGCAAGGTAAGTAGATGCAAAATGTGATAGTCATAATTAAAACTCCAGATACCCATCTCATGTAAATTATTATTCCTTTACCCTGACATCAAAAAATCTTAAAGTAAATAGTAACTAGCGTTGCCACTCTACCCCACTGTAACACACAAAGCCTCTCACTAACTCACTGTGTAAACACATTAGAGTATAGTAATGAAGGAGACAAGCAGAGTTAAAGCATAACATAAATATCCCCACTTCTTATGTTTCTATAGGACTTATTTATCAAAGAGGCATAAAAATGCAAGTCTGATTTTATAAACACCCCCAATAGACACCTAGAAAATGTATCTACAGAGCCCTATTCTTTTACTACAACATTGCCTTTCTTGTGTCACCTACTTCTTTAGCATATCAGTTAATGACATATATTTGTTATTTGTTGTCCCTTTCAGATCCACTATGTTTCTATCACCTATATCACACACATCCTTCTAACATTTTAGCAAATAATTGGTTAACGCAGGAAGAAATCCAAAAGAGGTTGGAGAAAATAAAGGTTAATAAAGCTCCAGGTCCTGATGGAATACATCTAAGGTTACAGAGGGAACTGGGCTCTGTAATAGCCAAACCATTATATCTAATTTTTCAAGATTCACAGAGTCTCTACCAGATGACTGGACGAAAGCAGAGGTGATACCTATATTTAGGAAGGGAGCAAATCCATGGAATTATAGACCAGTGAGCCTCACATCTGTAGTGGGAAAGCTTTTAGAAGGGTCATATACAAGAATATGTCTATTTGAACAGGATTATAAGTAGGATTCAACATTAATTTATGAGGGATAGATTATGTCAAACAAATCTAATTCGTTTCTATGAGAAGGTTAGTAGGAACCTCGATCAAGACAACTCAGTGGACGTAGTCTTTTTGGATTTTGCAAAGGCTTTTGATACAGTGCCACATGGGAGACTATTGTGCAAACTAAGAGATACAGTAATTGCATACAATTTCTGCTCATGGATCAAGAGCTGGTGTAAAGACAGAAAGCAAAGGGTTGTGGTAAATGGAACATACTCAGATAGAACTAATGTGGTAAGTGGGGTTCCTCAAGGTTCAGTATTAGGTCCTCGCTATTTTAACATATTTATTCATGACTTAAAAGTGGTACTGGAAAGTATTGTCTCCATTGTTGCTGATGACACGAAGTTGTGCAAGGTAATTAAATCAAATAATTATGTACTTACCCTCCAAAGGGATTTACATAAATTTGAGGAATGGGCATCTAAAAGGCAGATGAGATTTAATACAAATGAATGTAAAATTATGCATCTGGGAAGGAAAAACAGTTATGCAATTTATAATCTTAATGAAGCAAATATAGGGGTATCAGACATTGAAAGGGATTTGGGCGTACTTGTGGACAACCACCTATGTAACAGTGCTCAATGCCAAGCAGCAGCTGCAAAGGCAAATATAATATTGGCATGTATTAAGAAGGGTATAGAAGCAAGGGAAGCAAATAATATTCTGCCACTATACCAATCTCTAGTACATCCTCATTTAGAATATGGAATACAATTTTGGACACCACTTCATAAAAAGGACATTTTAGAGATGGAAAAGGTACAGAGGAGGGCAACAAAACTAATAAGGGGAATGGAAGTTATGAAGAAAGGCTAACCAAATGAAACTTATTTTCTCTAGAAAAAAGGTATCTAAGAGGAGATTTGATTACCTTATATAAATACATCCAGGGTTAGTATAAAGATTTGTCAAGTGAGCTTTTGTGCCAAGAGGTTCTCAACTGACAAGAGGACATCCTTTGAGGTTAGAAGTAAAAATATTTCACCTTAAAGAAAGAAAAGGGTTCATCACAGTAAGGGTGGTAATCTGTGGAATTCTCTACCAAAGGAGGTGTTGACAGAGGATTCAATATATAACTTCAAAAGGGACTGGATTTATTACTAATTAAAAAGGGCATTCAGTGTTATCCTGGATATTTAGAGAGAGAGTATTGATCCAGGGAGTAATCCATTTGCCAGTAACTAGGGTCGGGAAGGACTTTTTTTCAACTGTTTTTTTTTCTGTTTGCCTTCCTTTGGATCAATTATTTAACAACTAATCTGCATATTGCAGATCAGAGGAGATCTTAAAAGGTTGAACTTGATGGATTGAAAGTTTTTTTTTCAACCTCAATACTATGTAATTATGTAACTATATATAGCAATTTCTTCATTCCCACATTTTGATGTGAATCTAACATACATACATTAGTGCACAGAGTACATAGCTCTCTTTAATATGCATTATTACACTGAATGTTTGTGCTGTCTGAGTGTGAATATGTACAATGTTGTCCCTTGTCTGAGCACCAGATCTCACCCCCTGATAATGAAAAACTGTAAGTGATATTAATGAGGGGTAGCATTTTTTTGTTTTTAGATAATTACAAACATTGCTTATTTTCTGTATAGTAACTGTATACTTGTGTATCCTGTATTTTATATAGTGTGTTAATTTAATGCCTAGAAAAGGATTATTTTGCTTTTTTTATATTTAATATAAACCACGTTAAAATTTGTAAAATCATGACATTTTTTATTATTTCTTCTTCATTTATATTGACTGAAATTTTCTATTTGTGTTACTTTTAGAAACACCAACTTAATTGAAAAATTTGAAATGGTGGTAAGTAGATCATGTTTGTGTGTCATGCATTACATATTATATTAATGATATGGAAGGTTTGCTGCTTTTAATATTAAAATAAGCTTCCTAAGTGTTTTATTTTATTGCATATCTAAAAATAATTTGGAAAATCGAGGGGTGGGAGAGAAACCACAAGGATCTCTCCTGGTGCAGATTACTCCTATAATTTCAACTCTAGGTGAAATTCAGCTCAACCTGTTGTCCTCTCACCTGGCGGAACCTCAGAGGTATGAGGTATTAACAGAACATGTGTGGTACTTAGAGATTGGATCCTCAAGTCGTTTTCCTGCTTCTCAAGGTTCCCTACTGCCCCTTCTGCTCATCAGTTCTCCGTTGTACTGTCAGTCAAATGACTCAGTATCTACTCTAGTTTAAACTAGCTATGTGAGGGCTAGGGTATCTTAGATACGCGTTGCCGCGAATCAGGGCAAGAAGCGAAAAAAGGGAGGACCGAACTACGTATATTATAAACAGATTTATTTGGCAAATTATAATATACGTAGTTTGGTCCTCCCTTTTTTCGCTTCTTGCCCTGGTTCGCCGCAAGATGTATCGAAGATACTCCTAGCCCCCACATAGCTAGTTTAAACTCGAGTAGATACTGAGTCATTTGACAGTACACCTCTCTTTGTCCCGTCAGGTGAAAAACCAACAGGTTTCACCTAGACTTGAAATCATAGGAGTAATCTGCACCAGGAGATCCTTGCACTTTCTCTCCCACCCCTCGATTTTCCAGATCTACATTTGTGATACACCAGAGCTACCAGTGTATCCTTGAGAAGAAACAGATCACCACCAGCAGACCCTGTACTCACCATAACCGCCGTAAAATTACACTGCGCCTTCAAGAGTCTTTTAATCAGGATTGGTAGATGTTTAATTTACGATTATAACTGTTACTTCACCTTTACATTCAGGCCTAATTCTATTGGTTGAATGTGGTATTTGAGACTAGTCACCTTATATCTTACTAGTTACACAACTTTAGAGTTATTGGTAAATCTGTGTTTCTGGATTAGCATTGATTGTCATCCGGAAATTAAATATTTACATCTAACTATTAGTCCTAAAAATAATTAGTTTTTACTCACTGAAATCTTAATCAATAAATAGTCTGTACAAATGTCTGTCCCTTGTATCTCATGCACACAGTGTCTCTATAGTACTAGATGTACTAGCCAATCACAGACTATCCCAAGATTACATAGCATGCTGTTGGGAAAAAGCCTGTAAGTGGCTAGGACACATTCAGTGCTATGTATATATACATATAAGCCGCATTAAATTTAAAGCCTGTATGAGAATCATGAGCACCGCAACAGCTGCAGATGTGAAATTTGGCCAAGTTACAGAGCTATTAAATTCAAGAAGACGCAAGTTACGGGCTTGAGACGAAATCCCATAAACCATTTGTCAAACATTGGATGCGCGGCTGTGAATGAGATCAATTAGTCAAACCCGTAGTTACAGATTTAGATGGAGTCAATGGCAACAGAGATCGGCAGAATTACGTCAAAAGTGGAGGTAGGATTTCAAGGTCTTACGGGTTTCAATTACCAGTTACGATTGGAACCACATTCCAGAAACAATGCAATATTGATAAAGCCGTAAATATGATATTCTAGTCCATGTGAGTTCCATTATACTGTATGTATTAACATATTGATTGCCGGGATCTATATAACACGGAAATTACACATGAAATAAAGTATTTTATATTGACGATTTGCGCGCTTAAGAATGTTGTGCTATTAATTCTAATAACTAACATCACTTTTCCTTTTATTATAAGTACAGTAGTGTGTGTATATTTGCATTTACAGTGCTACGGATTAGACTTTAACTCACTAGCGGGTCCTCTATAGTACTGGTACCCTTTTTGGCTCCATTTGCGGGTTACGGGCTTGAACGCCAGTGAATTTGTTGCAATTTAATAGCGCGATTGTAACGTAACAGTTACGGGCTTGAAAGAACAAAGGATTTGCGGGTGCGCAGGTTGAATACTTACGTCCCATAGGGTTTTCTCACCCCCTACCCCGCAAGTCGTCGGCGGGTTGCTTTACGGGGCCAATTTAATAGCCGCAATTCTTGCAGGTTACGTTACGGGCTGCCGTTTTCAACGTTGAGGGAATTTAATACTAATATTATTGCTTATTTGTACTGGTATCTTATGTACTTACTCTTAAAAACAGTTCACATCTCTTCCTTCTCTATTCCAGTTATCCAAATCAGACAGTCTAATGGAAAAGGTATGAGTCCCCCCCCCCAATAGTTACATAGTTACATAGTAATTAAGGTTGAAAGAAGACTTTCAGTCCATCAAGTTCAACCTGTTAAGATCTCCTCTGATGTGCAATATGCGGACTAGTTATTAATTCATTAGTTGTTAAATAAATATTAATAGTATAGTATTTGAGGATGAATAAAGAGTTAGTCCATCAAGTTCAACCTTTTTATATCTCTATTGATCTTTTTAATATGTGGACTATTTATTATTAATTGTTAATTGATCCAGAGGAAGGCAAATAATAATCAATAAAGATATCACTTTCCTTCATTTCTGCTGTTTTCTTATTACAAAAAGTACTTCTCTGTCATCTGCAGCCACCAACCTACACATCATTTCCATCAAATGAAACGCCAACTGAACAATATACCATAAGTAGCCAAACTACACTGCCCCTGAGGCCTGTGGGAGATTGTTAGAGCAGCCACCATTGGAAGACAGTATTGACACTTCCATGTTTAATGAATGGATATTAATGTCTTTAAGGGGGGCTAATCTGTCTGTTTGGGTAATTGGCTCTATAAAATATTTATTGCACTGATTAATTAATTACTGTTCTTTTTCAGATACTTGGGTTACAGTCAAAGCTGAACAGTAAGTAGTCCTGGCTGAGGGATGTTGTTTCTGCCCTTGTTATATCAACATATTAATGTATAAAGGGTAAATATTGTAATTCCAATTAATCTGAAATATAAAATTAGCAAAACTCAAAGGAACACTGTATTAAAGTTCTTTTTAAAGGCATACCTCCTGTGTAGTCGCAAAAGAATGTGTAGAATGCAAAAAGAATGAGAATATAGTTTATTATTATTTAAAAACCTTAAACTTAATTATTTTTAAGCTGTGTTATTTTTATTTAATGTGGCTCCATTTGCAGCCCTAATCAAGCACTGCATGTCCTCAGTTGTTGCTGGGTCAGGAGGCATCTTGGTAGATTTTGGGGTGGGTGCATGGTTGTACAAAGAGCTTCTTCTGGACTCTCTCACAGAACCTGGAGGAACTGGTGCCTTGTGCCACTCCAAAATATACATAGAGTCCTCCTCAGTGACTCAACAGCAAAGGAGGACTTGAGGTGCTTCATCAGATCTCCAAATCTTTCATAAACAGATTCCAAAGATCAATATTGGACATGGAGTTAGAGATGGGCTGAAAATATTCTGTGTGGTTTGTACTTATTGGGCTAAATATAGACATTTTCATTCAAGTCAGTGGTGTTACCTTTCACACTAACAAATATACTAAACATAACTATCACAAATATTAGAGTATGTATTAATAATTATTACTGTACCAGCTGTTTATATTTATATTTGATCATTCTGGAGATATTCATGATTGTTTATGTGGGTCCTTTATGCTAATTTTCTAATTTTCAGAGCAACTAATTCATATTTGGGAGCTACTTAATTGCATAAAAATACAGCAAATGCAATGCTATTCATCTCAGGAATGATTAACTTTATAAAAAAATATTAGTACAATGTATCCTCAGATTCAAATATTTTTTTAAAGAAAAAACAACTTGATTTTTGGGTGGAGTCCCTTTAAATGGTCAGTCTGATACATTGGCACATAGATTACTTTTAATTTAAGGACTCTATCTCTATTGGGCCTCATTTGTGACCATGTGTATTTTATTTTACAGCCATGAAGGATGCCAGTAAAACGTAAGTTAATATGAAATGTATTTAAATATAATATATTTAATTAAAACCCCAATATACCTGTAGAGTATCACCTCATGCACAGCATTGTCTCTGGCATCAATCTGTCATACACCAAACTGTAACACGCATTGCTACTCTACCCCACGATAAAACCAAATCCACCCTGGAGCACCCTACTTTCACACAATATAATAATATAATGACTCTTTAGACCTTCCTGTTCTCTCCCCATGTACAACAGGACCAAATAGAGTATATAGCTCCATTACTAAGTGCATACAGTATTAAATATGAAGCTAGTACTTAAATTAATGCATGTTTTTTGTCAATTTCTGTTTATAAATATATAAGATCTATAGACCACTTAAGCCTCTTTTTTCTATTTGTATATGCAGTAATTCCTCTATCCCATACAATCATATGTGCTGTTTTATTTTTTTGCTACACTTTGAAGCCTTAAACTCTCACGCTCTAATCCACATATCTTAGCAGTAATGCATCTTTCCTCACATCGGTACCAAGAGCTTTAAATTATTAATTGTGTTTATTTACAGACTGAACAAGGAGAGTGCAATCATCCTTAATTTACAAATTCATGACATGGTAAGAAGACCACTTCTAGGGTAGTGGATGGGCTGTTCTCTGGAGGGCCGGTGTAGATGATCAGACACATCTGTAGGGCTTTTGAATAGGACAAAACATGCCCCAAAGAAATTAACTCTAACTGCACTTCAGAAGATGACCCAGCCTCAAAAAAGACTCACCTCCAAGTCCACTACCAAAACAGAGGATTCCTTGATACTCCTTGTTATTCTGGAGACATGTAGAAGGAAGTGGTCACGGTGGAGCTTAATCTGGGATCCTGTTTCTGGGACATATAGACCTGTTGTCACTTTCACCCAGTGTAGAAAACAAAGAGATGGTGCTTGTAAGTGAATGGAAGACAGGAGGTGGAGTATTGAAGGTTTGTGAGAAAAAGGGGGTATATCAAAAAATGAAAAGAAATAAAAGTGATAGAGGGCAAGAGAGAAGAAAATGTTTCAACCAAAGGAAGATTTAAAGATAATTACCTGCAGGGAGTGAGAGGAAGGGAAGAGTAATGATGTTGACAGAAGGAGGGATATTGAATGTGAATGTTAAAAGGTTAGAAGGGATAGACCTCAGGGACAATATTATAGTTAGCTTCCCCCCATCCCATCTTCCCCCACCCTCTTTTCCTTTCTTTCTCTTTTCTATCTTTTCTTTTAATTTGTACTGGCATAATATGACAAAAGTAATTGTAATTAATGCAAAAAAACTAAAAAAAAAAATGGGAAAAATAGACACAATCATTTTATGATCTAATTTGAATACAATATAGGTTGTTTTTGTAGTGTACACCTTACTCTGTTATTACTTTTATTCCCATTAATAAAAACTAGTAGAGTAAAGTAGAGTAGAGTAGAGTAAAAAGAATATTAGGTAGATGAGTGAAGAAGTTTAAATATGGGGAAAGAATATCAGGATATGGAGAAAAAAAAACAGATATAGGGAGGAAAACAATGGTGGGTAAAGAAATACAAAAATAGATAAGATAATGAAAGTTAGTAGATGAGAAATAATGGAAATATAAAGGAAATGGTATAGATGGGAGAAAAAATAAAGTTGAAGAAAGAGAAAATGAAATCTGAGGGGAAAGGAAAAGGAGAAAGAAACAGAGATAGGGACAGGAGAACAAAAGGACAAGATTAAGTAAATAATAAGAAGGAAACAGTTGAAGGAAGATGGGATTGAGTGAGAGAAGGGAGTCAATTGAGCGGGAAAGAGCCAATCAACTAATTAAGGGACCACTGCACAATGAAACAAAAATATAATATTTGAAAACTTTGACTTAATGCATAAATAAATAGGAGAAAAGTCACACAGCTTGTTTTTAATAATAAAAAAGAAATGTGGATGCCTCTTCAGAACCTTGTATGGATCCATGATGCATTGGTGGAAGTTGTGTGTTAGAGGAGTGTAGTTGTGGTGGAGTTTACGTTTCTAGAGTTGTGGTTCCATCCTTTGGTGCAACTTCCTGCTTCTGGTCCAGTATGAGGAAGGGGTGTGGAGTCAATTTTAATGTTATCCAGTTATCAAATAAAGATTACGGACTGCTGCCTTTCCCTCGTCCCCAACCTTACCCTTCACTGATAACTAAAAATACAATTTACTCAGGATCCATCTCTCATGATATGAAGTTACCAAAAAAATGAATTCCTATACTTCTAAACTCCTTTAAAAAATCAGATTTTCCCCAAAATGTTTTAATTCTATGGCTAATATTTTTAGTCTGGTACATTCATGGCAAACAAGTGTGATAGAAAGCACAAATCCGTGATATCTGACTTTATGAAATATATGACAGCTTAATAATGAACATTTCTGTTTGCTTTGTTTTGTAGGAAAACTTTATTTACAACCGTCTCTCTGCTAGTAAGTATCTAGACTGGAAATAATGATTCTGTCACAAAGTTATATTTAACAATCTAAGGTAGAGTCATACTGAGCAGTATTTTATATTGTTGGCGCTGTTCATATGAAGTAATGTTAAAATGGCAAGCTATTGGTGGTTGGCTACATCATGCAATAGCATATCTATAGGTTAGTTAACAAGGTTCATATAGTGAAGTTAATGAGAGAGGTTATATGGAACAATAAGTTGAGTTATAGTGGAAGGTTACAAATATGAATCAATACAGGAGTTATACAGACAAATTGTATGAAGCAATTGATGAAGTTACTAGGAGCAATTTGAAAAAGGAAAAAATATATAATTATTATATGAATAGATTATGTGATATTTTAGGATTTAATAGGACTGTTTATATGAAGATATACAAAGAGTGGATTATTTGATTTTTTTGTTTTATAGATTAACAATGGGATTACATATGGTGATTTCATACACTGGGGGAAATCTACTTAGTTTATTTATTGCCTCTTATTTTATTCCTTTCAGTTACTAACAGCATTAATGATGTCTGGTGAGTTGGAACTGCAGAACTAATGCTACATACCCTGTCTGATATAAAATCCCCCCTGTGTCTGAACATACATTATTCCTTGTGATAACTGTCACACAGACTTATCTAACAAGTCTAAATGTCACATGGACTCCTCTATCTACCCTGTCGCATCAACTCCTACCTCCAGATACACACTAATCCTACTGTGCAGACACTTTGTCTCCATTGGTTCTTCATTTTCTATTTTTTTTTATGTATAATCACACAGAGACTATTACTTCTTAAAAACAACCATACAAGTCCTAATCTTACTGTGCAGACACACGGGGGACCTCTCCCTTTCTCTCCAACTCTGACCATACAATGATTTTTTTTTCTCTAGTTTCTCATAATATTTTGTCATTTTTCCTCTATTCCCAGTGACAGTTATGATAGCCTTAGGTGAGTATTAATATACAAATCTATTTTATTGCTATAAGAGGTTCCCCCACTATTGGGACTCAGCTATGAATGATCAGGTCAGTGAGATCATCCTCCTTCTAGAAAATAAAAGGTGCAAATTTCTCTCTTTTCTGAACATATCTTTCTTTGGTTAAATGGATTAATGGCCTAATTCAATTGCAAGGCTGCAACTAACGGTATACAGGCCGTATGTCTGCGGGCTTGCTGCAGGCTTGAAGCTACAATTACGGAGCAATTAAATTGAACAGGCCCGCAAGTTGTGGACCGGAAGCTGGAACCGTAAACCATGCAGTCGTATATAGCATTTTAGAGCACAGACATGATCAATTAAGCAATGCCGTAATTACCCATTTAGAGACAGCCAATAGAAAATGAGACCGTCATCATTACGGCAATATAAGATGGAGGTTACATGTCAACCAATTAGTGTTTAAAGGTCCGATATGTGAATGAACTTGCAAACCGGCAAAATGCAAAATAATAAAAATGAATGCCAATACTGTTCTAGTCCATATGGGTGGACTGATATGTATTAACTCTTTGATTCCCAAGATCGATATAACCCCAAAATGAAACATAAAAATAAAAGATTTTGTATTGCCAATTTGCGAGCTTGAGTCTGTTGTGCAATTAATCCTAAGGTCTTTCACTTTCCGGTCATTTACAGTGCAGTATTGATTTTTTATTTGCATTTACAGTGCTACGGACATGTCTTTAACCCCCTTGCGGGTCCCATCTTGTAGGATTTTCTCCTTCATTTGCCATTTACAGTTGTGAAAACATTTGCGGGCTTGCAGAATTGTAGCAATTGAATAGCGATTTGCGATTTTAGCGATCGTATCTCTTGCAGACATGAAAGATTAAAGGCAAAGATGGGGGCATAAGTTATGGTTGTAAAAACTGCAGGGATTTTAAGCCATTAACCCGTAGGTCGTTTGTGGCTCATAAAAGACACCAATTGAATAGCAAATTAATTTACGGGCTACATTATGGGGTCTCGTAATCAACAATTTCTCAATTGAATGAGATTCAAAGTATCCAATCCTTGAAGAGCAGTGATGTGATTAATGGAGGAGTGATTATCTTGTAGATAAACCATCTCTTCTTACTTATCCATATTTTTCTGGCTTTTGCTGTACCCTTATCCATGTTTCCACATTACGGACAGTCTCTGTTTTGGTTCATGTTCACTTTTTGTGTCTTCTATTTTTTAGACACTTGTTTGATTCCACATTGGCTAATAAATAACATTTGCACAATATGTTTCAGCTGCTCTGGTTTATGACTGGATGTCTGTACTGTCAGAGTGTGACTATGTGCAATGTTAGTTATTGACTTGTCTGAGCTTCTGACCACACTCCCTGATAATGATCTGGATTTATTTTCAGATCTGGACAGCAGGACATCAGAAGCGTTGTCCCAGATTCCTCAGTGCCACAGTACGTAATACTAATGTTGGGTCAAATGTTATTGTTTAAATAGTAAAAAAACTACAGACTTTGTATGTGTGTTTAGAATTTGTAAATCATAATAATTTAATATAATGCTCAGATATACAGATCTGTGATTGCCGGCATTTGCTTTTTGTATTCTGTGCAGGTCAAAGTGTGACTATGTGCTATGTGGTTATTGACTGTTGTCTGATCACACAATGTTTATTTTTTATGTTTGAACAGTTATTATTATTATTATTATTTATACTATTGTATATTGTTCCCTTACTCATATGTTTTATATATTCTATAATTTGTTAGTAGGAAGGTAATATTTACTATTTTACTATTAATCATCTGGATATTCCTCATTATCACAACAATCACACAGTATAAATAGTAACTTATTTATCTGTCCCTGTATTTTTTTTATTGGGTAAAGGTCTCTCTTTGTGTTAATTTCAGAAAAAACATACTTATCGGTGCTGAGAAGGAGGAGGAAGTTGAAAATGTAGTAAGTAGCTTTGGTTTAATGGCTCTTCTAATTATAGATATAGGGGCTGTTGTGTGTCTGTGTAGAGTTGTGCGTCTGACACAGTCATTGCTGTATAGACATAACATTGTGTATTTTTCTGTTATCTGTTGTGTTTGCTACAATAAATACTTCACATCTCTTCTTTCTTTCAGATGTCAGATGAGCATATTAACCAAATGGTACAGTTATTCTCTGTATATTAAAATAAGTACAAACACTTTATTTCCACTCTAAATCTGAGATAAACTTTGATGTTACGTGAACAAATGTGAGGGTTGTAGCCTTTCATATATAATAATGTGTCAGGGATAACATAATAATTATTATGTAACTATGTAATAAGAACAGTGAGGCATACGTGATATTTATATTTACTAGTTATCAAAATGACAAGGCAAGAATATTATATTAGGCCTCTCGATCCATAATTGTGTTTTTAGCACAAGCCTTTGTAGTCTTAAACTCATACTCATTACACTTCGTTAACCAATAAATATTTCACTGTTACTTCACTTCAGTTATTTTCAAATGACAAACATATTTATCCATTGTCTATGGCCACCTACCTACAATGTATTTCCACCAAATAAAATAGTAACTGGACATTATATTTAGCTAAAATAACTTACCCCCTAAGGATTTGTTTGAGCAGCTACGATTAGAAGCTAGTATTGGGATTTTCATGTATAGTTGATGGATATTGACAACCTCAAGGGGAGATAATATGGACATGGCGAGTTTCCATAAAAATGAATAGTGCTAATTAATTAATTGCTTTTCTTTTGTAGACTGTATTGGAAGACCAGATTAACAGTAAGTATTTATGGGTTGTGAGGTGTATATAACATTCATTGCATATAATAGCTATTACCATACAGTACTCTCTTGAATATAACTGTAACACCATACTGACACATACCACATATATTATTTTTCAATGTCATAAGAACATTATTATCTTTTATTTTACAAAGTGCATTTCATAACTTTGCAGTAGTAAGCACCAGTATAAACAACTTTTTACATTTATTGTGATTAAAAACATTGATCTTTTGTGAGAAAATTTAAACTTAAAATAGCTGGTCCACTCAAGATGTTGTGTCTGGAATTCCTCCCAAATTTTATAAACAGTGTCAGAGTATGGGACCCATTTCACTACAGCCATCTAGTAACTGCAGAGCTTTTGTGGCAGAGTGTAGCGATAAATAAATAATATAATTATGTTTGTGTGTATCAGAATCAGCAGAGCTACTGGATTTGGGAAACCACTTAACTGGAAGACATTTTTTTGTTCCCAACTATTTTAGTTTTCTCACAAAAGATCAACTTCCCTTAAATCACAATAAATTGAAAAGTATTTATACTGATCATTACTACTTTAGCGTTATAGGTGCTGGACCATTACTGGTGGATCATTGATGGTCTGATTGGCTTTTACAAAATATAATACAATAGTTAGTCATTTTTTTTATTTTGGGACTCAAGAAAATAAATGATATACATTTGTTTTATTATCTTCACTTTTATTATTTATTTATTTTATTTATGTATTTTTTTTCACACAAAAAATAGACATACAAACAAGATGAGTAGGCAATGTTACAATTATACAAGAATTGCAAATCATTATACTTTGTTTCCAAAATAATAACATTGGCAAAATTAACCAACAATACCATATAAATCTTAAATAAATATTGGGACACAGAACGAGGAGTCAAAACCAGACATATCATGCAGGATTGGATATGGCAAGAACCTGAATTCCTTTACTTTTCATTATTCATAAATGTGTGCCATAGGTCTCACTTATCCAGAATTCCTTCCAAAGCACCCATATCATAGAAATCATTATCTAAGTAAAAAATGTTATTCATAGCTATTGTTATTTCCTTCCATGTTGAGATCCGAGATTGCTTCCAGTTATCTGCTAGATGCCATTTAGCTATAGTAACCACTTGGAGATGCAAAACTTTCATCTTTAATTTTATTCTGTTTGCCTTTCTCTGGATTAATTAATTAATAATAAAAAAAATAATAGTTGATTAATAATGAATTAACAATTAACAACTAATTAATTAATAACTAATCCTTATATTGCAGATTAGAGGAGATCTTAAAAGGTTGAACTTGATGGACTGAAAGTCTTTTTTCAACCTTAATTACTATGGGCCTCATTCTATTATCGGCCGCAGCCGCTGCGGGGCCGCAAGGACCGGCCGCAAGCTTTCCGGCTATTCTATTCCCCTCCGGCCGGGGGTTCCGGCAGGCTTGCGGCCGGCGCCTTGTTATCTCTTGCGGCCGATCGCGCCGGAGGAAAGCCTTTGATCTAAAACGGCCGCAAGGAAATCGGCCGTAAGAAAAGCCTGTCTGCAAGGCTAAAAAAGCTTACTTGCAGCAAACAGGTCCCGCTAGCACCAATTAAGCATATAAAATAGCTCAAATAAAGCCATCCTGCACTTTGCAGAGTCTATAAAGTAATATTCGGTGTTAGCAAAAATAGCACATAATTACCCTATACTCAAATCCGTAAAATATATTTTTTTTAATATACATAAAATATACATGTAAAAAGTCCAGAGTGCCGGAAAATAAACAGTTAATTTGAACTCGGGTTTGGGCTGATGTGCAAGCTTGAGAGTGTGTTACTTTTAATCCTCATGTCCCCCAATATGATCCCTAGCATTTACAGAGCTGTACAGTGCAGGCTTGAATTTATTTTTGAGTTTTTAGATTTCAGAGCTTACGGCCGGTTTCAAGATATGCGGCCGGCCGTAAGAGGAGATCCTTGCGGGGCCGTACAATTGAATTGCGAGTTAACAGAACCCCCGCAAGAAATCGCAGCCTTGCGGCCATTTTACGGCCGATAATAGAATGAGGTCCTATGTAACTATGTAACGTATTCGGGAGGATATGCAATAGAGTGATCTCTGGGGATGGTTTAATATTTAGTTTAATTATACTAGAAATTTTCATAAATCATTCGTCCCAGCAGCCTTGTATACTATTGCATTCCCACCAGTTATGAAAGAACGTTCCTTTCTTACTACATCTTTTCCAGCAATTTTCATCATTAGAATTTTATGAAAGCGTAACTAATTTGTGCAGAGTTAAATACGATCTATTCAAAACTTTAAAGTAAACCTCTCTAAAATGTATATATTTTATAGTTTTGTTTGTAAGTTCTAAAGTCCTAAACCAAGTTTCTATTGGCCAAGTTTGCCCAATGTCTTTTTCCCAAATTATCATTTTGGACTATTTCCTGCATCCAATATGCATTTCAAAATATCAAAACATCTTGATATTAGATGTTTATTGTGGCCGCTAAGCAAATGTTATTATTATTATTATTATTATTATTATCTTTTATTTGTATCGCGCCAACATATTCTGTAGCGCTGTACAGGGGATAAGAACAGGGGAAATACATGTTTAACAAATTCAAAAGTTGAAGGGCCCTGTTTTGAGCTTAGAATCTTAGCAGAAAGTGCTTTATCCCAAAGCACCCTACAAGACTGGAAACTCGCTACTTACAATCTAAAGGGTATTAAAGGGCAGAGAACTGGGGAAGAGTAAGAAATAAGGAATTGCAAGGGTCAGGAAGAAAGTGAAAGATAGAGTTTTATTTTAGAGGGAGAGGGGAGGGATCTGAGGTGAGAGACTAGTATGTTGGCTGACCCCTAGTGTTAAATAATGATATATCTGCAAGTAGGAAGTCAGGTGTTTTCCATGGCTCTATAAATTTAATCTGAGTTGGGGTGGGTGGATGAGGAAGGGAGGGAGGGCAATATTCTGAGTATGTCACAGATGTAGCAGGCCTTAAACCAGAGTGAATTTGCACTGCTGAGGTGGTGTGCATGCAATTCTGAGTATGTCACAGATGTAGCAGGCCTTAAACCAGAGTGAATTTGCACTGCTGAGGTGGTGTGCATGCAATTCTGAGTATGTCACAGATGTAGCAGGCCTTAAACCAGAGTGAATTTGCACTGAAAGAAAGAGAGAATGGATCGGGGTCAGACAGTACAGGAAGATAGGGGAGTAAGAAAGAAATGGAGAGAGACATTAGAATGAAGGTATGTGAGGAGGGGGGAGGAGATTTGAGGTAATTATGCCAGCCATAAATGGGGAAAGGATGGGGGAAGGTGGGGATGGCAAAACAGGATATAGGAAACAGTTAAAAATTGAAAACAAAACATCAGAATTATTTCTATCAGCCAAGATATAATAACATGCATACAGTAGTGATATTAATAAACATATTGGCTCCAGGGATGGCGCAGTTTCCATAGTCTCCTCCATACCTACTGAGGTGGTGTGCATGCAATTCTGAGTATGTCACAGATGTAGCAGGCCTTAAACCAGAGTGAATTTGCACAGTTGATTTTATTACCTTCTCTTAATTGCCTATTTAATGATTTGTCAGTTATATACTGCGCATCTATATAACAGTCCAATTTAGGAGCACAGTGACCTACTGATTGACATGTTTAATAGGATTATTGGTCAGTCACATGTGGGAGCAAACTGAACTTGATTATTTGGGGTTTATAGATGGGTGAAAGGTTGATATTGAGGCTCATTTGTGACCATGTCTATTTTATTCTGCAGTCCATATTCAGCAAAAAGCTTGGTAAGTAGAGCCAAAATGTTTTAACTTTATAATTACACCCCCAGTGTTACTACTTATATCCATCTCATGCAAATTACTGTCCCTTCTATATCACTAAATCCTACACCAATTTGTTACTGGCATTGCCATTCTTTCCCACTGTAACCCACGCTGCCACAATATTCATAATCTCTGCTGTCTTTGTGTAAATCCATAGAATGTCTACACTGTCTGTGCAAATCCTGCTCCACCAACCATGGCCAAAAGAGATGGCTTAGTTCTAGATGCTCAATTTTTTTCCTTTTTTTTCACAGCAATCTCTATGAAGAACCTATGTGAGTATCTTTATTGCTATCCACACTCACAGGACTGGTACAAAGCTGTGAATGCTCACTGATATCCTCATTTGTATCATAACATAGGAGCAACCAACCTGTCTCTGAGCCCTACTTGTTTTGATTATAGGGAAAATACATACATATCTGAAATGTTTTTGATTATTATTTTTATTGCTTGCGACTTGCCCGTAAAAAAATGATAGCATAACATTTTCACACAATGAGAGCCTCGGTATGCACGGCTTCTCTCTCTCCTTCCCTTGTTCTTTGTCCTCTCCCTCCCACTTCTCTCCTTCTCTGTGATCCTTGCAATTAGCCCCTTCACCACCCGTTGCAGGCCTCGTAATGAACGACCTTGGCGCCCATTGAGGGCCTCCCGTCACAATTGACAGGATAATATTTCATTTTTTTCTTCCCCCGTGTCTCATCCTCCACTCCCTCCCCTGTGTCTCTTTCCCCTCTCTCCCTCCACTGTGTCTTTTTCCCCCTCTCTCCCTCCCCTGTGTCTCTTTGCCCCGCTCTCCCACCCCTGTGTCTCTTTCCCCACACTCCCCCGTGTCTCTTTCCCCCCTCTCCCTCCTGTGTCTCTTTTCCCCCTCTCCCTTACATTTCTCTTTCCCCCTCTCCATCCAACTACTCTTTTCCCCCTCTCCCTCCCCTGTGTCTCTTTACCTCCTCTCCCTATCATGTTTCTTTGCCCCCTCTCCCTCTCCTTTGTCTCTTTGCCCCCTCTCCCTCCCCTGTGTCTCTCCGTCCCCTGTGTCCCTTTGCCCCGCTCTCCAACCCCTGTGTCTCCTTCCCCCCTCTGTCAACCCTGTGTCTCTTTCCCCCCACTCCCCCGCGGTGCTCCTTTTCCCCCTCTCCCTTCTGTGTCTCTTTTCCCCCTCTCCCTCCAGTGTCTCTTTCTGATCACACTCCTGATAACAATTTACATTTATTTTCAGATCTGAGCATCTGAATGAGGCAGTTATGGTGACCTGTCCCATTTAAATTCCCTCCCAAGCCATCGAATTCTCATTCAATATGGCTATACACAATTAACATACTATACATAAGCCCCTTTTTCCTACCTAAACTTACACATTATAATGCCTCCGAAATTGATTAAAACATAAGCTCTGATGCAAAAAATACCACAACACCTCAATATAGATGGATATAAGACTTGATGTTTTATATCCAACACAATTGAGGGGTTACAAAAGTGCATCAAATATCACATAAATCTAAGGATCCCATGGATCCTTTCCTAATACTGCTACCTCCTATGAGGCTCGGATTCCCCAGGGTTTTTCCATTTACAGTACCATTAATGGGGGAACCCCAGGGATTCCTCCATCTCACACTGAAAGAGTGAGAGGTCCTCCCATGTGGCGAGGACCCTCATTGCACATGGCACATTACAGGTTATTTGTGGTTTACAATGGCGGTGTATATTGACTATCATGATATAGGTTATTTTAGATTACCACTGAGGTCCTTTAGGGACTCCCAATGTACCAAGGAGTTAAATCGCAATACCATGGGGGTCTATGTAGTCCTTTAAGGATTCCCATTATATAGGGTTAATTTTTATATCCCATAGAGATCCTTAAAGACTTTTGTGGCAAGGGTTAAATAGACAAGCCACAGAGGCCTTTTAAGGACATAGGTGACATTGTATATATTTTAGGGGGTTCATTTTACTTGTCACAGACCTTTGAGGACCTTTGGGGCATAGGGAGTTAACTTTAGGCATCGTTCTATCCACCTTTTACATTAACCACTCATTATGGATCACTAGTTGGGCCCTATAATATTAATTTAACCATTTGCTGGTTGCATCATTAATTGTTTTTCTATTCTCCTTTTATGCACCCAGTATTAATCACTATAACCGCTTCTGGATCACGACCTTGTTGTGGTGAAGGGGCTTGTATATTTAAGTGAAGCTGTGTATACCAAGATGGGCACGTCATAGCAGAGAGGTCAGACAAATTGTGGTCCACTGGAGAAGGGACTGGCAACCTACTTCAGTATCTTTGCCAAGATAACCTTATGGAGAAACATGACCAGAGGCATAATGATAGTTGTGCCTGACGTGTTGTAGTCCATAAGATCATGGAGAGTTGGACATGACTGAATGACTAAACAACAAAAATAGCAATCACTCTAACCTGTAATGTGCATTTATTTTCAGGTCTGACATGGGAATCTCTGTATCACCTGAGTTAGTTAAAACAATTATGTTGGGTGGTTCTTGTTATTATGGATTGTTTTTTTGCTCTCTTTTTATTTATCCAGTATTTATAACTGTGCTTTTTTTCAGGTCTGACATGGGATGCTCTGTTTCACCTGAGTAAGTTATAAGAAATATGGTGGGTTGCTCTTCGCATCCACTCATTTTGGAAAGGATTGTATACTTTGTTGAAATTACTATTATTTAAAATAAATTGTGTGGCAAATTAATAATTACTATTAGTGGTACAGACTATGAATACATCAATTAAGACCACAGAGTAAGAACATAAGAACCCACAAATAAAACAGAAATCCAAATTGGAAGAGAGAAGATTTTATAGAAAGACAGAGATTTCAGCAGAGACATATTGGGGATTTTAAGATAGCTCCATGTTAGCCTAGACTATCATCACTACTTGTTCATGTCTGCTGAATGGGGCAGTGTATATAAAGAGGTACTAGAAATGTATCAGTAGAAATTAATCCTTATCATATAGTGGATTCTCTCATGAATATGTCCAATTTTGGTCCTACAATATTTATTCAATTCCTCAATTCCTCGCTAGTTACATCATTAATTAATTGTCTATTCTCATTTTATTTGCCTTAACATGTCATGTATTTATTTTCAGGTTCGAAATAGTCAAATATATTTCAGCTGCATCAACTCCGTAAGTGAATGTGTCTTGGTGGCTGCTGTTATTCAATAATCCTTTTAATAATCCTGAAATCTCTATTATTAAACATAAACTTTGAGATATCATTGAATTCATAATATAAATGAGGATAACTTTGGAAGAAAGTAGAAGGGTATTGACAAAGACCATAGACAGGAAAATGAAAGACATTCCTGACAAATTTACTAGAAATCCAGTAATTATACCAGAAGATTAAGGTTGGATATCAGATTTGCCCCCACTTCCTCAGCCTATCATCACCACCTTCCCGAGCCTGTTAATATTCTTGTTTTTGCTAAATTAGAACATCATCTTTACTCTAATAGTTTTTTATTCTTGCTAATCCATCTGATTGCTCCATCATTTTTATTGCTCTGAAAACTGCCTTCTGCTAGAGAATAGAATAACAACCAGATAGAGAGAGAATAGAAAAAAGATGAAACTAACGGAGGGCCCAGAAAACTAGAATACTGACATAGATACTGAAACTAAACTAGAAAAACCAAAAGGATTGTGGAATAACAAACTAGCTCTCATGTTGTCTTCTTTCTCTCCCACTCAGTTTCTCTAATCATCTTCCCCTATAATTTGAGTCACGATTTTCCCATGTTTCTCTTTCCTGTCCCTCACCTGTATTATTGTCTTTGCTGACTCTTGGCTTCCAACACTTGATCTTCTATTCCCAATCTTTCTAAACATTAAACAATAATGTGGAGAAAAGATCACTGCAACATAATAAAACAGTATTCAAAATTATTCATTTATAGAAAAATTAGCCAAGGCTTTTGGCCATCAACATGGAGACGAGTAAAAAAGGTGTTTACAAAGAAAAGAGGAAAGTATGAGTAAGTAGTCATGAAGGAGAAACTGGAAACTGAGATTTCCTTCTTAAAGAGATACATTTCATGAGTGAAGATGAGAGTGTTTGAAGCAAAGCTGAGTGACCTCTAGGGAAACTGAGAGATTGTGGAAAGCGTAAAGAGAGTTGAGGGAAAGAGGAGAAGAAAAGGTGGTGAGAGATTGTAATTGATGGTAAATTTAAAATACTTTGTTTTCCTTTTTTTAATGGCAGTAAACTGAAAGAAGAGAGCACCTTCTAGCAGGTAAAAGTTTCCTTTTTGTATCTTGATTGATAGACTGTCTTCTGAGACTCTAGTATTGTGGACTTGCTAACTGTGGAGTTGTGTACCCAGGAGAAGGGGGTGGGGGGTGCAGCAGGATTTATTACAATTTGCAAAGACTCAATCACATACTGTATCTGGGTACGCATACACTGTCTTGAGATCTCATCAGTTACATTGTTAGATAGTTACATAGTAATTGAGGTTGAAAAAATATTTTTAGCCCATCAAGTTCAACCTTTTAAGATTTCCTTTGATCTGCAATATGCTGATTAGTTGTTAATTGATCCATAGGAAGGCAAACAGGAAAAAAAAGTGAAGCTTAGCCAATCATCTCAAAAGGGGAAACAAAATAATTCCTTCCTGACCCAAGATACTGGTGATCGGATTCCTCCCTGGATCAATACTCTCTCTAATTAACCAGGATAAACCTGAATACCCTTTTTAATTAAAAATATATGTAGAACCATTTTCTTTCTTTAAGGTGGAATCCTTTTTATTTCTAACCTCAAAGGATGTCCTCTTGTGAACTGAAAACCTCTTGGCACAACAAGCTTACTTGACAAAGCTTTATACTGACCCTGGATGTATTTATATAATGTAATCATATCTCCTCTTAGACACCTTTTATCTAGAGAGAATACGTTTAATTTGGTTAGTCTTTCTTCATAACTTAGCCCCTCCGTTCCCCTTATTAGTTTTGTAGCCCTTCTCTGTACTGTTTCCAGCTCTAAAATGTCCTTTTTGTGAAGTGGTGCCCAAAAGTGTACTCCATACTTCAAATGAGGGTGTACTAGGGATTTGTATTGTGGCAGAATTATATTTGCTTCCCTTGCTTCAATGCCCTTTAATACGTGGTAATATTTTATTTACCTTTGCAGCTGCTGCTTGGCATTGAGCACTATTATCTACGCGGTTGTCTACAAGTACTCCCGAATCCATTTCAATATCAGAAAGCCCTAGATTTGCTCCATTAAAATTATAAATTGCATGGCTATTTTCCTTCGCAGATGCATAACTTTACATTTATTCGTTTTAAATCACATCTGCCATTTAGATGCCCATTTCTCTAATTTATGTAAATCCCTTTGGAGGGAAAGTACGTACATCATTATCTGATGTAACTACCTTGCACAACTTCATGACATCAGCAAAAATGGAGACACTACTTTCCAGACCCACTTCAAAGACATTAATATATAGTTAAAAAAGTAGAGGACCTAATACTGAACCCTGAGGAACCCCACTTACCACATTAGTCCAATCCGAATATGTTCCATTTACCACAACCCTTTGCTTCCTATCTTTAAGCGAGCTTTTGATCCATGAGCATATATTTACTGCTATTCATGTATCCCATAGTTTGCACAATAGTCTTCCACATGGCACTGTCTCAAACTCCTTTGTAAAATCCAAAAAGATTACTGTATCAATCCATGAGCAAATATTTACTGCAATTCCTTTATCTTTTAGTTTGCACAATATTCTCCCATGTGGCACTGTATCAAAAGCCTTTGCAAAATCCAAAAAGACTACATCCACTGAGTTGCCTTGATCCAGGTTCCTATTAACCTCCTCATAGAAATGAATCAGATTTGTTTGACATGACCTATCCCTCATAAATCCATGTTGACTCCTACTTATAATCCTGTTCAAAAAGACATATCACATATATAGTTGTGAGCGTACAAGTTGTTGCTAACGCTTGCGGGCTCGCGTAGCGAGGGCCGAGGGCGAGGGCCTCAGTTGTTGGCATGGAGCACCGATGGCGCTCCTTGCCAGCAAATGCGACCCTCGCAAACTTTACGTTGTAACGCAAACAACACGACACACCAACTGCGACCCTCGCAAAGTTTACCTCGCAACGCAAACAACATACGACACACGTTAACACTCAAAATCGGCCGCAACTCGCGAACATGAAAAAAAATCAAAACACAATAAATACACACAGCACATACATAAAAAGCTTACCTACAGCAAGAGGGAGCATCCAGGAACTCAAAAAAGCAACTTACACCTTCATTTAACTCAAAATAAAAGAGTTTAGACACTAAAAAATTCTGTAAGCGAGAGAAAAAATTGCTGCCGAACACGCAAAACACCACAAGAAACTCGCAAAACACCACAAAACAGCTACGGATATTCCGCTAAGACGCATACCACACATTACCCGCCATTTTACGACAATGTGGAAGTACACAACTACGCTAACGGTTTGGTCTCGCGCATGCACACAATTACACTGCACACATTCTGCACGCTTACACAGCAGCTCCACACCACTAATGCTGCAGCAACATCAAAACAGATTGCAGCTCTTCAACACAATGCTTCAAAATACGTAAAGTATATTCATTTATTAATGTATTATAGATTTCAACATTATACACCAAACAGAATTAGCTACCTTACAATTTCATTGCCGTCATTTTTTGACTGGCAATTCTCTAGTTCTTGTATATTATCCCTTATTAACCCTTCTAAAAGCTTCCCCACTACAGAAGTAAGGCTCACTGGTCTATAATTCCCCAGATTTGCTCTTGCTCCCTTTTTAAATATTGGTATCACATCAGCTTTTCTCAAGTCATCTGGTAGAGACCCTGTGTTGAGTGAATCTTGAAAAATTAAATATAATGGTTTGGCTATTACAGAACCCAGTTCCCTTAGTATCCTTGGATATATTCCATCAGGACCCGGGGATTTATTAACATGTATTTTTTCCAACCTCTTTTGGATTACTTCCTGTGTTAACCAATTATTTGGCAAAGGTAGTGTAGCCCCATTATGTTGCCGTGTCCCAACCAGTGGTACCTCACTTGTGTATACCAAAGAAAATAACCTATTTAGCTCATCTGCCTTTTCATGGTCACTAATTTATCAGATGACCTGTTTCACATTGTAATGTTTCTATAGCTAACTCAAGGGCTAACTTACGCTTCAAAACACACCACAAGTAACCAATGCTGTCATTCCTTGGCATGAATAACCTTTGCAGACAATGGATACCGGATATATTTTGGTCATATTATGCTGTGTTAAAAGCTAGTACACTCTCTGATCAGCCTACACACATACAATGGACTGATGCAGGGCATACTGACTATGCCTTGGTCTGAGCTCCTGCCTTTGGTTTAATAGATTACAAACTACCCTTAACCTTGTATTTCTCTGAAAAGTATAGCACAGCTAATGGTATTTTGACACAAAACATGGCTCTGACCTATGGCTTATTGCATACTAGCTGCATAAGGTCAATTTTTTTATTAGATGAAATTCTTGGCCCTGCAACCAACCCTGCTACTCTTGCCCCATTAATGCCCACAGATGATGCAGATACACATATATACTGATTGTGGAGACAGTTACTTCTCCACACCTTGATCTGCAGCAAATCCCTATCTCTAATGCAGACATGGAACTGTTTACTTATGGTTCCTCTTCTATAGTTTCTGATTCAGACAGCCAAACAGGGTATGCTGTTGTGAGCCTCCATGCTTGCATTGAGTCAGTGGTCCTATCACCAGGTAGCTCTGTATGGGCTGCAGAATTCTTTGCACTCAATTCTTATTCTGGCCCAGGACCAGTCTGCCAACAACTAGACTGACTTTAGCTATGCTTTTGGGGTATGCTATGCTTTTAATAAATGTATCAACTCAGAGGAATCCTCACCTCAGCAGGAAAATCAGTACAGCATGATACACTCAGGAAAAATGTGCTCACTACCTTACTATTACCATCTCATGCAGCTTTTTTTAAATGGGAAGCCCATAAAAATGTGTAAGACCACATTTCTAGGGTCAATGCCCTGGCTGATGCCTGTGCCAAACATGCCATGTTACACTTCACACTTATGTCCCACAGTTTGTACAATCCATTACACCTACTAACAATCATTCTTACGTCATCCACCTACAACACACAGCACCAGATACAGAAAGTAAATTCTGGCAGGCTACAAACTGCACATAGGATCCTGAAACTCAACTTTGGCACAGCCCTGATAGTAGCCTTTGACGCCTCAGATTTTGGAAAACAGGCAGATACTTGCTATAGGACATCCAAAAATTACCAGGAATCACTACTGCCATCACACGATTCTCTCAATCATGCTTCATCTGTGCACAAACAAATAAAACACCTCACAAACTTGATCATCTTTCACATGCAACGGACCCCGTTTTGCATTTAGAGATAGATTTTACACACATGCCCCTATGCATAGGACACAAATACTGTGTATAATTGTCATTGTGGATATGTTATCAAAATGGATGAAGCATACCCTTGTAGCACTGTAGTGAAATATAAAATACCCAGATTTGGAGTCTCAGCATCCATTAATAATCACGGGGAAATTCACTTAACAGGTCACAGTGTAAGTAGTAAGGAAAGTCAGTGAATTTGAATGATTGTTTGAAAACTACACATATCCTACCATCCCCAGTCCTCTGGACAGGTGGAGACAATGAAACACAATAAAGAAGAGACTTACCAACACCATTCAGGAGATCTCAGATGGGTGGATGCATTACCCTTAGTACTGTACGACATTGGGAATTCACCTAATGACACTGTAGGCCTCACTTTATTTAAGATACTCATGGGAAGGCTCATGCCCACTGGGTCAAGACCCCCTTAACCACAGGAATCTCTATAAATATTCTAGTTAGTGAAACCATGACAGACTATATCACAGCACTCACACAAAAAAAACACTTGCCAAGTGCCATAAACAAGTAACAGAGAGATTGCCTTACTGATAGAGCAATTTATGGCATTGAACCAGTGAAATATCTTAATAAAGTTTATCTATCCTTAGGTGAACTGGACCTCACCTTGTGCTCCACACCACCGGAACTTCTTTCATGGAAATCAGAATGGACGCAAGGTACCAGCCCACTCCTCATTGAAGGAACCTCTTTGAACCTTTCCGTGAGACCCTCAGTATACATTCCCTGTTAGGTGTAATTGCCATCCTTCTGGTCCTCAGTTGTGAAACATGGGAAATTATGACCACTTCCTCCTTTACCCTTGGATAAATATTGTATGGACTTGTACTTGTTATTGGGCTTTGCATATGAACTCAGCCTAAACTTTTTTGTATCATTCATGACTTTAGATGTTTGAGTCCTCCTACTTAAACAGAACTAGGATAACAGACCTACTAGTTGCAGGACTTTATGAAATAATATGTATCTGTATTTAGTAATAATATTTTAACAATTTTTAAAGAAATATATAATATATATACTATCTATTGGTAGGTGTATCTTTTATCTCAACTAGATTTTCAATACATTTGAGTTTGAAAGGGCTGTATTTTATTTTGTTGCTTCCCTTTTGTATCCTTACCTACTAATCTAGGCCTCTATATCATTTCCTATTTTGCTCTTTTCCTTGACTTCAACTTAATTCTCTCCATGCCTTCCCCATACTCTACTGTCATGCTCTGCCCTATTTTCTCTGCTATATTCATTATTTACCCTACTCTATCTTCCCATTTCTATTCTGTATCCCAATCCCTCCTTATTCTTATTTCTATCTAATGAACCCATCGATTTTTCTCTCCTGGATTTCTTCCTCATGGAGGGGTAGTATATTAAATGCATCCATATTCCCTCCACACACAAAAGATGTTTTTTATTTTTTGTATTTGATGTAGCATGGCACTTCCTAGACCTGGCACCCAGGGCAATTGCACTGCTTGCTCCCTAAAAATTGCCCTGGCAGGGTTCAATGTTTGGCAGCAGCTTAAGGTATAATTATGTAACCATGTACATGTCTAAGGTGTGGGATAAAATGTAAGCCACCTGTTCCTAATAACATTTTGACATGCTATCAAATTCAGATTTATTTTGTCTATAAAAAAGTTACTTTGAACTTGTTAACTTGGATATATATATTCCAAGTGAATTTTATCAGGTGAACGTTTCCTCACAAAAATTTTTACAACTGACAGTAAGTCATTGATTGAATTTGACAATTATCATAGATTTGGTTAGTTATTGATCTAGGCAATAATCTGATTGCCAGTTATTGGGGTTAGGAAAAAAAATATTTTACACAAATGGAGATTGAATGTTCCAAACATGCAGATTACATTTTCAGTTTGGTTCCTTCACATGGAAATATTGCTAAAATTGGTGAAGAGCAAAAAGAAGACATTTAGAAAACATAAGGTAAATATTTGAGTTAGAAATAAAACTTAAACTCAGTGTTTTAGATAAAATAATTTTATTTAACTGCTTATTAAACATTAGTTGCTGTTATCCGAAAAAAAAAATTATCAGGCCTCAAAGTTGCACCATTTTTTGATGGTTTTGTAGAATCTGTCTCCAGGACACTGAGTAGATGTCACATCTCGATGACCTTTCAGAATATAAGTTGATTTAATGTAACCTTTGGAGACTCCACATCTGATTAGTTTCTTAGCAGCATTCTGAGCTGCAGAGTTTGGAACACGGTCTGGGAAGGAGAAAATAGAGTGGGATTGGTTGAAAACAAAACTGTGGAATAATAAGATTAAAGTTAAATGATAAAATAAAAATGCTAAAAAGTGTGGCTTTGAATGAGAGAGATAAAATTGTAAAAGTGGATGGAAAGAAAGAAGTGTAGAGATGAGTAGAGGTATAGATAGTGAAAGAGAACCTGAAGATTTTTTTAAAATAAAAATATATGGGGAATAAGTATTTGTAAGTTGTTGGCACGGGAGATGGAAAAGCAGATTTCACCTTTTCAGCATTGGAAATCTTTTTTTACCTTCTCTCATTACAAACTCTTTATGATTTAATCGCATTTAAATTTCACTTAGATTACCTGTATAAAATATTTACATGGATATTTCCCATGCACTAGTGTTTTTGTGACTACATATCTGTATTATCTGTCATATCTGTCCTGTTTTCACTAGGTTAATAAAAATCTACTCTACATTTTAATGGTGTATCTGAAAGCAACTGACATTGTGTCTCCTGTTTTTTACCCCATTGTCCTAGCTTACCAGTGAAGGCTCCCATGAAACAGATCCCAATGGACCTGTGATTGGATCCTGGAGCATGAGCTCCGGTAGCATTCCAACCACGACCTTCATATATTTGTCCATCTTCCCCAATTAGGAAGCTGTGCAATAAAATGGTTATGATTTAGGACATGAGATACACAACAAGAAAGCCTGTTGAAAAATAACTATTAAAGCATTGTTTTACATAGCATTACAATACGTGTAATAAATTCTATTTTCTACGTTCTACTTTTCAATTACATATATTCATATTGTTATTAGTACTTTACTATCACACCATACTTGTAAACAACAAGACACCATTCTTTATTATTTAGTGCTTTTATACAATAAACATATGGAAAAAGGTAACTGGTATGGGTAATAAAATAAAGAAAAAGCAAGTTGTCTCATCTCTATAGCACAAATTAAAAGTAGGTCACCAAATTTTGGGCAAATAAGAATAAAAAGTAACAGCAGAAAAAGTGGACCCATAAAGACATATTGTAGGAATGTTGAGCTGCTAGGAGTACCTTATAAAAAGCAATGAGTATATGTGCTATCAATAAAAATAATATGATAAATAATAATAGATGTGATAGAATCCCTTTTAATCCTAGACTGCCCTCTTTCACTCGCTTCCCTCTTCTCTCACTTGTATACAATATCACACCAGCCTCTGGCTCTTATGTGTGTTCCTTCTATGCTTTTGGCCTGGGTGCTACATTTTTGTTCTTGTTAATGGTCAACATTTTTAAGCAGTGTAAATCATATAGTTATAGCCAGTTAGTGTTTAAATGTTGTGTTCAATTTTGCTTTAATGAGAAAGGACATTTTGTCTTTGAAAAATAATTAGAAACCTGGGAGAAAAGGGAAGAGCAGTGGGTTTGTGGAAGATATGTATTTACTTATGTTACAAATGCCCCCTTTAATAGCCCATTGACAGTATTGTATAATGCACCATAGGATAACGTCCCCACAAACAGACAGACTAGCAGTTTATGCTGAAATCCATAAGATACAGTCAGAGTCATCTTAACATTAGGGCCCTTATTAAATTAGAGCTGGGTTTCAATTTGCATCTCGCAAATGCGCCTCGTAGCACGATTTGTCTACTACGAATTGTGTTGCGTTCTACTAGCGTAATTTCGGACTCATTGGCCGAGATTTGTCTCTGAGATGTGTAACGTAGTAAGTGGCGGACAAGAATTCTTTGTGTGTAAGCTCGTATCTCGCAAAATCGCTAGGTGCACAAAAATGCCCCAACAAAATGGTTTACGCACTACGTACAGACAACTACAAGTGTGAAATTGACAAAAAGTGAGGGAAAGCATGAAAGGCCATTATTGATTGCACAATAACCTCCTCCCTCCACCAAAGCAAATACATTATACAACCAATTAGTTGTTACATTTTCGAATGAAAAGCCACGCTGCAGCTTACATAAAGCAATTAAAGACACACTACCTGATTACATAAAAACACAAAAACATCAAAATAATGCCATATTAACCCTTTGTTACTCACAGAAGCTCTATTTAATTGTATATACATGTTGCTCATCACATCTACATTTGGGAACACAAATATGGGGCAAATTACACTGCCATATGGCATATATCAAGTACACGGGGAGCACTTGAATATTTCCTGTTCAGTCGTGTCTGACTGTCTGTGACCCTATGGAGTGCAGCACATGCAGCTCGGGCCTCTGCCACTGCTTTCCTACAAGGTTTGCATGCTGGGTTGTCAGTTCCTTCTCCAGTGATTTGGGATTTGGCCGTCCACTCTGCTTTCACCCTCCCACTCACAATGGCCTTTAAGAGTATAGCTCGCAGCTTCATTGAAGTACACAATATCTCTTGTTTGGTCTTTCAGTCGTAACTGCCTCTCTGGACTGCAGCACATGTAGCTAGGCCTCTGCCACTGCTTTCCTATAAGGTTCGCATGCTGGTGATACTGGAGTGGCTTGTCAGTTCCTTCTCCAGTGATTTGGGATTTGGCCGTCCACTCTGCTTTTACCCTCCCACTCACAATGGCCTTTAATGGTATAGCTCACAGCTTCATTGAATTACACAATATTTCTTGTTTGGTCTTTCAGTCGTGTCTGCCTCTCTGGACTGCAGCACGTGTAGCTAGGCCTCTGCCACTGCTTTCCTACAAGGTTTGCATGCTGGTGATACTGGAGTGGCTTGTCAGTTCCTTCTCCAGTGATTGGGGATTTGGCCATCCACTCTGCTTTTACCCTCCCACTCACAATGCCCCTTAATGGTATAGCTCACAGCTTCATTGAAGTACACAAGCCCTATCACATATCAAACCACAAGGTGACCATGGGACCATACCCCACACTAATCTACTGTAACCCATCAGGAAGGGCCGCAAACACACATGGAGGCTTTGCAGATGCACCTTCAGCAACAGCCAACTCACCGCCATCAGGGGTAATCTTTGCTACGCCCATCCAAGGAAGTTCCACGACATTGCTGGTGGCCATGTGCCAAGATGTCCACTCATTCCCATTTGGTGACTCCCCCCATTATGTTCTGCTATTCATCAATTTAAATTAGCTTGGATTGCTAAGTGATGTTGGGGATAGGGCTTGTATACTTCAATCAAGCTGTGAGCTATTACATTAAGGGCCAGTGTGGGTGGGCAGGTGAAAGCAGAGTGGATGGACAAATCCCAAATCACTGGAGAAGGAACTGACAAGCCACTCCAGTATCACCTATCATTATCCTGTTAGGTCCTCAGGGGAATGTTCCTAATCCACAGTATCACTAATTGGACTTGGCCTATGCATTAACCCTTTATTATGCCTAGATTGTAGATCTATTAGATGTATTATATGACATCTAATGCTATTAGGACTATTATTCCTCTTAATATGTATGGATCTATTGCAGGTTAACTAGGGCTCATTAGTTTACATCTATAGTAATGTGACACTAATGTGATGCATGTGCATGTTCCATAACCCCAACCATTGAAAACACATTGGTACACTGAGAACAGTATAACACAGCTTTATTATTTATCCAGACTACAATCAGCAGTGATCAAGACTGTACATTCAGATAACAGTATAACAAAGCTTTATTATGGCCACAGGCCACAATCAGCAGTGATCAAGACTGTGCATTCAGAAAATGGTATAACAAAGCTTTATTTTGGACACAGACCACAATCAGCAGTGGTCAAGACTGTGCATTCAGATAACACTATTACAAAGCTTTATTTTGGACACAGACCACAATCCGCAGTGGTCAAGACTGTGCTTTAATATCATGGGTGTGGTGTGGGCTGGTCCCGAGAGAGCAAGGGGCTGCAATAAAACAAAGGGGATACCTACAGGGGCCAATCTAATAGTCTAGAATAAGCATGATGCATAGCACCTACCAGTGTCACATGTGGTCAGTACATCGCTGCAACCTGACTGATGAAAAAAAGGATCATCACAAATCACTCCAGTTAACTGAAGAAACCATTAAAGTGCATGGCACTTACAACTTGTCTGGATCTGCTCAATGGAACAGATGATTCAACCTCTGGACTGTGTAATCCAATGCAGTTTCACACATACAGTGTGGAGGGCGAAATTGCCCACAAAAAAAAAATGGTCCAAAAAAAAAACAAGGCGGAGTAGGATAAAAAAAACTAATGACAATGCATGTACCGTACAGTGCTAAATACTGTACCAATATACCAACTCACCTGATTCCCATCTGCAAGCGTTACTAACTATTACCTAGGTCTGTGGATAATCAGTTATATGGGCAAATAGCTATTAATATGGAGAGGACACGAAGGTCAGTAGCCAGAGTCACTGTCACTTACATCAGGCCAAAGGATCTGTTCTCAGACTGATATTGAGGTCAGGATCACATGCTTCACTAGTGCAGTTGCAACAGCCAACTCACCTCCATCAGGGATAATCTTTGCTACGCCCATCCAAGGAAGTCCCACGCCATTGCTGGTGGCCATATGCCAAGATGTCCACTCATTCCCATTTGGTGACCACCCATTATGTTCTGCTATTCATCAATTTACATTAGCTTGGATTGCTAAGTGATGTTGGGGATAGGGCTTGTATACTTCAATCAAGCTGTGAGCTATTACATTTAGGGCCAGTGTGGGTGGGCAGGTGAAAGCAGAGTGGATGGACAAATCCAAAATCACTGGAGAAGGAACTGACAAGCCACTCCAGTATCACCTATCATTATCCTGTTAGGTCCTTAGGGGAATGTTCCTACTCCACAGTATCACTAATTGGACTTGGCCTATGCATTAACCCTTTATTATGCCTAGATTGTAGATCTATTAGATGAATTATATGTAGTGATGTCGCAAACATAAAATTTACGCGAACGCGAACCGCCGCAAATGTTCGCGAACCGGCGAACCCGGCGAACCACCATAGACTTCAATGGGCAGGCGAATTTTAAAACCCACAGGGACTCTTTCTGGCTACAATAGTGATGGGAAAGTTGTTTCAACGGGACTAACACCTGGACTGTGGCATGCCGGAGGGGGATCCATGGCAAAACTCCCACGGAAAATTACATAGTTGATGCAGAGTCTGGATTTAAGCCATAAAGGGCATCAATTACCTAACATTCCTAAATTGTTTGGAATAACGTGCTTTAAAACATCAGGTATGATGTTGTATCGATCAGGTAGTGTAAGGGTTAGGCCCGCTTCACAGTGACAGACCAAACTCCCCGTTTAACGCACCGCAAACAACCTCAAACAGTCCATTTGCACAACCGCAAACTCCCCATTTACACAAGGTTGGATACCAAGCTAGCCATGTTCCTTGTCCTCACTGATGTCATTGAAGGTCTCTTCCTCCACCCAGCCACCAGGGGTCCCCGAAAGGTGACAACAAGCCCCCTGGGATGCCTGCTGTGTTTGGTCTTCCACCTCCTCAAAGCCACCTTCCTCCTCTGACTCCTCTTCTTCAGACTCCTCTCACTGCGTTGCCTCTCTCTGCATTATTATAAGGTGTGTTAAGTAGTACTACTCTTATCAGTTTAATACCTGTTACAGCACATATCAGGGGGTGTGTATAAGGCCTGGAATATTAGAACCAGGAGATGGAAAAAGATTCTTTGTTGGTCGTATCACTTCAATTTTGGGGCACGGCGCGTGCAATCAAAGGTGCCACCAGATAGGAGTGGCGTGTTTGTAAGTACTACTCTTATCAGTTTAATACCTGTTACAGCACCTATCAGGGGGCGTGTATAAGGCCTGGATATTTAGAACCGGGAGATGGAAAAAGATGCTTTGTTGGTCGTATCACTTCAATTTTGGGGCACGGCGCGTGCAATCAAAGGTGCCACCATATAGGAGTGGCGTGTTTGTAAGTACTACTCTTATCAGTTTAATACCTGTTACAGCACCTTAAGTGGTCGTGTATAAGGCCTGGATTTTTAGAACCGGGAGATGGAAAAAGATGCTTTGTTGGTCGTATCACTTAAATTTTGGGGCACGGCACGTGCAATCAAAGGTGCCACCAGATAGGAGTGGCATGTTTGTAAGTACTACTCTTATCAGTTTAATACTTGTTACGTCACCTATCAGGGGGCGTGTATAAGGCCTGGATTTTTAGAACCGGGAGATGGAAAAAGATGCTTTGTTGGCCGTATCACTTCAATTTTGGGGCACGGCGCATGCAATCAAAGGTGCCACCACATAGGAGTGGCGCGTTTGTAAGTATTACTCTTATCAGTTTAATACTTGTTACGTCACCTATCAGGGGGCGTGTATAAGGCCTGGATTTTTAGAACCGGGAGATGGAAAAAGATTCTTTGTTGGTCGTATCACTTCAATTTTGGGGCACAGCGCGTGCAATCAAAGGTGCCACCAAATAGGAGTGGCGTGTTTGTAAGTACTACTCTTATCAGTTTAATACCTGTTACAGCACCTATCAGGGGGCGTGTATAAGACCTTGATTTTTAGAACCGGGAGATGGAAAAAGATGCTTTGTTGGTCGTATCACTTCAATTTTGGGGCACAGCACGTGCAATCAAAGGTACCACCATATAGGAGTGGCGTGTTTGTAAGTACTACTCTTATGAGTTTAATACTTGTTACGTCACCTATCAGGGGGCGTGTATAAGGCCTGGATTTTTAGAACCGGGAGATGGAAAAAGATGCTTTGTTGGTCGTATCACTTCAATTGTGGGGCACGGCACGTGCAATCAAAGGTGACACCAGATAGGAGTGGCGTGATTGTAAGTACTACTCTTATCAGTTTAATACCTGTTACAGCACCTATCAGGGGGCGTGTATAAGGCCTGGATTTTTAGAACCAGGAGATGGAAAAAGAACCTTTGTTGTTCGTATCACTTCAATTTTGGGGCACTGCACGTGCAATCAAAGGTGCCACCAGATAGGAGGGGCGTGTTTGTAAATACTACTCTTATCAGTTTAATACTTGTTACGTCACCTATCAGGGGGCGTGTATAAGGCCTGGATTTTTAGAACCGGGAGATGGAAAAGATGCTTAGTTGGTCGTATCACTTCAATTTTGGGGCACGGCACGTGAAATCAAAGGTGCCACCATATAGGAGGGGCGTGTTTGTAAGTACTACTCTTATCAGTTTAATACTTGTTAAGTCACCTATCAGGGGGTGTGTATAAGGCCTGGATTTTTAGAACCGGGAGATGGAAAAAGATGCTTTGTTGGTCGTATCACTTCAATTTTGGGGCACGGCACGTGCAATCAAAGGTGCCACCATATAGGAGTGGTGTGTTTGTAAGTACTACTCTTATCAGTTTAACACCTGTTACAGCACCTATCAGGGGGTGTGTATAAGTCCTGGACTTTTAGAACCGGGAGATGGAAAAAGATGCTTTGTTGGTCGTATCACTTCAATTTTGGGGCACGGCACTTGCAATCAAAGGTGCCACCAGATAGGAGTGGCGTGTTTGTAAATACTACTCTTATCAGTTTAATACTTGTTACGTCACCTATCAGGGGGCGTGTATAAGGCCTGGATTTTTAGAACCGGGAGATGGAAAAAGATGCTTTGTTGGTTGTATCACTTCAATTTTGGGGCACGGCACGTGCACTCAAAGGTGCCACCAGATAGGAGTGGCGTGTTTGTAAGTACTACTCTTATCAGTTTAATACTTGTTACGTCACCTATCAGGGGGCGTGTATAAGGCCTGGATTTTTAGAACCGGGAGATGGAAAAAGATGCTTTGTTGGTCGTATCACTTCAATTTTGGGGCACGTGCAATCAAAGGTGCCACCATATAGGAGTGGCGTGTTTGTAAGTACTACCCTTATCAGTTTAATACCTGTTACAGCACCTATCAGGGGGTGTGTATAAGGCCTGGATTTTTAGAACCAGGAGATGAAAAAAGATGCTTTGTTGGTCGTATCACTTCAAATTTGGGGAGAGAGGGGGCAAAGAGAGACAGGGGAGGGAGAGAGGGGGAAAAGAGAGACAAGGGAGGGAGAGAGGGCTCAAAGAAAGACAAGGGAGGGAGAGAGAGGGCAAAGAGAGACAGGAGGTACAGAGACATGGGAGAGAGAAATGTTTGGGAAAAAACTTGATCTTGCCGTCATTTTTTGACGGGCAAGTCGCTAGTTAGAAATATCCTTCTTCATCATCTGCCAGATGAGTAGCTTGTTTCATATGTAAGAAAATAATAGTTAAAACACATGTTTTAAATTACCAGCATGTCTTGGTATGTGATGAAGTAGGCGCTCAAATAGCATGTGTAATGTTCACATTAGCATGTTCCTTGTATGCTTCTTACAGATCGCAAAGATGTGTCACATTCCTCACAGTCAGAACATTGCATGATGATTACCATTCCAACATTCCATGACCATGCTAATGTCACATTGCATAATGTATGTTCATGCGCCATAATCGTTACATAGTTAAATAGTTACACAGCATTTGAGGTTGCAAAAAGACTTTTAGTCCATCAAGTTTAATCTTTCTAGATCTCCTCTGATCTGCAATATGTGGGTTAATTGTTAATTGATCCAAAGAAATGCAAAGAGAGAAAAAACAAAAAAACTTTGCCAATTGTCTCAAAAGGGGAAAAAATCTGACTCCTCACTGGATCAATACTCCCTCTCTAATTATCCAGGATAAACCTGAATGTCCTTTTTATTTAAATCTATATCCAATCCCTTTTTAAAGTTATCTATTGAACCCGCTGCTGCCACCACCGCCTTTGGTAGAGAATTCCACAGATTACCTACCCTTACAGTGAAGAACCCTTTTCTTTCTTTAAGGTGAAATCTTTTAACTTCTAATCTCAAAGGATGTCCTCTTGTCAGTTGAAAACTTCTTGGCACAAAAAGCTCACTTGACAAAGCCTTACACTGATCCAGAATGTATTTATATAAGGTAATCATATCCCCTCTTAGACACCTTTTTTCTAGAGAAAATAAGTTTAATTTGGTTAGTCTTTCTTCATAACTTAGGTCCTCGATTCCCTTTATTAGCTTTGTTGCCCTTCTCTGTACTTTTTCCAGCTCTAAAATGTCCTTTTTATGTACTGGTGCCCAAAATTGTACTCCATATTCCAAATGAGCGTACAGGGTATTTGTACAGTGGGAGAATTATATTTGCTTCCCTTGCTTCTATATCCTTCTTACTACATGCTAATATTTTACTTCCCTTTGTAGATGCTGCTTGGCATTGAGCACTGTTACCTAGGTGGCTGTTCACAAGTATTCCCAAATCCTTTTCAATATCTGATACCCCTAGATTTGCTCCATCACATATATAGTTGTGAGCGTACGAGTTGTTGCTAACGGTGCGGGCTCGCGTAGCGAGCCCGCTGCCCTCGCAAAGCGAGGGCACTGTGCCAGGTTCTCAGTTGCTGGCATGAAGCGCCGCAGGCGCTCCTTGCCAGCAACTGAGGACCCTCGCGAAGCGAGGGCCTCAGTTGCTGGCTTGGAGCGCCACAGGCGCTCCATGCCAGCACCTGAGGACCTCGCAAAGCGAGGGCTTCAGTTGCAGCAACTGCGACCCTTGCAAAATTCACAACACAAATTCCCAACCCAAAGAACTGCGAATCTCGCAAAGTTCACGTCGCAACCCAAAGAGCACGACACACACATTACGACACTCGCAAACAACATACGACACACGTTCACACACATTACGGCCTCGCAACACTCGGACGCAACTCGCGAACATTACAAAATTAAAAACACAATACATACACACAGCACATACATAAAAACCTTACCTACACCAAGAGGGAGCACCCAGGACCTCAAAAATGCAACTTAGACCTTCATTTTACTCTAAATAAAAGAGTTTAGAGACTAAAAAAAACTGTAAGCGAGAGAAAAAATGGCCGCCGAACAAAACGAAAACGAGGCTACAGCACTCTAAACTCGCAAAACACCACAAGAAACTCGCAAAACGCCACAAACGACCTACGGATATTCATACCACACAGTGCACACATTCAGCATGCTTACACAGCAGCTCCACACCACTAATGCTCCAGCAACATCAAAACAGATTGTCAGCTCTTCAACACAATGCTTAAAAATAGGTAAAGTATATTCATTTAGTAATGTATTACATATTTCATTATTATACACCAAACAGCATTAGCTACCTTACAATTTCATTGCCGTCATTTTTTGACGGGCAATTCGCTAGTTAAGAATATAAAGTGCATGGCTATTTTTCCTTAACTTTACATTTATTCTTAACTTAGTGACATCAGCAAAAAGGAGACAATACTTTCCAATCCTACTTCTAAGTCCCTAATAAATATATGAAAAATGAGAGGACCTAATACTGAACCCTGAGGAACCCCACTTACCACATTAGTCCAATCAGAGTATGTTACATTTACTTTTTTTTTTTTTTTCTTTTTTTTTTACTTGCAAAAAACAAATTTAACATACTAAAATAGCATCAATAAGGTATTTACAACAAAAAAAAATTACATACATTAAATACATTTCCATTCTCTCTCTTTCAAACCTCATCCAGCCCTTCTAGAGTTTTGATATCAACAAATATACCCTGTTTTTGGTCCCATGCTTTCCATTTTAGTGGGTCAACATTGGTAAAACCTTTTTGTATATAATTTTTTTCCAATTCTCGGATGTGTTTTATTTTCCAAACAATATCAGCAAAAATTGGAGCAGTTTTCACTTTCCAATTAGAAATTAATATGTTTTTTGCTATTGAAATAGTCAAAATGGCGAAAGCTTTTTTATCCATAACGATATTGTTTGGAAAAATATGCAGCAAGCTGCATTCTGCCCTGAAAGGAAATTGACTTCCCACAATACCAGACAAAAAATGATAACAACTTTCACAAAAAAACTTTAATTTCGGACATTCCCATAAAATATGTAATAAATGAGCAGTATTACCACAATCTCTCCAACACATTCTTTCCAAAGGGATATGGGAAATCTGTGCAATTTTAACAGGTATAAAGTACCAGTTGTTAATTATTTTAAAAAATGTTTCTCTTTATGTTGTTTGTTTAATAAATCTATTTGTTAATTTTAGAGTTGTGTCCCAGTCTTTTACCTCTAATGCTAAATTTAAGGTATTCTCCCATTGACACATACCCTTTGTTTTAGGCTGTTCTCCAAAGGATCTGGTGATATTAAAACATTTGGATATTAGATGTTTTTTTTCCAATTTGAGAAGAATTTTTTCTATAGAGTTTAATTCTTTGCCGATTTGTAGAGGAATGCTAAATTGGCGGCAAACGGTTCTATAAGCTTCATACGTTAGCCATCCCTCTACTGCGATATTAAACTTATTTTTTATCTGATCAAAGGAAGCAATAGCTCCTTCGATTAACGTGTCTTTAACCCGAACCAGCCCTTTGCTATTCCAGTTATTTATAATGCCTTCCATATTTATATGTAGCAAAGCTTTTACTGGGGTCATTAAGCTGCCGTCCGGGATCAGCTTATTTTTCTTATTAATCCGTCTCCAATTTTTTTGAATTTCTTTTACCGCTAGTGATCCAGTCACCAGATCCTTATAAGGGAGTTTTTCTCTAAATACCAAAGCTGATAAGTGCCAATTTTGGATTAATGCTTGTTCTATTTGCATCCAAGGGAGATTATCTGCTGTTTCCAGCCACTTTAACCCCTGTACTATACCATTAGCTTCTTGGTAGGGATGTAATAAAGGGTAGGAGATTCCTCCCTTTAAAAAAGTTCTTCCCATGGTTGTTTTTTTCAGCCTTATATATTTGGAGTGGTGTATATAAAAATCAATCATACTTTGGAGTTTTTTTAACCAACGTCTGGGGATCTTAAATGGGATGCATCTCAAAATATAGGTGACTCTTGGAAGAATCATCATTTTTACAACTGCGATTCTTCCCGAAAAGGAAAATCTATTTTTTCTCCAATTATCTATAATATTTTGACACCTAACATATAGCTCTTTATAATTCTTATCCACCATTTCTTGTAATTTTCCCAAAAATACAATTCCAAGATGTTTAAATGATTTTGAATTCCAGTCGTAAGGGTATATAGTATTCAGTTGAGACAACAAACTTGCTGAAAAGTTTAAAAAAAGGGTTTCTGATTTCTTATAATTCAATTTGTAGTAAGAAACTTTACTATACAATTGGATTACTTTTGATAATTGATAAAGTGATTCTTCTGGACGGGTAAGTGACAAGACTACATCGTCTGCATATAGACTAGTTTTATACTCCCTCTCTCCCACCCTAATCCCGAAGATCTGTGGACATGATCTAATAGCTTCCACTAATGGTTCTATCATCAGCGCAAATAAGGTGGGAGAGAGGGCGCAGCCCTGTCTAGTTCCATTAGATATTCCAAATGAATTTGTCCTACATCCCCAACCTGTTATTTCTGCAGAGGGGGAACTATATAAGGCCCCAATCGCTTTGGCGCCAAATTCCCCAAACCCAAATTTAGATAACGTTAAACGCATGTAGTCCCACCCTACTCTGTCAAACGCTTTTTCGCCATCTAAGGACAAGAATAGGGTGGGAGTACTTTGGCTCTCGCGATTTCACTTAAATTCATAATCTTTCTAATATTCTCAGATCCTTGTCTGCCTGCCACAAATCCCATTTGGTCTATTGCTATTAATTTTTCTATGAATTTCTGGATTCTAAGGGCCAGAATTTTCGCATACAGTTTAATATCTACGTTTAATAGTGAAATGGGTCTATAGTTAGCACAATACTGTGGGTCTAACTTGGGTTTAGGAATCATTATAAGTGCAACTTTTATCATTTCCCTTGGTATTACTCCTGTGCTCTTAATTTCATTAAAAGTGTCTGTTAAGTGAGGACTTAATATTTGATCGAAAGTTTTATAAAAACCATTAGTGTATCCATCTGGTCCTGGAGTGGTATAAGGTTTCAGTTGTTTAATAACTTGGAGAACTTCCTGGATAGTAATTGGTTCGTTAAGTTCTTCTCGGTCACCTTCTGTTAGTTTAGGTAATTGAATACCATCCAAGAATGATTGAATTTCTTCTACTAATGGTTTACAAAAACTAGTATCTTTTTCCAAATTATACAAGTCTTGATAATATTTAAAAAAAGGCTTGGCCAATTTCTTTGGGTGAGGAGATATACCTACCTTTATCTTTTAAGACTACTATTCTATTTTTTGCCTTTTCTTTTTTAACTTGGGTAGCCAATAATTTACTATTTCTGTTGTTTTGATGATGATATATCTGTTGGAAGCGCCATAATGCGCTATCTGATATTTGCTGATTAATCTTATTTATTCTGTTTCGTATTATTTTAATTTCTGCCATAATATGTGGTTGTGCGTCCAAAAAAAATTTAGATTCCAATTTGTTTAACTCTATATATAATTTTTTTAATGGTGTACCTCTCTGTTTGATCAACTGTGATTTAAGTTTGATCATCAAACCTTGTGTAAAAGCTTTTTGTGTGTTCCAAATCGTGCAATAAGATGAGACGGTGTGACTATTGATATAAAAAAATTGTGATATTTCTTTCTTTAAAAATTCTTTATTCTTTTCCATTTTTAACAAGGAATCATCCATTTTCCATTGTGGTCTATCTAATTTTAATTTATTAATTTCAACTATTACTATAGTGTAGGCATGATCTGATATAGCGATCTTGCCTATTTCCGTGTGTGAAATTTTATCTATTATTCGAGAGTCTACTAAAATTAAATCAATCCGTGAATATATATTATGTGGGGTTGAGTAAAAAGAAAATTCTTTTTGATTTGGGTGTTGAACTCGCCAGGAGTCAAATAAATTGTTTTTAATAATCAATTCAGTAAATGTTTGCTAACTCTTTTTAAATTTTTGTCCACCAATTTTTTAGATCTATCTAAATTTATGTTCAGAACCATATTAAAATCCCCTGCAATAATGAGCGGGCCTTGTGCATATTTCTTAATTAAATTGCCTATTTGTTTTAAAAATTTACCTTGCTTCTCATTAGGAGCATAAATATTGATCAGTGTAATTTTCTGATTATTAATTTGGCCGTTCCATAAAATGTAACGTCCTTCAGGATCTATAATTGACATTACTTCTACTATTTCTTGCTCATTGGAAAAGAGCATTGATACACCTCTCTTTTTTTCCCCACACGCTGAGTGGAGTCTATGGTCATAACATCCTATTGCGAAGCCCGGTATATTAAGTTTCCCACAGTGTGTTTCCTGAAGAAAAATTAAATCTGCCTTCTCTATTTTACAATGTCTAAACACCGTTTTCCTTTTACTTGGGGAATTTAATCCTCTAACATTCCAACTTAAAACCTTTAGACCCATATACCTTGGGGGTCAAATATTTGGCTAACCTCGTTTCCTTTATCATTTATATTTTTAATCTTGGGACCAAAAACTCCTTTTATAACATTCATACTTACATTCATACATGCGTGCGTACTATTGGAACAGATGGGGCTGTGATACAGCCTTTCACCATTACTCTTCCGCAGGGGTTCAGCCATTGTTCAGAAATGGTTTGCGGTATAGTGTGAAGATGGCTATAACCTTTCCCTATCTTAGACAATTATTTATCTGTCTAAATCTGCGTATTATTTCTATTATTAATCCTAAAATTAGAGGAAAGGGGAGGATAAAGAGATAAGGAGTGTCTCTTATTATAAATCTTTTACATTATTACACATTTTGGGATTGCTTAATGGATTTTACTCCTGTTTAATGTTTTCCTTTATGTCATTACTTATATGTAATATTTTAGTTCTCCTTCTCCTCTAGCCTTCTTCCCTCCCGTTCTACTTCCCCTTCCTCTCTTTCTCCTCTCCTCTCCTCTAACCATAAGCAGTAAGGCCTTATATTATTCTACCCTGTCTTGATGTTAACAGTTCTAGGTCTTATTGTAATGCTATAAGTCTCTTATGTTTTTCCTAAAAAAAAAAACTACTTTAGTTAGCACCAGTGAACACCTAATTTAATGTCCATCTATGTCTTTCTTATAACAATGTTTATCTCTTCTTCTGCCAATCCGGCGTTGATAATTGCAGCTTCATTGAAGAATCCTTTAATTCATGAGCTTTCAAATTTAGATTGTTCAAAAAAACTTCTCCTTCTTCCGTGGAATTGATCTTATGCCATGTGGATCCTTGTAGAACTAATAATCCTACTGGGAAGGTCCATTTGTAAATAAGATTACATTTCCTTAGTGCTTGTGTTATCAAGGTAAATTCCTTCCTTTTGCTAATTGTCCCTTTTGCAAAAAATCTGAAAAAATTTGTATCGTTTCATATGGTGAATGGAATGTCTTTTTTGTATAGCTCGCTTTAGAAATTGCTTCTTTTGTAGGTAGATGGTGCATTCTGACGATCACATCACTAGGACTCTTATTTTGTAGGTGTGCTGGTAAAGGGATTCTGTGAACTGTGTCGAATTTCTGGTCCAATTGTGAATAAGTAGGGGTGATATTGGAAAATAGTTCCCCAAGATATGTGGGAAGCTCTTCTTTTTTTATAGTTTCCGATATTCCTCTTATACGGAGATTATTTTTCTGTGATTTATCTTCCATTTTGTTTGTTTGCTCGTTCAAAATTTTAATTTGTGTGGCCATTTTTGATGTTTGTTCCAATAACATATTATGATCCAAAATTAGCTTGTCAAATTTAATTTCCAAGTCTGCAGATCTCTTATTCACTTCCATTATTAATTTGGAATTTTCCATAATTTGAGCCTTAATCTCTGCAAAAAATTCTGTTTGAAAGTTCTTTAAGATTTCTTTCATTTTCTCTGTAGTAAGAAGGTTCTCCTCCTGATTCTCAGATTCTCTATTTATTGGATTTACGGTGGGGAGGACTATACTTTGGTCCAGCCCTTCTTTCAGGGTTTGTTTTGGCGTCAAATTTGTAGGGTTCTTAGGGGAAAAAAAGGAGGATGGTTCTAGGATAGGGCTTTTCCGCCCTTTCGCTTTAGTTTTCCTAGCCATTTTGTTAAATTTCTATGGTGTGTTTATTCACCGTCTTTCTTTTGTTTCCTCCTTTCCCCTCCTTCCTCTATATCAATTAGAATTTGATGTTAACAAATATTTTTGACACTTATAGATGAGACCTGTTTATTGGACTTTTAATGAGTATTTGTATTACTTGTTGTAAGTGTCCACCTTAGGTTCTTAAGAAACCTTTTCAATAAAATGTCCTCTTTAAGAGATCAAAGCTGCTTAGTAGGTTTCTAATCACCTGCCTTCCAATGTCCACTTATTGAACTTTGCAGGGAATTCTGTTATTAAAGTAAATGTCCTTTCAATTTTATTCCTTTTCTTGGTTTTGTATATACAAATGGAAAAAAAAGGACCATTATAATACTGCCTTCAGCATTTTACTACAGGTCTTGCTTTCTTTATTGACCTTATGAGATTTGTAAACCATTGTCTTTCTTATAATAAAGGTAGATTTACTGCTACTGCATTAGATTCATTTTCATTTTATTAGGAGACAGAGAAAATAAATTTTACTTAGCTCTCCGAAGACTTGCTTTTCTTCATTGCATGGACTTTATGCTGGTGTAGCGCCGGCCACTCAAGCTGTGCACAGACAGTCCTGCTCCAGTGTGTCCAGCCCCAGTCTTCCTAGAGCGCTCCTTCTGAGCTAGTGCTGGTGGTTCTGCTTGTTGGATGCTACTCCAGTGACAGGTCCGCTTCCCTCGGTCTCAGGGACACACTCTCTCTCTCTGCGTTACACGTGCGGGCTGCGGACACTGCACAGTCTTATTCCATCACCACAACTCTTTATCTCTGCCTCTCACTTGCCTGCAAACGCCATCTTCACCCGCTCACAGCCGACCTTCGCGGCTTAGCACGTAATTTCCGGTCACTCCCCCCTCCACTGAATCCTGTGTGTCAATGACACGTCTCCCCCAGAGTATGTTACATTTACAACAACCCATTGCTTCCCGTCTTTTTGCCAGCTCTCAATCCATGAGCATGATTTGACATGACCTATCCCTCATAAATCCATGTTGACTCCTTCTCATAATCCTGTTCAAATAGACATGCTCTTTTAAATTGTCCCTTATTAACCCTTCTAAAAGCTTCCCCACTACAAATGTGGGGCTCACTGATCTACAATTCCCTGGATTTGCTCTTGCTCCCTTTTTAAATAAAGGTATCACATCTGCTTTTCTCCAGTCATCTGGAAGAGACCCTGTGTTGACTGAATCTTGAAAAATTAGATACAATGATTTGGCTATTACAGAACCCAGTTCCCTCATTACCCTTAGATGTATTCCATCAGGACCTGGGGCTTTATTGACATTTATTTTTTCCAACTTCTTTTGGATTTCTTCCTGTGATAACCAGTTATTTGGTGAAGGTAGTGTAGCCCCATTATGTTGCAGTGACCCAACCATGGGTACCTCCCTTGTGTATACCAAAGAAAAGAACCTATTTAGCTTATCTGCCTTTTCCTGGTCGCTAATTATCAGGCGGCCTGTGTCACATTGTAATGTTCCTGTAGCTTCCTTCGTGGCCTTCTTCCTATTAAAATATTTTAAAAACATTTTAGGGTTAGTCTTACTCTCCTTTACAACTAACTTTTCATTTTCTATTTTAGCAAGTTTAATAGCCCTTTTGCAAGCCTTGTTAATTTCCTTGTATTTACATAAAGCAGTCTCTGTCCCCTCTTGTTTGTATACTTTAAAACGCTTGTTTTTTACTCCTCATCTTCATCTTTAATTCATTGCTAAGCCACATGAGTTGTGATTTACTCCTTCTACTTTTATTTCCACATGGTATATGGTGATAAGTATGTATATTTAGAAAGGTTTTGAACGTTGTCCATTTATGCTCAGTATTTTTACCTGTCAGTTCTCTGTCCCAGTCTATACGTTGTATCACTGCCCTTAGACCATTAAAATCTGCCCTTTTAAAATTAAGAGTTTTCGTTAGCCCCTTACAGTTATGTTTTTTTAATTCAATCTCAAATGAGACTGTGTTGTGATCACTGTTTCCCAAAGGTTGCCCTATTTCCACATTTGATACTATATCAATATTATTTGTGATAACTAAATCTAAGTTTATTTTATCCAGTTTATTTCAGGGTAATTAAAATCCCCCATTATTAGAACTAGACCATGCTTAGCTGCATTTACAATCTGTAACAAGAACTGCATTTCCTCTCTTTCAATTACATTTGGGGGTTTATACTCCTACTAATATTCTTTTAGAATTTGCTCCTCGACTATTTAACTCTATCCACAAACATTCAACATTACCGCTAGTTCCAACATAAATATCTTCTCTTCGCTTAAATTCACGCTTAACAAACAGACAAATCCCTCCTCCTCTTTTACCATTACCTCTATCCTTCCTAAATAGGTTATAACAATCCAGATTAACAATCCAGCCATGAGATTCATCCCACCTCGTTTCAGTAATGCCTATTAAATCCCATTTCTCATTAACTGCTAATAATTCGAACTCTCACATTTTTCCTGGTAAGCTTCTGGCATTAGCAAGCATACACTTTATGTTATGAGTCTGTGGTTCTGAATTGCCTGCCACTGTACTTGAGTTACTTAGCAATATCTCCCTATTGACTGTACTCACCCTCCCCCATCTCCTCCCAAATGACTAGTTAATAAGTTCCTTACCCCTCTATACTTACTACCCCATTACTTCTATCTTGTCCTTCCCCCCACCTACTAGTTTTAAAAACTCCCCCAGCCGTTCTACCATCCTATCCCCTAGCACAAAAGCTCCCTCATCATTAAGGTGCAATCCATCCCTGCTATAGAGATTGTACCCAAGTGAGAAGTCAGCCCAGCGCTCTAAAAAAAAACCTGCTGGCTTGCAGTGAGCAGATTTATTTTAAGTAGTAAAACATATCTTATAAGCACTGTTATATAAATAGTAAAATACAGAAAGCTCCTTCAAGTGTAATGCAAATGTATGTTCAGAATTATACCAGTGTATTTCCATAAACACAAAAGGATACTTTAGATTTCTAAAAGACACATGGTTCACCTTGTCGTGGTGAACGGTCTTGTGTACTTCGATGGAGCTATGAGCTATATTAAGTAGGGTCAGCCACTTTTTGTTTTATTGCATTCAGTCAGACACAATTTATAAACTCTGGTGCATCAACTGTGGATTAAATCACAGATAGAAGTTAGTAGGCAGTTAGGAAAATAGTATTGGGTGGGCCAGTTTAACAGAATGGCTGAATTTTTCAGAAAAAAAATATAAGCAAACTAAATTATTCAAAAACGTATAGTATTGATGACACTACACTCAAAAACATAACTTACAAATTACTATGTATTTTAGAAGGCTAGGCAATTTTTATATTATAATATATAAACCATTTTTTTGTAGGATGTTGAAAATCTTTTTGATAGTTAGTTAGCCACTTTTATACAACTGAAAAGTCATTTGCTTCAGGTGTGGAACCTGGAGACCACAAAATAAAGAAAATCATGGTTCATATTGGAATAATGCTGCAGAAATAAAGGTTTCTTCATAAAGGTTGCTGTAGATTTAAAAATATTATCCAGCCATCTACTGACTAACTAATTTGATGCAAAACAAGTTTAAAATGATTTAGATTACTGTAATTATATTTTGCCAGTAACAGCAGCCCACTTGGAAAATTTAACATTGATGCAATTAGTTCTTAGTTGCATCACTCAGTTAGAGGAACCTCTAAAACTTCACAAATATTAAATCAGGAGAAGCACCCCATGTATCTTGCTTTAAACTTGTTTTAGATCAATGCCAAACAGTATCAGTTTATAAAAACACTATGCAAAAGGGTGTTTTTTTTTATTTTTTATCTTGTCCTGACCAGTTCGACTGTGCCTGGAAGCCTCCGCTAGACTCATCTTCAACACCAAACGATCAGTGTCTGCAGCTTCTCTCTGTCAATCACTCCACTGCATTCCCATAGCTTCCAGAATCAAATTTAAAATCATGACCCTAACATATAAAGCCCTCAACAACAGTGCACCCCCTAATATCTCTGCTCTTGTTTCAAAATACTCTCCCAACTGCCCCCTTCGATCTGCTAACAACCTTCTTCTTTCCTCCTCTCTCATCACCTCCTCTCACTCCCGTCTTCAAGACTTTTCTAGTGCAACCCCTTCTATTTGGAACTCCTTGCCCCGCTCCATTAGATTATCTTGCTGCCTCAAAACCTTTAAAAAAATACTAAAAACACACCTGTTTAAAAAATCTTATCACCTTTAGCCTTAAGATGTACAACTGAATGTTCCACAGCTTAATAACACCTATACCCACATTCTACAGTACAACACACAGACACCTCCACTTGACTGAACCAATTGCTGTCACCCTGCCATCTTGCATTTGTCACACCTAAACCCTTAGATTGTAAGTTTGCGAGATTTTCAATCCTGTGTCAGTGCCTTGGAAACAAGCTCTATGTACATTTGATTTAATGCTCAAAAACAGGGCCCTCCATTCTTTACAAGGTGTTAAATTTGTTTTTTGCTATGTACTTAAACCCTGTACAGCGCTACGGAATATGTTGGTGCAATATAAATAAAGATAATAATAATAATAATAATAATAATAAACCTTTGGAATATATACACACAGAGGATGCTCTGATGCAGATGTGTCTGGAGGGGTAAAGAACAATTCAGCATACTAACCTAGAAGGTTAGAACTATGAACTAAGGCAAACTAGAGGTGGTCAAACATGAGTTGACAAGATTAAACATTGACCAGACCATCTTATTTGCCTTCTGAGGAATCTATATGTGGACCAAGAAGCCACGGTCTGATGACTAAAAATAAGGAGGAACTAAAGGGCTTATTGATGAGGGTGAAAGAAGAGCGTGCAAATACTGGCATACTACTTAATGTTAAAAAGTCAAATATCATGGCAAACAACAATTTCAGTTCCTGGAAAATAGATGTATTCCCAGAAGTAACATATAGATGTAAGAGCTGGACCATAAAGAAAACTAAGTCCCGTAGAATTGATGCCTTTGAATTATGGTGTTTCAGAAAACTGCTTAGAGTTCATTGGACTGCAAAAAGATCCAATCAATCAGTATTACAGGAAATTATAAAAAGCATTTCACAGAATGTTTGATAATGAGGCTAAAACTCACACATTTTGACCATATCATGGGAAGACAGGATTCCTTTGAGAAAACTTTGATGCTGGGAAAGATTAAAGACAAACAAAGAAGGGGATGTGTCACAACCTACTACTTCTGTTAAGTTTGATAAGAAGTAAGTTCAAACCTGCTCATTAGGACTGTGTGGTTCATTGTTTATTCTTGATAGCAGGAACAGAACCTAACAAGCTTACATCCACAAAAGCACACAGGAACCCGTAGAGTCAACCAGCCAATGTTACCAATACAGGTTCAGCAGCAATAATCCCAATACTAAAGATTAGCATTTCCTCAGAATGAAACATACAAGTAAAGTGTGCAGTTCAAACTGCCAACTAGTTTATTGATGGTGGTACAGCATACTTATGCATAACACAGTCCAATCATGTACAGTCAGGGGAAGTCGGTCCATCAAGTGATGTCACCTTCTTAATCACTCCCTTGGTCCTGGAGCCTAACTGAGTACTCAGTCTTATTGGCCCTTTTTTAAAGGCTTTTAAGGGGGTATCCGATCAGATAAGGAGCCGAGAAATTATTTCTGATGGTGTATGTAACCTTCTATATGCCCCATTACTGTTAGGTGTATGTCTCTTGAAGAATCATTAGTGTTCTCCAACACCGGGACCTAGCTCGCCTTTATGCTGGTCCCCAGCAGATATTAGTGGGAAGCGAGACATACTAGCAGGTACCCTATAGGCAGCTTGCGGTCACATGTGTGGTCTGTGATTGCTCCAGGCTGGGACAAGTTACCTAAGAATTGTAGAGGGTTGGAGAGCTAGTCTAACCGATTCTGAAGTAACTAACATGAGTAGTGGTAGAGTGCAGAGCCGGTAGGGTTGGGCTTTGGGAGACCAAGTTACATGCAGGGACAAGTTACCCCTGGTTTCAGGGCGCAGTTCTATGGGGGAATCAGTGCCAGACACTTTGAGAGTGCATAGCCGGTAATGGACGCTTCTATGTGTGGAGAACAAGACCAGGGGTATTCAATTTACAAGTCAGTCATGGCTTTCATGAATTTATTATGTGCTATCAAACAGAAATCAAATGGAGTATCGACAATAAGCACTTGATCCCAGTTAAACTCACTAACTAACTACTTCAGCATCCTGTTTTGACAAGTGCTCAGACCAGCCTTAAAGTGATATAAAGTGACATAAAGTGATGTTATTTAGAACAATAAAATACCAGTTAATCCCATCTTGTTTCCCCATTCATACCTAAGTGTCCATTGTCCCCTGGTGACAGCCAGCTCTTCCCCCAACAGACTGAATCCCCTACAACCAAGCACCTTGTAACTGGTGACCCCTCCTCCCCAGCACACCAGGAAACATAGTTTATTACACTCCCTGAGGAAAATGCAAAATTTCAATATCAATCATGACTGGTTACCAACTTTACATCAATAAATTCACACAACAATACAATAACTCTGATTAACACCATATTGTGGCCCCCTCCATGAACAACTTGGCTTACCCACACAACATGGCACCCAATAATCATGTAGCTGTCTAAGTTCAAATGTCCAGGCTGGGTGGGCATGCTAGCCATGGCGTTGATGTCTCCCTACCAGAACTGCACAATTCAGCACCAGCGTGATTCCAGCAACGCTATCCCAGACCTAAAGACCCTCAGATAGCCTGGTCCCCAGTGCAGCTGACGATTCACCAGACATGGTGGAGAGAGGCACAGGAGATGGTGCAGCAGCTGAGGAGTAATGCTGAGGCGCAGGCACACTGACTACGTGGCCTAATGCTTGTAAGCAGACAAGCGGCGCACACAAACACTTTGAAATCAGAGTAATCTGAGAGAGTGAAGGAGCCTGGAAGCATTGTAGGAGTGGAGGATTGATAATGCAGTGCAGGCATGTTGATTGTGCTCCCTGACTCGTAGAAACAGAGGGCTTGCCTCAAATCACTGCTTTGCTCCAGGTCCAGAGACTTTTGTGATGCATAGTCATTTTTTCCAGTCAATTTTATAACCCTACCTTCTTTGACACCATAGTAGGGATCCACCCCTCACCAATATGTGGCCAATCAAAATAATCTCAGACAATACACCCGATAATGTTTCACCAATAGATGTTTGAGATACAGCATCAAAATCCCTTTCTGTCATAGATACTGAGATGCACAAGAGAAGGCAAACCATATAATGACCACCCCACATGGTGCACCAGCAATACACTCCATCGATCAATGATCCATGATCACACTGCGAGGACTAGCCCCTCCCCAAGGCTAATGGATATTCATATTTTTTTACATGGACTAATAAAAGTTACATTTTAACTTAATTTCCCGTGTCTGAGTTTGCAAAAGGGAAATCTTTGTTGATACTATATTGGAAACTACAAGAATCTCTATAATTTAACAGAGATTTAGTTTTGCTGTAAAAAAATAGGTAATTACTAAAGTTCAACATGAAAAATAACAAATCTATTTCCTCTACGGGAAGTAAAACACAATAAAGTGTGGGTAAAAACCCCCACCCATTCTTCCTCATTATTATTTTCCCCTAAAGATAAAATAAATACACATAATTTATCACACTTGGAATATTCAATGCAGTTGGAATCTCCTTTATCACAAAGTAAAATAAAGGATATTTCCAACATGGATACTTTGAACTCTGTATCCTTTAAAGAAGATGAGATGTTTCCTACCTCTAGCTTGAATAAACTTCTGTCATTTTTCCAAAATTCTCTTATATTAGAACTGACAAAATAAATATTTAATATTTTAATATAAGCAATGAATTGAATTCTAGAACATGTGGAAGAGTTGGAGAACCATTTAAAGCGGAGACAAAGTTAATCAAAGCCAAAATTGTAAAAAAGGAGGACTTTTCCAGACGGTTTAGCTTGTGCAGTAGAGTCCCAGGGACTTATATTTCTAATGAATTGCCTTCCTTTGTATTAGACTTATTTACATACAGTGCCTTGAAAAAGAGTTCAACCCCCTTGGCATTTTCTCAAGTAGTGTTGCTTAGCAGTGTGTTTGGGGTCATTGTCCTGCTGGAAGGGGAACCTCCTTCCTAGCCTCAAATCACGCACAGAGTGGTACAGGTTTTGCTCAAGAATATCCCTGTATTTAGCACCATCCATCTTTCCCTCAACTCTGACCAGTTTCCTAGGGCCAGCTGCTGAAAAGCATCCCCACAGCATGATGCTGACACCACCATGTTTCACTGTGGGAATGGTGTTCTTTGGGTGATGTGAAGTGTTGGGTTTGCTCGAGACATAGTGTTTTCTTTGATGGCGAAAAGTTACATTTTAGTTTCATCAGACCAGAGCACCTTCCTCCATACATTTTGGGAGTCTCCCACATGCCTTTTTGCAAGATCAAAATTTGCCATTTTGTTTTTCGCTAAAAGTAATGGCTTTCTTCTGGCCACTCTGCCATAAAGCCCAACTCTATGGAGCGTACGGCTTATTGTCGTCCTATGTACAGATACTCCAGTCTCTGCTGTGGAACTCTGTAGCTCCTCCAGGGTTACCTTAGGTCTCTGTGCTGCCTCTCTGATTAATGCCCTCCTTGCCCGGTTCGTGAGTTTTGGTGGGTGGCCGTCTCTTGGCAGGTTTGCCGATGTGTCATGTTCTTTCCATTTGGTTATGATAGATTTGATGGTGCTCCTGGGGTTCATCACAGATTTGGATATTGGACTCTATTATTAGGAAGGTAGACAGGGCAATTTGTCACCCAGATCCCAGCAATCGAACAGTTTGCTGTCTCCCGGGTGCTCTGGTTCGGCATGTTGCGGATCGGGTGGATAAATTATTGGGAGGGGCTGGTAATGAACCGGCGGTCTTGGTACACATTGGTACCAATGACAAAGTTAGTGGAAGATGGAGCGTCCTAAAGAATGATTTTAGAGAATTAGGGAATAAGCTTAAAGCAAGGACCTCCAAGGTAGTATTTTCTGAGATACTACCAGTGCCACGTGCTAGCCCAGGGAGGCAGAAGGAGCTTAGGGAGGTTAATGCGTGGCTAAAAAAGTGGTGCAGTGCAGAGGGTTTTGGGTTTTTAGAGCACTGGGCTGACTTCTCACTTGGGTACAATCTCTATAGCAGGGATGGATTGCACCTTAATGATGAGGGCGCTTTTGTGCTAGGGAATAGGATGGTAGAACGGCTGGGGGAGTTTTTAAACTTGTAGGTGGGGGGGAGGGACTATATAGAAGTATTGGGGTAAATAGGGTAGAGAGGGAAAGGGATGAATTATTTACCCATGGGGGAGGAGAAGGGGGGAGGGTTACAATAGAAAGTAGGGAGATATTAATTGGGGCCTCAAATACAGTGGCAGGCACTTCACATCAGCAGAGCCATAGCAACATAAAGTGTATGATTGCAAACGCAAGAAGTTTGCCTGGGAAAATGAATGAGCTAGAAATATTAGCAGTACAAGAAAAATGGGGCTTAATAGGCATTACGGAAACATGGTGGGATGAATCTCATGACTGGACTGTTAATCTGGATGGTTATAACCTATTTAGGAAAGATAGGGGAAATGGTAAAAGAGGAGGAGGGATCTGTCTTTATGTTAAGCCTGAATTTAAGCCTATAGTTAGAGAAGATATTTATGCTGGCACTAACAGCATCATTGAATCCTTGTGGGTTGAGCTAAATAGTGGAGGAGCTAATTCTAAATGCATATTGGTGGGAGTATGCTATAAACCCCCAAATATAGCTGAAAGTGAGGAAATACAATTATTGTTACAGATTGGAAATGCAGCTAAGCATGGGCAAGTTCTAATAATGGGAGACTTTAATTACCCTGATATAAACTGGATAAACGAGACCAGCAGCTCAGCTAAGGGGAGCAGGTTCTTGAGTACACTCAGGGATCATTATCTAGCCCAGGTAATACAAGAACCTACTAGAAATGGGGCCATCTTGGATTTAGTCATCACAAGTAATATTGATATAATATCAAATGTAAAAATAGGGGAACCCTTGGGGAACAGTGATCACAGGGCTAACTTTAATGGGCTACGGGCAGCAATACAACATATAGACTGGGACAAAGAACTTACAGGGAAGAATACTGAAAATAAATGGACAACATTCAAATCCTTACTAAATAAACATACTCATCAGCATGTACCATGTGGAAATAAAATAAATAGGAGTAAATCACATCCCATGTGGCTTAACAATGACTTAAAGATCATGATGAGGAAAAAGAAATATGCATTTAAATTATACAAGAAGGAGGGAACAGAGGCATCTTTATGTGACTATAAGGAAATCAACAAGGCTTGCAAAAGGGCTATTAGACTGGCTAAAATAGAAAATGAGAAGTCAGTTGCAATGGAAAGTAAGACTAACCCTAAAATATTTTATAAATATATTAATGGGAAGAAGGCCAGGAAGGAATCGATAGGACCATTACAATGTGACACAGGCCATCTGATAATTAGTGACCAGGAAAAGGCAGATGAGCTAAATAGGTTCTTTTCGTCGGTTTACACAAGGGAGGTACCAGTGGTTGGGACGGACACTGCAACATAATGGGGCTACACTACCTTCACTAAATAATTGGTTAACACAGGAAGAAATACAAAAGAGGTTGGAGAAAATAAATGTTAATAAAGCCCCAGGTCCTGATGGAATACATCCAAGGGTACTGAGGGAGCTGGGTTCTGCAATAGCTAAACCATTATATCTAATCTTTAAAGACTCGCTCACTACAGGGTCTCTACCAGATGACTGGAGAAAAGCAGAGGTGATACCTATATTTAAGAAGGGATCTAGAGCATATCCGGGGAATTATAGACCAGTGAGCCTCACTTTTGTAGTTGGGAAGCTTTTAGAAGGGTTAATAAGGGACAGAATACAAGAATATGTCTATTTGAACAGGATCATAGGTAGCAGTCAACATGGATTTATGAAGGAAAGGTCGTGTCAGACCAATCTAATTAGTTTTTATGAGGAGGTTAGTAGGAACTTGGATCAGGGCAACTCAGTGGATGTAGTCTTTTTAGATTTTTCAAAGGCATTTGATACAGTGCCACATGGAAGACTAGTGAGCAAACTAAGGGATACAGGAATTGCAGTAAATATCTGCTCATGGATCGAGAGCTGGCTAAAAGACAGGAAGCAAAGGGTTGTTGTAAATGGAACATACTCCGATTGGTCTAATGTGATAAGTGGGGTTCCTCAGGGCTCAGTATTGGGTCCTCTCCTTTTTAACATATTTATTAATGACATTGAAGTAGGACTCGAATGTAGTGTCTCCATTTTTGCTGATGACACTAAGTTGTGCAAGGTAATAAAATCAGATAATGATGTACTTTCCCTACAAAAGGATTTGCATAAATTAGAGAAATGGGCGGCTAAATGGCAGATGAGATTTAATACAAATAAATGTAAGGTTATGCATTTGGGAAGGAACAATAGCCAAGCAATCTATAATCTTAATGGAGCAAATCTAAGGGTATCAGATATTGAAAGGGATTTGGGAGTACTAGTGGACAACCACCTAGGTAACAGCGCTCAAAGCCAAGCAGCGGCTGCAAAGGCAAATAAAATATTAGCATGTATTAGGAAGGGTATAGAAGCCAGGGAAGAAGATATAATTCTGCCACTATACAAATATCTAGTACGCCCTCATTTGGAATATGGAGTACAATTTTGGGCACCACCTCACAAAAAAGACATTTTAGAGTAAAAAAGTACAGAGAAGGGCTACAAAACTAATAAGGGGAATGGAGGGGCTAAGTTATGAAGAAAGACTAGCAAAATTAAACTTATTTTCGCTAGAAAAAAGGCGTCTAAGAGGAGATATGATTACGTTATATAAATACATCCAGGGTCAATATAAGGCTTTGTCAAGTGAACTTTTTGTAGCAAGAGATTTTCAACTGACAAGAGGACATCCGTTGAGGTTAGAGGAAAAAAGATTTCACCTTAAACAAAGAAAAGGGTTCTTCACAGTTAGGGTGGTTAAACTGTGGAATTCTCTACCAAAGGAGGTGGTGACAGCGAATTCGATAGACAACTTCAAAAAGGGGTTAGATATATTTCTGAATAAAGAGGGCATTCAAGGCTATCCTAGATAACTAGCAAGGAATATTGATCCAGGGAGAAATTTGATCGCCAGTTTCTGGGGTCAGGAAGGAATTTTGCTTTTTTTTCCCCTTATGAGACAATTGGCAAAGTTTCAATGGTTTTTTTTTTTTATGTTTGCCTTCCTCAGGATCAATTAACAATAATTAACAATTAACAATAATAATAAATAGTCCAAATTAAAAAGATCAATAGAGATCTAAAAAGGTTGAACTTGATGGACTAACTCTTTATTCATTCTCCAATACTATACTATTAATAATTATTTAATCAATAATTTAATTAATAACTAATCCGCATATTGCAGATCAGAGGAGATCTTAACAGGTTGAACTTGATGGACTGAAAGTCTTTTTTCAACCTTAATTACTATGTAACTATGTAACTATGTAACTATGATATTTTTGTATAACCCAACCCTGACTTGTACTTCTCAAAAACATTGTCCCTTACTTGTTTGGCGAGTTCCTTAGTCTTCATGGCAGTGTTTGGTTAGTGGTGTCTCTTTCTTAGGTGTGGCAGCCTCTGGGGCCTTTCAAAAAAGGTGTGTATATGTAATTACAGATCATGTGACACTTAGATTGCACACAAGTGGACATCATTTCACTAATTATGTGACTTCTGAAGGTAATTGGTTGCACCAGAGCTTTTTATGGGCTTCATAACAAAGGGGGTGAACACATACGCACATGCCAATTTTCTGTTTTTTTACATAGTTACATAGTTACATACCTCTAGTAGTAATTAAGGTTGAAAAAAGACTTTCAGTCCATCAAGTTCAACCTTTTAAGATCTCCTCTGATCTGCAATATGCGGATTAGTTATTAATTAATTAGTTGTTAATTATTCATCAATTCTTTAATTATTTATTTTTTATTTTATTTATTTCTAAAAAATAGTTTTATGTATATATTGTTCTCATTTCACTTCACCAATTTAGACTATTGTGTTCTGATCCATCACATAAAATTCAGATTAACAAGACATTGAACTTAAGTCTGTAATGTAACAAAATCGGTAAAAAGTCAAGGCACTGTATTTAGTCAAACCTGAGAAACAATGGGATAACATTCTCAAAAGGATATATAGGATTTTACTCCCTAGTGTTTTGACAGGGGATGCTGTCAGAAATGTTATAGTTAAATTCCATTAGTTGAAATACAAAGAGGCAGTGTGGAAAGCCTCAAGGCATGAGTCTAAATTTTAAGCACAGTTTGAAAATGTAGGCATATTTACTGATTTAACAGGAGACATTCTAGCTAAGAGAAAAACATTCCAAGAAATTACTAAAGCTTTGAGAATAGAGAAAGTTTCCTACAAATGGGGGTTTGCACCTAAATTGATTGTGATTAAAGGAAATCAGAAAAAGATCATCAATACAGTTATTGAAGGTGAGGAGATTTTAAGAGAATGGCAAATACCATTTGTGGAAACAATTCATCAAAACAACTCGACATGTATATTACAATTCTAGATTAGAAAAAGTTTTGGAAAGGAGGATATGATGCTCGCCAATTTGATATTAATTAGATTTAGATATTCTATTATTACTCAGTTGGGATTAAGAATATTTGGATACAGATATAAGAAAGCTTATGAGCTAAAGAACAGATGGGAAAATGTGTTTCATATTTCTTTAAGATCGAAAAAGACTTTAAAACGGTTCTTTAACATTAGAACTAGAGGTCTCATTTGCCTTTTTTTTCACTATGTCGCCGTAAGAAAATTGTCTATGCTTTTTTTTCCCACTTGCATTTATTAAGTAATTCATGTACGGGTACTTTTTATAATTAATTTAGATACTAAAGCTCAGTCATGGTGATGTTTTTAAATTTAGAGATGACCTTTAAGATTGTATTTAAATTCACAGCATCTATTAAAGCATAAAATGAGTGCACTTGTGGCAATGGTGTTTTTTTTTTTTTTTTTTTATGTCGATGATATTTATAAATGAAATGGTCACTAAGGATTGGTTACTATGAAGAAGTTCTCATATTGAGAGAGGTATTCTTAAGATTAAAAATTACATTTCATATTATTCGTTTCAAAATAATTTGGAGAAAATTACATTAGAATTAGAGTTTGTAAGAACACTGTCAATAAGACAAGCTTGTACACTAAAAAATGCTCAAAAAGAATACAAAATTAAATTAAAATTGCACAACATTAGTTGGTTAATAATGAGCAGAATGGGATTGTAGAATACAGTTTTTTGCAGTAGATATGTTTTTAGTTTTTTTTGGAGCTAGTTAAACCCTGATGGAATACGCAAGAGTTCTGTGTATAAAAATTGTCATTGAAAGCAGTTTTCTGGATGGGAGACAGTAGGGGTGGGGGGTTAGAGTTACTTACGGTCTATCTTAGATCCTTTGCCAATAAGTAATTACCAGTGAGATATTGTTTAAAGTATAATGTACAGCTGTATGTATGATGTATATAGTTATGTTGTTAATAGAGCAAAAGTGGGGGATTGTGTGGGGAGAGGATATTCTTGGAGTGTCTTGAAGTTTGATAAATGGGTATAGAAAATAATCTCTCAGAATGTCTAGGGGTTAAATTCACCATTCAAAAGACAGATAGCCATAGATCAATTTCAAAGAGCAATATGCCCCAAATAACAGACAAAATAAGTTTCTTACTATTATTTTGAAAATTTTAAATTACATTTAAAAAAGATAGGCACCACGGTTATCTGTGGGGATTTTAATATGGTAATTAACCCTGGGTTAGATAGGAAATCTTGTAAATGTCCAAATCCAGACCCACAGGTAGTAAGAAGAGCTAAAGTGTTTCATGATAGTCTTATGAAATATGAACCGTATGATGTTTGGAGGTTGCTCCATGGGAATGAAAAAGATAGATTGAAAGACTTATATATAAAGGGAAGAAACCAAGACTTAAATCTACCATAGTAAAAAGAAGCTTTTCTAAAGGTGGTATTGCATCCCCATGCATAAAAGCTTCATATATAGCAGTAATGTTATCTCATTTTATTAAATGATCTTCCCTTAAAATAATACAGGTTTGTTACAGATCTAAAATGCACAAACATCTAATGAACTTATCAAACAATGGCTTTGGCAAGATAACAGTATGCTTTTGTTGGTTAGAAACTCAGTTCTGGCAAAACTGGTTTTAAACTATGGTTTACATGGAATAAGAAATTAAACTTGTCCATATTCCCCTCACCTGGTATCCGATTATGACTGGTTGAGTAAGAAACTTGGATTACCCTACATGTGGATTTGGGATATACCGGCACCCGGTATATGCTAATGCTGTGACGTTACATGCACGCCACGTCAAGACGCCAGAAGGAGCACAAGGCAGGTGCAGCAGCGTCAGATGCAGGTAAGTGAGGGGAAAGGGAGAGGGAGGGGGGGGTTAGAGGGTAGGATGAGGGGGGGTTTAGAATAAGGGGGGTTGGAGAGATACGGGGGGGTAGAGAGACACAGGGGGTAGAGAGACACAGGGGGTAGAGAGACACGGGGGGAAGAGACAAGGGGGGGGAAGAGACACGGGGGGGGAAGACACGGGGGGGGGGGGGGGGGGGGAGTGACTCGAGTATAAGCCGAGGGGGCCCTTTTTAGCCGTAAAAAAAAGGGCTGAAAAACTCGGCTTATACTCGAGTATATACGGTAAACCAAAAGATTTTAAAAAATCAAGCACTTACAGAAGTATATTTTAAAATCACGAAAAAAAAAGATGGCACTTAGCCCCATCCAAAATTGTGATAATGAGGAAGGAAAGCAATCTAGGAAAATGTTGGAGATTTTGTTAACAAAAAAGGCTCACATAAACATATTTGGTGGGAATGTAATTAAATCAAGAATTTGTGGTTTTCATGTTTTAAATATACTTTCAAGATTAGTACTAAAATTATCAGTCCAACACCTGAAAATTGCTTAATTTCATATATTTTCAGATAATCTTGAATATGTAGAAAATACCTTTATTATTCAAACAGTAGTAGTGGTAACATGGTCAATAGCTAAAAACTGAAAACAAATTTATATTCATAGTTACATAGTTACATAGTAATGAAGTTAGTGAAGTTTTAACAGAGTTGTAGAAAAATAGATATTTAGAAAAAGATCTCAGTAATTTGGGCATTAAGATCTCTAAGGGAAATAATTGGTCTATTTGGAATAAGCAAAAACAATCAGATGTATAGGTAATTAAAACCCCCCTTCCTCCATGTTTGATTGCATGAGTACTTGTATACGTTTTCCTTCTTCTTCCTTTTTTCTTTATTAGTATGTTTGCTGTACACATGTTATTGTCTGTAAATTAGTTTTTTGTGCTGTAATATGTGTTTATAAAAAATAATAAATAAAGAAAAAACAAAGTGTCCAGGTTGAGAGGAAAATGTCAGGGAAGAGAAAGAAGAAAGAATATCAGTAGTCCATGTTAATCAAGGGCTATTGATCCCTGAGAAAACTGGCTTTGAAAAAATGGTACTTGAATAAGGAAGCCCGAGGACTGGGGCCCAGGGTATTTTCCCACAAAATACCCTGGGCCCCAGGACATCACAGGATGACAGAGGTGGATAGATGAGGCCATTGAAGCAAATAACATGAGCTTTATGAATCTCACAGGGGCAGTGACTGACAGCTGTGATATATTTACTACAAATATACATTAAATCCCATCCTTGATATTAAAATGTGTCAGTCACACAGTCTGCAGTCTGAGTTCACCAGACATCTCTGCACAATAGACACCCAGAACCTACTGTAAAACGTGATTAAAATAAGAGCATATACCACTCAAATATTAACTACTGATTATGTTATCTAATACTGAAAATTCTGATATAGTAGAATAATTCAAAGTAACACAAAACAGAGAACTGAGGAAACGTTAGCTACTATGTATTTTTGTATGTAAATAATGGAGAAGATTGTGATAGTCAATAGGTGAAAAATAGTAATGTGACCAGACATCTATGTTTCTCTGATTGAGAACTCTGACTCGATGAAATGTTTATCTCAGAAATGTTCTCATATTAGTCAGCAGGTGAGTTATTACGAAAGGGCTTTTATCCTGAGTGTATGCGTCCAGTCCAGTGCATTAGTCCAGTGTATACTCAATTCAGTTTGCACTATGCCTTAACAGTGTTTGTGTGTACCCCTGTGCTTATTTACTATACTTGGCAATGGGGTTTGAGCTAGTAATACATTAGTTAAAAACAGTGTCGTTATATAAAATATAATTACTGAGGTGATTTGCTGATTTTACCCACCCCTACAACACTAATGTATGATTTCAGTTAGATTGTGACTATAGTTTGATGGTCTAGTGGTAACCATGGCTTTCAACTATGACCAGTGGCAGAGATGGAATACTGAGCATTGTGACATCATCACTAACTGGCTACTTAAAGCCTCACCTTGTTCAAGGTTCTTTGTCCTTGAGATTGTTCTAATAATAGGTAGGTCATGTGCTTTCCTCCTCTTACATGTCATTAATGAAAATAGATTGGGTTAATGTGGTGATATTAGAAAGATTATATAAAAGACAAAGATCAGAGAGAGAGGACTTGGGTATCTGTAAATAAAGGGTGACTAGAACATGAAATCATGTATGTTTATTTGCAAAAGGATTGATATTTGTACTGTCCTTCTCAAAGATATGATAGTGACATGCACAAAAACATAATTTATTTGTTATCATTTATATGAATATTAATTATTGTCCATTGTCCTCGTTGTTGGAGAAGTAAGTATTTTGAGTCTCTAACTCTTCTCTTCCATCTCTATGACTAGTAATTTATTATTACCCCTTTTTTTAACCATTCAATTAAACACCGTAAATGTTCAATATTTTCTAAATAATTTTCTCATTCATGTCATGTAACCTATTTATTATTCTCTCTGATTTATTTCGGGTTGGACTGTTCTTTGTGTTTTTTTCAGAATTATCAGAGAGAGAAAAACTTACAATTTTTTTTAACAACTGGTAAGTACTTTGTGTTTGAGCTATGTCCTTATTTTAAATACTTCTTACAATATGCCCTTTTGTGTACAGTGGTGTGTGACATATTCGTTGCTGTATATACATAATGTAGTGAGTTTGTATTGTTATGTGTTGTGTTTGTTATTATAAATTATATTTCACATTCCTTCTCTCTTTCAGATGTCAGAAGATCACATACTCAGTAAGAAGGTACAAGTCTTATTTATGTTTTAAATAAGCACAAATACTAAGTATACCATAAATATAATGTAAAGGTTGGTTGTTTTAAAATCAATTTGAGTTTTGTATATGTATGCAAGGAATAATATGTTGGTGATAAGAAAATAAGAGCAGTGACATCAATTTTGTATCTCCTTTCTGTAATTACCAGTAATGATGGGGTAGGACTTCTAGGGCTCTAGGTCAGAATGCAGATTATTATATTGAGGCCTTATAGCCCTGCATGTGCTCATACTGCCATTGTACTTAGATATCCAATGAAGATATCACTGTTACTTCTCACTTCTGTTATTTTCTTATTATAACACTACTCCGCAGTTGTCTACAGTGGCATATTACACAAGAAACACTAACCGAACAGTATATGTAGCCAAAGTGAATAGGCCATGAGGCCTCTTATAATCTGCAGAGGAAGCCCATACTGGATACCAGGGTTTGGATATTTATTTGGGTTTTAGGGATATTATCAGCTTTAAATTGCTCAGCAAATGTTCAGTTGTTGCAGGTCCTTGAAGAAACATAAATCAACATTAAAATTAATTTTCAGCATTATAAAAACAAATAAAATACTCTTCCCAGCTATATCTATCTATACACGTACTATTCTATTTCCTTCAATAAATTCTGAAGGTCCTCAAAGGACATTAATGAACAAACTCATGAGAGATTATAATTTTACTAAAACCAGCTACTTCTTCCTTCATAGGTTACTGTACCTATCTGTGTGTGTCTGATAGATAGATAAATAGATAGATAGATAGATAGATAGATATTTGAACAGATGAGGGGGGAATGGGGGATTTCACAGCAAGACGTAATATCTGAGATGGGGATTTGAAGGAGGGCTGTTGAGGAATTAGGGAAGGAAGTATACAGAGAGAGATAGGGAAAAATACATGTGTCTGACCTCCTGGGTTAGAAAAATGTGCTGACAATGAAAGGGTTAAAATAGCTAACTTCCAAGCTCATATACATGGCACTAAACTTTTAAGATTTCTAATAACTAAGTATATTTATTTATGCAATATCTGGGACCTTTGTTATCTCACTTTAAGTAGGGTTTTTTTCTGCCATGTCAGTTACTGCTACCTTAAAATTTTTTTATATAACACTAATTAATAGGTAGTTTTTCTTTTTTCAGATGGACAGATCACAGCAGCAAATTAATAGTAAGTGATTCTGGGGTAAGAATTGCTGGGTCTGTTCATGTTATATTCAATACATAACACATGTAATGGTTATTCACTTACTGAACTCTCCTGAATCTAACACTAAAACACCATATGAAGGTAAACTATATATATTAAGTTTACATGTCACACTTGCTATCAGAAATCTATATTTTAATATTGTTTATTTTTTGTATAAAATAATAACCCAGAAGGGATAATTGATAGGTTCACATGACTCATTGCCATGGCAGCTGAAGAAGCTTGTTGAAAATATTTCTATTGATATTTTTATTATTGGGAGAATTTTGAAAACAAAGACATGTCTTCTAGCTACTGGAATAATTAAACGTTTTTGCATAATATGTACATCAATGAAAATGGCATGTTTAATATATCTAATGGTGTAGAACAAGGAGGTCTAGAGTGTTTTGAGTTAGCGGGTGAGTGAAAAGGTTGATATTTGAGCTAATTTCTGATCATATTTATTTTATTTTTCAGAATTTAAAGATGATGCAAGGTAAGTAGATGCAAAATGTGATAGTCATAATTAAAACTCCAGATACCCATCTCATGTAAATTACTATTCCTTTACCCTGACATCAAAAAATCTTAAAGTAAATAGTAACTAGCGTTGCCACTCTACCCCACTGTAACACACAAAGCCTCTCACTAACTCACTGTGTAAACACAATAGTGTATAGTAATGAAGGAGACAAGCAGAGTTAGACCATAACATAAATATCCCCACTTATTATGTTTCTATAGGACTTATTTATCAAAGAGGTATAAAAATACAAGTCTGATTTTATAAACACCCCCAATAGACACCTAGAAAATGTATCTACAGAGCCCTATTCTTTTACTACAACATTGCCTTTCTTGTGTCACCTACTTCTTTAGCATATCACTTAATGACATATATTTGTTATTTGTTGTCCCTTTCAGATCCACTATGTTTCTATCACCTATATCACACACATCCTTCTAACATTTTAGCAAATAATTGGTTAACGCAGGAAGAAATCCAAAAGAGGTTGGAAAAAATAAAGGTTAATAAAGCTCCAGGTCCTAATGGAAAACATCCAAGGTAACCGAGGGAACTGGGCTCTGTAATAGCCAAACCATTATATCTAATTTTTCAAGATTCACTTAACACAGAGTCTCTACCAGATGACTGGACGAAAGCAGAGGTGATACCTATATTTAGGAAGGGAGCAAAAGCAAATCCATGGAATTATAGACCAGTGAGCCTCACTTCTGTAGTGGGAAAGCTTTTAGAAGGGTCATATACAAGAATATGTCTATTTGAACAGGATTATAAGTAGGATTCAACATGGATTTATGAGGGATAGGTTATGTCAAACAAATCTAATTTGTTTCTATGAGAAGGTTAGTAGGAACCTCGATCAAGGCAACTCAGTGGATGTAGTCATTTTGGATTTTGTAAAGGTTTTTGATACAGTGCCACATGGGAGACTATTGTGCAAACTAAGAGATACAGTAATTGCATAACATTTCTGCTCATGGATCAAGAGCTGGTGTAAAGACAGAAAGCAAAGGGTTGTGGTAAATGGAACATACTCAGATAGAACTAATGTGGTAAGTGGGGTTCCTCAAGGTTCAGTATTAGGTCCTCTCTATTTTAACATATTTATTAATGACTTAAAAGTGGTACTGGAAAGTATTGTCTCCATTGTTGCTAATGACACGAAGTTGTGCAAGGTAATTAAATCAAATAATTATGTACTTTCCCTCCAAAGGGATTTACATAAATTTGAGGAATGGGCATCTAAATGGCAGATGAGATTTAATACAAATAAATGTAAAATTATGCATCTGGGAAGGAAAAACAGTTATGCAATTTATAATCTTAATGAAGCAAATATAGGGGTATCAGACATTAAAAGGGATTTGGGAGTACTTGTGGACAACCGCCTATGTAACAGTTCTTAATGCCAAGCAGCAGCTGCAAAGGCAAATAAAATATTGGCATGTATTAAGAAGGGTATAGAAGCAAGGAAAGCAAATAATATTCTGCCACTATACCAATCTCTAGTACACCCTCATTTAGAATATGGAATACAATTTTGGACACCACTTCATAAAAAGGACATTTTAGAGCTGGAAAAGGTACAGAGGAGGGCAACAAAACTAATAAGGGGAATGAAAGTTATGAAGAAAGGCTAACCAAATGAAACTTATTTTCTCTAGAAAAAAGGTGTGTAAGAGGAGATATGATTACCTTATATAAATACATCCAGGGTCAGTATAAAGATTTGTCAAGTGAGCTTTTGTGCCAAGAGGTTCTCAACTGACAAGAGGACATCCTTTGAGGTTAGAAGTAAAAATATTTCACCTTAAAGAAAGAAAAGGGTTCATCACAGTAAGGGTGGTAATCTGTGGAAATCTCTACCAAAGGAGGTGGTGACAGAGGATTCGATATATAACTTCAAAAGGGACTCGATTTATTCCTAATTAAAAAGGGCATTCAGTGTTATCCTGGATATTTAGAGAGAGTGGTTATTGATCCAGGGAGTAATCCAATCGCCAGTATCTAGGGTCAGGACTTTTTTTTTCTTTTAAGACGATTGGCTAAGTTTCAACTGTTTTTTGTTTCTGTTTGCCTTCCTTTGGATCAATTATTTAACATCTAATCTGCATATTGCAGATCAGAGGAGATCTTAAAAGGTTGAACTTGATGGATTGAAAGATCTTTTTCAACCTCAATACTATGTAATTATGTAACTATATATAGCAATTTCTTCATTCCCACATTTTGATGTGAATCTAACAAACATACATTAGTGCACAGAGTACATAGCTCTCTTTAATATGCATTATTACACTGAATGTTTGTGCTGTCTGAGTGTGAATATGTACAATGTTGTCCCTCGTCTGAGCACCAGATCTCACCCCCTGATAATGAAAAACTGTAAGTGATATTAATTAGGGGTAGCATTTTTTTGTTTTTAGATAATTACAAACATTGCTTATTTTCTGTATAGTAACTGTATACTTGTGTATCCTGTATTTTATATAGTGTGTTAATTTGATGCCTAGAAAAGGATTATTTTGCTTTTTTTATATTTAATATAAACCACGTTAAAATTTGTAAAATCATGACATTTGTTATTATTCTCTGTCATTTATATTGACTGAAATTTTCTATTTGTGTTACTTTTAGAAACACCAACTTAATTGAAAAATTTGAAATGGTGGTAAGTAGATCATGTTTGTGTGTCACGCATTACATTATTATATTAATGATATGGAAGGTTTGCTGCTTTTAATATTAAAATAAGCTTCCTAAGTGTTTTATTTTATTGCATATCTAAAAATAATTTGGAAAATCGAGGGGTGGGAGAGAAACCGCAAGGATCTCTCCTGGTGCAGATTACTCCTATAATTTCAAGTCTAGGTGAAATTCAGCTCAACCTGTTGTCCTCTCACCTGGCGGAACCTCAGAGGTATGAGGTATTAACAGAACATGTGTGGTACTTAGAGATTGGATCCTCAAGTCGTTATCCTGCTTCTCAAGGTTCCCTACTGCCCCTTCTGCTCATCAGTTCTCCGTTGTACTGTCAGTCAAATGACTCAGTATCTACTGTAGTTTAAACTAGCTATGTGGGGGCTAGGGTATCTTAGATACGCGTTGCCGCGAATCAGGGCAAGAAGCGAAAAAAGGGAGGACCGAACTACGTATATTATAAACAGATTTATTTGGCAAATTATAATATACGTAGTTTGGTCCTCCCTTTTTTCGCTTCTTGCCCTGGTTCACCGCAAGATGTATCGTAGATACTCCTAGCCCCCACATAGCTAGTTTAAACTTGAGTAGATACTGAGTCATTTGACAGTACACCTCTCTTTGTCCCGTCAGGTGAGAAAACAACAGGTTTCACCTAGACTTGAAATCATAGGAGTAATCTGCACCAGGAGATCCTTGCACTTTCTCTCCCACCCCTCGATTTTCCAGATCTACATTTGTGATACACCAGAGCTACCAATGTATCCTTGAGAAGCAACAGATCACCACCAGCAGACCCTGTACTCACCATAACCGCCGAAAAGTTACACTGCGCCTTCAAGAGTCTTTTAATCAGGATTGGTAGATGTTTAATTTACGATTATAACTGTTACTTCACCTTTACATTCAGGCCTAATTCTATTGGTCGAATGTGGTATTTGAGACTAGTCACCTTATATCTTACTAGTTACACAACGTTAGTGTTATTGGTAAATCTGTGTTTCTGGATTAGCATTGATTGTCATCCGGGTATTTATTATAACAAGACTTGGTAACTAAGCGCTTGGGCCTCCATATTTGGAAATTAAATATTTACATCTAACTATTAGTCCTAAAAATAATTAGTTTTTACTCACTGAAATCTTAATCAATAAATAGTCTGTACAAATGTCTGTCCCTTGTATCTCATGCACACAGTGTCTCTATAGTACTAGATGTACTAGCCAATCACAGACTGTCCCAAGATTACATAGCATGCTGTTGGGAAAAAGCCTGTAAGTGGCTGGGACACATTCAGTGCTATGTATATATACATATAAGCCACATTAAATTTGAAGCCTGTATGAGAATCATGAGCCCCGCAACAGCTTCAGACTTGAAATTTGGCCAAGTTACAAAGCTATTAAATTCAAGAAGGGCACAAGTTACGGGGTTGAGACGAAATCCCATAAACCATTTGTCGAACATTGGATGCGTGGCTGTGAATGACATCAATTAGTCAAACCCGTAGTTACAGATTTAGATGGAGTCAATGGCAACAGAGATCGGCAGAATTATGTGAAAAATTGGGGTAGGATTTCAAGGTCTTACGGGTTTCAATTACCATTTACGATTGGACCCACATTCCAGAAACAATGCAATATTGATAAAGCCGTAAATATGATATTCTAGTCCATGCGAGTTCCATTATACTGTATGTATTAACATATTGATTGCCAGGATCTATATAACACGGAAATTACACATGAAATAAAGTATTTTATATTGACGATTTGCGAGCTTGAGAATGTTGTGCTATTAATTCTAATAACTAACATCACTTTTCCTTTTATTATAAGTACAGTAGTGTGTGTATATTTGCATTTACAGTGCTACGGATTAGACTTTAACTCACTAGCGGGTCCTCTATAGTACTGGAAGGCTTTTTGGCTCCATTTGCGGGTTACGGGCTTGAACGCCAGTGAATTTTTTGCAATTTAATAGCGTGATTGTAACGTAACAATTACGAGCTTGAAAGAACAAAGGATTTGCGGGCGCGCAGGTTGAATACTTACGTCCCATAGGGTTTTCTCGCACCTACCCCGCAAGTCATCGGCGGGTTGCTTTACGGGACCAATTTAATAGCCGCAATTCTTGCAGGCTACGTTACGGGCTGCAGTTTTCAACGTTGAGGGAATTTAATACGGCTAATAGTATTGCTTATTTGTACTGGTATCTATTGTACTTACTCTGATAAACAGTTCACATCTCTTCTTTCTCTATTCCAGTTATCCAAATCAGACAGCCTAATGGAAAAGGTATGAGTCCCCCCCCCCCAATAGTTACATAGTTACATAGTAATTAAGGTTGAAAAAAGACTTTCAGTCCATCAAGTTCAACCTGTTAAGATCTCCTCTGATCTGCAATATGCGGACTAGTTATTAATTCATTAGTTGTTAAATAATAATAGTATAGTATTTGAGGATGAATAAAGAGTTAGTCCATCAAGTTCAACCTTTTTAGATCTCTATTGATCTTTTTAATATGTGGACTCTTTATTATTAATTGTTAATTGATCCAGAGGAAGGCAAATAATAATCAATAAAGATATCACTTTCCTTCATTTCTGCTGTTTTCTTATTACAAAAAGTACTTCTTCGTCATCTGCAGCCACCAACCTACACATCATTTCCATCAAATGAAACGCCAACTGAACAATATACCATAAGTAGCCAAACTACACTGCCCCTGAGGCCTGTGGGAGATTGTTAGAGCAGCCACCATTGGAAGACAGTATTGACACTTCCATGTTTAGTGGATGGATATTCATGTCTTTAAGTGGGGGTAATCTGTCTGTTGGGGAAATTGTATAAAATATTATTCCACTGATTCATTAATTGCTGTTCTTTTTCAGATACTTGGGTTACAGTCAAAGCTGAACAGTAAGTAGTCCTGGCTGAGGGATGTTGTTTCTGCCCTTGTTATATCAACATATTAATGTATAAAGGGTAAATATTGTAGTTCCAATTAATCTGAAATATAGAATTAGCAAAACTCAAAGGAACACTGTATTAAAGTTTTTTTTAAAAGGCATACCTCCTGTGTAGTCGCAAAAGAATGTGTAGAATGCAAAAAGAATGAGAATATAGTTTATTATTATTTAAATACCTTAAACTTAATTCTTTAAAATTAAAGGAGTCCCTTTAAAAGGAGTCCCTTTAAATGGTCAGTCTGATACATTGGCACATAGATTACTTTTAATTTAAGGACTCTATCTCTATTGGGCCTCATTTGTGACCATGTGTATTTTATTTTACAGCCATGAAGGATGCCAGTAAAGCGTAAGTTAATATGAAATGTATTTAAATATAATATATTTAATTAAAACCCCAATATACCTGTAGATTATCACCTCATGCACAGCATTGTCTCTGGCATCAATCTGTCATACACCAAACTGTAACAAGCATTGCTACTCTACCCCACGATAATACCAAATCCACCCTGGAGCACCCTATTCCACACAATATAAAAATATAATGACTCTTTAGACCCTCCTGTTCTCTCCCCATGTACAACAGGACCAAATAGAGTATATAGCTCCATTACTAAGTGCATATAGTATTAACTATGAAGCTAGTACTTAAATTAATGCATGTTTTTTGTCCATTGCTGTTTAAAAATATATAAGATCTGTAGACCCCTTAAGTTTTTTTTTCTATTTTTTTATGCAGTAATTCCTCTATCCCATACAATCATATGTGCTATTTTATTTTATTGCTACACTTTAAAGCCTTAAACTCTCACGCTCTAAACCACATATCTTAGCAGTATCTTTCCTCACATCGGTACCGAGAGCTTTAAGTTATTAATTGTGTTTATTTACAGACTGAACAAGGAGAGTGCAATCATCCTCAATTTGCAAATTCATGACATGGTAAGAAGGATATATGACATGATAAGAAGACCACTTCTAGGGCAGTGGATGGGCTGTTCTCTGAAGGGCAGGTGTAGATGATCAGACACATCTGTAGGGCTTTTGAATAGGACAATACATGCCCCAAAGAAATTAACTCTAACTGCACTTCAGAAGGTGACCCAGCCTCAAATAAGACTCACCTCCAAGTCCACTACCAAAACAGAGGATTCCTTGATACTCCTTGTTATTCTGGAGACATGTAGAAGGAAGTGGTCATGGTGGAGCTTAATCTTAGATCCAGTTTCTGGGACATTTAGACCTGTTGTCACGTTCACCCAGTGTAGAGAAGACAAGAGATGGTGCTTGTAAGTGAATGGAAGACAGGAGGTGGAGTACTGAAGGTTTGTGAGAAAGGGGGTATATCAAAAAATGAAAAGAGATAAAAGTGACAGAGGACAAGAGAGAAGAAAATGTTTCAACCAAAGGAAGATTTAAAGATAATTACCTTCAGGGAGTGAGAGGAAGGGAAGAGTAATAATGTTGACAGAAGCAGGGATATTGAATGTGAATGTTAAAAGGTTAGAAGGGATAGACCTCAGGGACAATATTATAGTTAGCTTCCCCCCATCCCATCTTCCCCCACCCTCTTTTTCTTTCTTTCTCTTTTCTATCTGTTCTTTTAATTTGTACTGGCATAATATGACAAAAGTAATTGTAATTAATGCAACAAAACTAAAAAAAAAAAAAGGGAAAAATAGACACAAGCCTTTTATGATGTAATTTGAATACAATATAGGTTATTTTTGTAGTGTACATCTTACTCTGTTATTACTTTTATTCCCATTATTAAAAACTATTTAAAAGAAAAAGGGTTAGAGGGGAGTAGAGTAAAAAGAATATTAGGTAGATGAGTGAAGAAGTTTAAATATGGGGAAAGAATAACAGGAAATGGAATAAAAAACAGATATAGGGAGGAAAACAATGGTGGGTAAAGAAAGAAAAAAATAGATAAGATAATGAAAGCTGGTAGATGAGAAATAATGGAAATATAAAGGAAATGGTATAGATGGGAGAAAAAATAAAGATGAAGAAAGAGAAGATGAAATCTGAGGGTAAAGGAAAAGGAGAAAGACAACAGAGATAGGGACAGGAGAACAAAAGGACAAAATGAAGTAAATAATAAGAAGGAAACAGTTGAAGGAAGATGGGATTGAGTGAGAGAAGGGAGTCAATTTAAGCGGGAAAGAGCCAATCAACTAATTAAGGGATCACTGCACAATGAAACAAAAATATAATCTTAGAAAACTTTGACTAAATGCATAAATAAATAGGAGAAAAGTCACACAGCTTGTTTTAATAATAAAAAAGAAATGTGGATGCCTCTTCAGAACCTTGGATGGATCCATGATGCATTGGTGGAAGTTGTGTGTTAGAGGAGTGTAGTTGCGGTGGAGTTTATATTTCTAGAGTTGTGGTTCCATCCTTTGGTGCAACTTCCTGCTTCTGGTCCAGTATGAGGAAGGGGTGTGGAGTAAATTTTTATGTTATCCAGTTATCAAATAAAGATTACGGACTGCTGCCTTTCCCTCGTCCCCAACCTTACCCTTCACTGATAATTAAAAATACCATTTACTCAGGATCCATCTCTCATGATATGAAGTTACAAAAACAAAATTAATTCCTATACTCCTAAACTCCTTTAAAAAATCAGATTTTCCCCAAAATGTTTTAATTCTATGGTTAATATTGTTAGTCTGGTACATTCATGACAAACAAGTGTGATAGAAAGCACAAATCCGTGATATCTGACTTTATGAAATATATGACAGCTTAATAATGAACATTTCTGTTTGCTTTGTTTTGTAGGAAAACTTTATTTACAACCGTCTCTCTGCTAGTAAGTATCTAGACTTGAAATAATGATTCTGTCACAAAGTTATATTTAACAATCTAAGGTTGAGTCATACGGAGCAGTATTTTATATTGTTGGCGCTGTTCATATGAAGTAATGTTAAAATGGCAAGCTATTGGTGGTGGGCTACATCATGCAATAGCATATCTATAGGATAGTTAACAAAGTTCATATAGTGAAGTTAATGAGAGAGGTTATATGGAACAATAAGTTGAGTTATAGTGGGAGGTTACAAATATGAATCAATACAGGAGTTATACAGACAAATTGTATGAAGCAATTGATGAAGTTACTAGGAGCAATATGAAAAAGGAAAACATATATAATTATTATATGAATAGATTATGTGATATTTTAGGATTTAATAGGACTGTTTATATGAAGATATACAAAGAGTGGATTATTTGTTTTTTTTGTTTTATAGATTAACAATGGGATTACATATGGTGATTTCATACACTGGGGTCAATCTACTTAGTTTATTTATTGCCTCTTATTTTATTCCTTTCAGTTACTAACAGCATTAATGATGTCTGGTGAGTTGGAACGGCAGAACTAATGCTACATACCCTGTCTGATATAAAATCCCCCCCTGTGTCTGAACATACATTATTCCCTGTGATAACTGTCACACAGACTTATCTAACAAGTCTAAATGTCACATGGACTCCTCTATCTACCCTGTCGCATCAACTCCTACCTCCAGATACACACTAATCCTACTGTGCAGACACTTTGTCTCCATTGGTTCTTCATTTTCTATTTTTTTTTAATGTATAATCACACAGAGACTATTCCTTCATAAAAACAACCATACAAGTCCTAATCTTCCTGTGCAGACACACGGGGGACCTCTCCCTTTCTCTCCAACTCTGACCATACAATGATTTTTTTATCTCTAGTTTCTCATAATATTTTGTCATTTTTCCTCTATTCACAGTGACAGTTATGATAGCCTTAGGTGAGTATTAATATACAAATCTATTTTATTGCTATAAGAGGTTCCCCCACTACTGGAACTCAGCGATGAATGATCAGGGCAGTGAGATCATCCTCCTTCTAGAAAATAAAAGGTGCAAATTTCTCTCTTTTCTGAACATATCTTTCTTTGGTTATATGGATTAATGGCCTAATTTAATTGCAAGGCTGCAACTCAAGGTATACAGGCCGTACGTCTGCGGGCTTGCTGCGGGCTTGAAGCTACAATTACGGAGCAATTAAATTGAACAGGCCCGCAAGTTGTGGACTGGAAGCCGGAACCGTAAACCATGCAGTCGTATATAGCATTTTAGAGCGCGAACATGATCAACTAAGCAAGGCCGTAATTACCCATTTAGAGACAGCCAATAGAAAATGAGACCGTCATCATTACGGCAATATAAGATGGAGATTACATGTCAACCAATTAGTGTTTAAAGGTCCGATATGTGATTGAACTTGCAAACCGACAAAATGCAAAATAATAAAAATTAATGCCAATACTGTCCTAGTCCATATGGGTGGACTGATATGTATTAACTCTTTGATTCTCAAGATCGATATAACCCCAAAATGAAACATAAAAATAAAAGATTTTGTATTGCCAATTTGCGAGCTTGAGTCTGTTGTGCAATTAATCCTAAGGTCTTTCATCGCTTTCCGGTCATTTACAGTGCAGTATTGATTTTTTATTTGCATTTACAGTGCTATGGACATGTCTTTAACCCTCTTGCGGGTCCCATCTGGTACTCGTAGCATTTTCTCCTTCATTTGCCATTTACAGTTGTGAAAACATTTGCGGGCTTGCAGAATTGTAGCAATTGAATAGCGATTTGCGATTTTAGCGATCGTAACTCTTGCGGACATGAAAGATTAAAGGCAAAGATGGGGGCATAAGTTATGGTTTTAAAAACTGCAGGGATTTTAAGCCATTAACCCGTAGGTCGTTTGTGGCTCATAAAAGACACCAATTGAATAGCAAATTCATTTACGGGCTACATTATGGGGTCTCGTAATCAACAATTTCTCAATTGAATGAGACTCAAAGTATCCAATCCTTGAAGAGCAGTGATGTGATTAATGGAGGAGTGATTATCTTGTAGATAAAGCATCTCTTCTTACTTATCCATATTTTTCTGGCTTTTGCTGTACCCTTATCCATGTTTCCACATTATGGACAGTCTCTGTTTTGGTTCATGTTCACTTTTTTGTGTCTTCTATTTTTTAGACACTTGTTTGATTCCACATTGGCTAATAAATAACATTTGAACAATATGTTTCAGCTGCTCTGGTTTATGACTGGATGTCTGTACTGTCAGAGTGTGACTATGTGCAATGTTAGTTATTGACTTGTCTGAGCTTCTGACCACACTCCCTGATAATGATCTGGATTTATTTTCAGATCTGGACAGCAGGACATCAGAAGCGTTGTCCCAGATTCCTCAGTGCCACAGTACGTAATACTAATGTTGGGTCAAATGTTATTGTTTAAATAGTAAAATAACTGCAGACTTTGTATGTGTGTTTAGAATTTGTAAATCATAATAATTTAATATCAAGCTCAGATATACAGATCTGTGATTGCCGGCATTTGCTTTTTGTATTCTGTGCAGGTCAAAGTGTGACTATGTGCTATGTGGTTATTGACTGTTGTCTGATCACACAATGTTTATTTTTTATGTTTGAACAGTTATTTTTATTATTATTATTTATGTTATTGTGTATTGTTCCCTTACTCATATGTTTTATATATTCTATCATTTGTTAGTAGGAAGGTAATATTTACTCTATTACTATTAATCATCTAAATATTCCTCATTATCACAACAATCACACACTATAAATATTTCACATCAGATATTTTAGCATTCATGACATGTTACTTATTTATCTGTCCCTGTATTTTTTTTATTGGGTAAAGGTCTCTCTTTGTGTTAATTTCAGAAAAAACATACTTATCGGTGCTGAGAAGGAGGAGGAAGTTGAAAATGTAGTAAGTAGCTTGTGATTAATGGCTCTTCTAATGATAGATATAGGGGCTGTTGTGTGTCTGTGTAGGGTTGTGTGTCTGACACAGTCATTGCTGTATAGACATAACATTGTGTATTTTTCTGTTGTGTTTGCTACAATAAATACGTCACATCTCTTCTTTCTTTCAGATGTCAGATGAGCATATTAACCAAATGGTACAGTTATTATCTGGATGTTAAAATAAGTACAAACACTTTATTTCCATATTAAATCTGAGATAAACTTTGATGTTACGTGAACAAATGTGAGGGTTGTAGCCTTTCATATATAATAATGTGTCAGGGATAAGATAATTATTATTATGTAACTGTGTAATAAAAACAGTGAGGCATACGTGATATTTATATTTACTAATTATCAAAATGACAAGGCAAGAATATTATATTAGGCCTCTCGATCCGTAATTGTGTTTTTAGCACAAGCCTTTGTAGTCTTAAACTCATACTCATTACACTTCGTTAACCAATAAATATTTCACTGTTACTTCACTTCAGTTATTTTCAAATGACAAACATATTTATCCATTGTCTATGGCCACCTACCTACAATGTATTTCCACCAAATAAAATAGTAACTGGACATTATATTTAGCTAAAATAACTTACCCCCTAAGGATTTGTTTTAGCAGCTACGATTAGAAGCTAGTATTGGGATTTTCATGTATAGTTGATGGATATTGACAACCTCAAGGGGAGATAATATGGACATGGCGAGTTTCCATAAAAATGAATAGTGCTAATTAATTAATTGCTGTTCTTTTGTAGACTGTATTGGAAGAACAGATTAACAGTAAGTATTTCTGGGTTGTGAGGTGTATCTAATATTCATTGCATATAATAGCTATTACCATACAGTACTCTCTTGAATATAACTGTAACACCATACTGACACATACCACATATATTATTTTTCAATGTCATAAGAACATTATTATCTTTTATTTTACAAAGTGCATTTCATAACTTTGCAGTAGTAAGCACCAGTATAAACAACTTTTTACATTTATTGTGATTAAAAACATTGATCTTTTGTGAGAAAATTTAAACTGAAAATAGCTGGTTCACTCAAGACCTTGAGTCTGGAATTCCTCCCAAATTTTATAAACAGTGTCAGAGTTTGGAACCCATTTCACTACAGCCATCTAGTAACTGCAGAGCTTTTGTGGCAGAGTGTAGCAATAAATAAATAATATAATTATGTTTGTGTGTATCAGAATCAGCAGAGCTACTGGATTTGGGAAACCACTTAACTGGAAGACATTTTTTTGCTCCCAACTATTTTAGTTTTCTCACAAAAGATCAACTTCCTTAAATCACAATAAATTGAAAAGTATTTATACTGATCATTACTACTTTAGTGTTATAGGTGTTGGACCATTACTGGTGGATCATTGATGGTCTGATTGGCTTTTACAAAATATAATACAATAGTTAGTCATTTTTTTTATTTTGGGACTCAAGAAAATAAATTATATACATTTGTTTTATTATCTTCACTTTTATTATTTATTTATTTTATTATATATTTATTTTCACACAAAAAATAGACATACAAACAAGATGAGTAGGCAATGTATCCATGTCGTCAGAGATTCCACTATAAATTGTAGATTACATTATACAATAATTGCAAATCATTATACTTTGTTTCCAAAATAATAACATTGGCAAAATTAACCAACAATACCATATAAATCTTAAATAAATATTGAGACACAGAACGAGGAGTCAAAACCAGACATATCATGCAGGATTGGATATGGCAAGACCCTGAATTCCTTTACTTTTCATTATTCATAAATGTGTGCCATAGGTCTCACTTATCCAGAATTCCTTCCAAAGCACCCATATCATAGAAATCATTATCTAAGTAAAAAATGTTATTCATTACTATTGTTATTTCCTTCCATGTTGGAATCCGAGATTGCTTCCAGTTACCTGCTAGATGCCATTTAGCTATAGTAACCACTTGGAGATGCAACACTTTCATCTTTAATTTTATTCTGTTTGCCTTTCTCTGGATTAATTAATTAATAATAAAAAAAATAATAGTTGATTAATAATGGATTAACAATTAACAACTAATTAATTAATAACTAATCCTTATATTGCAGATTAGAGGAGATCTTAAAAGGTTCAACTTGATGTACTGAAAGTCTTTTTTCAACCTTAATTACTATGGGCCTCATTCTATTATCGGCCGCAGCCGCTGCGGGGCCGCAAGCTTTCCGGCTATTCTATTCCCCTCCGGCCGGGGGTTCCGGCAGGCTTGCGGCCGGCGCCTTGTTATCTCTTGCGGCCGATCGCGCCGGAGGAAAGCCTTTGATCTAAAACGGCCGCAAGGAAATCGACCGTAAGAAAAGCCTGGTTGCTATTCTATTGCTCCGGGAACCCTGTCTGCAAGGCTAAAAAAGCTTACTTGCAGCAAACAGGTCCCGCTAGCACCAATAAAGCACATAAAATAGCTCAAATAAAGCCATCCTGCACTTTGCAGAGTCTATAAAGTGATATTCGGTGTTAGCAAAAATAGCACATAATTACCCTATACTCAAATCCGTAAAATAATTTTTTTTTAATATACGTAAAATATACATGTAAAAAGTCCAGAGTGCTTGGAGCACCTCAGACACGCCCACGCCGCAGCCGGAAAATAAACAGTTAATTTGAACTCGGATTTGGGCTGATGTGCAAGCTTGAGAGTGGGTTACTTTTAATCCTCATGTCCCCCAATATGATCCCTAGCATTTACAGAGCTGTACAGTGCAGGCTTGAATTTATTTTTGAGTTTTTATATTTCAGAGCTTACGGCCGGTTTCAAGATATGCGGCCGGCCGTAAGAGGAGATCCTTGCGGGGCCGTATAATTGAATTGCGAGTTAACAGAACCCCCGCAAGGAATCGCAGCCTTATGGCCATTTTACGGCCGATAATAGAATGAGGTCCTATGTAACTATGTAACGTATTCGGGAGGATATGCAATAGAGTGATCTCTGGGGATGGTTTAATATTTAGTTTAATTATACTAGAAATTTACATAAATCATTCGTCCCAGCAACCTTGTATACTATTGCATTCCCACCTTTTATGAAAGAACGTTCCTTTCTTACTACATCTTTTCCAGCAATTTTCATCATTAGAATTATATGAAAGCGTAACTAATTTGTGCAGAGTTAAATACGATCTATTCAAAACTTTAAAGTAAACCTCTCTAAAATGTATATATTTTATAGTTTTGTTTGTAAGTTCTAAAGTCCTAAACCAAGTTTCTATTGGCCAAGTTTGCCCAATGTCTTTTTCCCAAATTATCATTTTGGACTATTTCCTGAATCCAATATGCATTGCAAAATATCAAAACATCTTGATATTAGATGTTTATTGTGGCCGCTAAGCAAATGTTATTATTATTATTATTATTATTATCTTTTATTTGTATTGCGCCAACATATTCTGTAGCGCTGTACAGGGGATAAGAACAGGGGAAATACATGTTTAACAAATTCAAAAGTTGAAGGGCCCTGTTTTGAGCTTAGAATCTTAGCAGAAAGTGCTTTATCCCAAAGCACCCTAAAAGACTGGAAACTCGCTACTTACAATCTAAAGGGTATTAAAGGGCAGAGAACTGGGGAAGAGTAAGAAATAAGGAATTGCAAGGGTCAGGAAGAAAGTGAAAGATAGAAAGAGTTTTATTTTAGAGGGAGAGGGGAGGGATCGGAGGTGAAAGACTAGTATGTTGACTGACCCCTAGTGTTGAGATGATATATCTGCAAGTAGAAAGTCAGGTGTTTTCCATGGCTCTATAAATTTAATCTGAGTTGGGGTGGGTGGATGAGGAAGGGAGGGAGGGCAATATTCTGAGTATGTCACAGATGTAGCAGGCCTTAAACCAGAGTGAATTTGCACTGAAAGAAAGAGAGAATGGATCGGGGTCAGACAGTACAGGAAGATAGGGGAGTAAGAAAGAAATGGGAGAGAGACATTAGAATGAAGGTATGTGAGGAGGGGGGAGGAGATTTGAGGTAATTATGCCAGCCATAAATGGGGAAAGGATGGGGGAAGGTGGGGATGGCAAAACAGGATATAGGAAACAGTTAAAAATTGAAAACAAAACATCAGAATTATTTCTATCAGCCATGATATAATAACATGCATACAGTAGTGATATTAATAAACATATTGGCTCCGGGGATGGCGCAGTTTCCATAGTCTCCTCCATACCTGCTGAGGTGGTGTGCATGCAATTCTGAGTATGTCACAGATGTAGCAGGCCTTAAACCAGAGTGAATTTGCACTGAAAGAAAGAGAGAATGGATCGGGGTCAGACAGTACAGGAAGATAGGGGAGTAAGAAAGAAATAGGAGAGAGACATTAGAATGAAGGTATGTGAGGAGGGGGGAGGAGATTTGAGGTAATTATGCCAGCCATAAATGGGGAAAGGATGGGGGAAGGTGGGGATGGCAAAACTGGATATAGGAAACAGTTAAAAGTTGAAAACAAAACATCAGAATTATTTCTATCAGCCAAGATATAATAACATGCATACAGTAGTGATATTAATAAACATATTGGCTCCAGGGATGGCGCAGTTTCCATAGTCTCCTCCATACCTGCTGAGGTGGTGTGCATGCAATTCTGAGTATGTCACAGATGTAGCAGGCCTTAAACCAGGGTGAATTTGCACTGAAAGAAAGAGAGAATGGATCAGGGTCAGACAGTACAGGAAGATAGGGGAGTAAGAAAGAAATGGGAGAGAGACATTAGAATGAAGGTATGTGAGGAGGGGGGAGGAGATTTGAGGTAATTATGCCAGCCATAAATGGGGAAAGGATGGGGGAAGGTGGGGATGGCAAAACAGGATATAGGAAACAGTTAAAAATTGAAAACAAAACATCAGAATTATTTCTATCAGCCAAGATATAATAACATGCATACAGTAGTGATATTAATAAACATATTGGCTCCGGGGATGGCGCAGTTTCCATAGTCTCCTCCATACCTGCTGAGGTGGTGTGCATGCAATTCTGAGTATGTCACAGATGTAGCAGGCCTTAAACCAGAGTGAATTTGCACTGAAAGAAAGAGAGAATGGATCGGGGTCAGACAGTACAGGAAGATAGGGGAGTAAGAAAGAAATAGGAGAGAGACATTAGAATGAAGGTATGTGAGGAGGGGGGAGGAGATTTGAGGTAATTATGCCAGCCATAAATGGGGAAAGGATGGGGGAAGGTGGGGATGGCAAAACAGGATATAGGAAACAGTTAAAAGTTGAAAACAAAACATCAGAATTATTTCTATCAGCCAAGATATAATAACATGCATACAGTAGTGATATTAATAAACATATTGGCTCCAGGGATGGCGCAGTTTCCATAGTCTCCTCCATACCTGCTGAGGTGGTGTGCATGCAATTCTGAGTATGTCACAGATGTAGCAGGCCTTAAACCAGGGTGAATTTGCACTGAAAGAAAGAGAGAATGGATCAGGGTCAGACAGTACAGGAAGATAGGGGAGTAAGAAAGAAATGGGAGAGAGACATTAGAATGAAGGTATGTGAGGAGGGGGGAGGAGATTTGAGGTAATTATGCCAGCCATAAATGGGGAAAGGATGGGGGAAGGTGGGGATGGCAAAACAGGATATAGGAAACAGTTAAAAATTGAAAACAAAACATCAGAATTATTTCTATCAGCCATGATATAATAACATGCATACAGTAGTGATATTAATAAACATATTGGCTCCAGGGATGGCGCAGTTTCCATAGTCTCCTCCATACCTGCTGAGGTGGTGTGCATGCAATTCTGAGTATGTCACAGATGTAGCAGGCCTTAAACCAGAGTGAATTTGCACTGCTGAGGTGGTGTGCATGCAATTCTGAGTATGTCACAGATGTAGCAGGCCTTAAACCAGAGTGAATTTGCACTGCTGATGTGGTGTGCATGCAATTCTGAGTATGTCACAGATGTAGCGGGCCTTAAACCAGAGTGAATTTGCACTGCTGAGGTGGTGTGCATACAATTCTGAGTATGTCACAGATGTAGCAGGCCTTAAACCAGAGTGAATTTGCACTGCTGAGGTGGTGTGCATGCAATTCTGAGTATGTCACAGATGTAGCAGGCCTTAAACCAGACTGAATTTGCACAGTTGATTTTATTACCTTCTCTTAATTGCCTATTTAATGATTTGTCAGTTATATACAGCGCATCTATATAACAGTCCAATTTAGGAGCACAGTGACCTACTGATAGACATGTTTAATAGGATTATTGGTCAGTCACATGTGGGAGCAAACTGAACTTGATTATTTGGGGTTTATAGATGGGTGAAGGGTTGATATTAAGGCTCATTTGTGACCATGTCTATTTTATTCTGCAGTCCATATTCAGCAAAAAGCTTGGTAAGTAGAGCGAAAATGTTTTAACTTTATAATTACACCCCCAGTGTTACTACTTATATCCATCTCATGCAAATTACTGTCCCTCCTATATCACTAAATCCTACACCAATTTGTTACTGGCATTGCCATTCTTTCCCACTGTAACCCACGCTGCCACAATATTCATAATCTCTGCTTTCTTTGTGTAAATCCATAGAGTGTCTACACTGTCTGTGCAAATCGTGCTCCACCAACCATGGCCAAAAAAGATGGCTTAGTTCTAGATGCTCAATTTTTTTCCTTGTTTTTTTCACAGCAATCTCTATGAAGAACCTATGTGAGTATCTTTATTGCTATCCACACTCACAGGACTGGTACAAAGCTGTGAAAGCTCCCTGATATCCTCATTTGTATCATAACATAGGAGCAACCAACCTGTCTCTGAGCCCTATTTGTTTTGATTATAGGGAAAATACATACATATCTGAAATGTTTTTGATTATTATTTTTATTGCTTGCGACTTGCCCGTAAAAAAATGATAGCATAACATTTTCACACAATGCGAGCCTCGCTATGCACGGCTTCTCTCTCTCCTTCCCTTGTTCTTTGTCCTCTCCCTCCCACTTCTCTCCTTCTCTGTGATCCTTGCAATTAGCCCCTTCACCACCCGTTGCAGGCCTCATAATGAACGCCCTTGGCGCCCATTGAGGGCCTCCCGTCACAATTGACAGGATAACATTTCATTTTTTTCTTCCCCCGTGTCTCATACTCCACTCCCTCCCCTGTGTCTCTTTCCCCCTCTCCCTCCACTGTGTCTCTTTCCCCTCTCTCCCTCCACTGTGTCTCTTTCCCCCTCTCTCCCTCCCCTGTGTCTCTTTGCCCCGCTCTCCCAACCCTGTGTCTCTTTCCACCCTCTGTCACCCCTGTGTCTCTTTCCCCACACTCCCCCCGTGTCTCTTTCCCCCCTCTCCCTCCTGTGTCTCTTTTCCCCCTCTCCCTTACATTTCTCTTTCCCCCTCTCCATCCAACTACTCTTTTCCCCCTCTCCCTCCCCTGTGTCTCTTTACCTCCTCTCCCTATCATGTTTCTTTGCCCCCTCTCCCTCTCCTGTGTCTCTTTGCCCCCTCTCCCTCCCCTGTGTCTCTCCCTCCCCAGTCCACCTGTGTCCCTTTGCCCCGCTCTCCAACCCCTGTGTCTCCTTCCCCCCTCTGTCACCCCTGTGTCTCTTTCCCCCCACTCCGCCGCGGTGTCTCTTTTCCCCCTCTCCCTCCCGTGTCTCTTTTCCCCCTCTCCCTCCAGTGTCTCTTTCTGATCACACTTCTGATAACAATTTACATTTATTTTCAGATCTGAGCATCTGAATGAGGCAGTTATGGTGACCTGTCCCATTTAAATTCCCTCCCAAGCCATCGAATTCTCATTCAATATGGCTATACACAATTAACATACTATACATAAGCCCCTTTTTCCTACCTAAACTTACACATTATAATGCCTCCGAAATTGATTAAAACATAAGCTCTGATGCAAAAAATACTACAACACCTCAATATAGATGGATATAAGACTTGATGTTTTATATCCAACACAATTGAGGGGTTACAAAAGTGCATCAAATATCACATAAATCTAAGGATCCCATGGATCCTTTCCTAATACTGCTACCTCCTATGAGGCTCGGATTCCCCAGGGTTTTTCCATTTACAGTACCATTAATGGGGGAACCCCAGGGATTCCTCCATCTCACACTGAAAGAGTGAGAGGTCCTCCCGTGTGGCGAGGACCCTCATTGCACATGGCACATTACAGGTTATTTGTGGTTTACAATGGCGGTGTATATTGACCATCATGATATAGGGTATTTTAGATTACCACTGAGGTCCTTTAGGGACTCCCAATGTACCAAGGAGTTAAATCGCAATACTATGGGGGTCTATGTAGTCCTTTAAGGATTCCCATTATATAGGGTTAATTTTTTTATCCCATAGAGATCCTTAAAGACTTTTGTGGCAAGGGTTCAATAGACAAGCCACAGAGGCCTTTTAAGGACATAGGTGACTGTATATATTTTAGTGGGGTTCATTTTACTTGTCACAGACCTTTGAGGACCTCTGGGGCATAGGGAGTTAACTTTAGGCATCGTTCTATCCACCTTTTACATTAACCGCTCATTATGGATCACTAGTTGGGCCCTATAATATTAATTTAACCATTTGCTGGTTGCATCATTAATTGTTTTTCTATTCTCCTTTTATGCACCCAGTATTAATCACTATAACCGCTTCTGGATCACAACCTTGTTGTGGTGAAGGGGCTTGTATATTTAAGTGAAGCTGTGTATACCAAGATGGGCACGTCATAGCAGAGAGGTCAGACAAATTGTGGTCCACTGGAGAAGGGACTGGCAACCTACTTCAGTATCTTTGCCAAGATAACCTTATGGAGAAACATGACCAGAGGCATAATGATAGTTGTGCCTGACGTGTTGCAGTCCATAAGATCATGGAGAGTTGGACATGACTGAATGACTAAACAAAAAAAATAACAGCAATCACTCTAACCTGTAATGTGCATTTATTTTCAGGTCTGACATGGGAATCTCTGTATCACCTGAGTTAGTTAAAACAATTATGTTGGGTGGTTCTTGTTATTATGGATTGTTTTTTTGCTCTCTTTTTATTTATCCAGTATTTATAACTGTGCTTTTTTCGGGTCTGACATGGGATGCTCTGTTTCACCTGAGTAAGTTGTAAGAAATATGGTGGGTTGCTCTTCGCATCCACTCATTTTGGAAAGGATTGTATACTTTGTTGAAATTACTATTATTTAAAATAAATTGTGTGGCAAATTAATAATTACTATTAGTGGTACAGACTATGAATACATCAATTAAGACCACAGAGTAAGAACATAAGAACCCACAAATAAAACAGAAATCCAAATTGGAAGAGAGAAGATTTTATAGAAAGACAGAGATTTCAGCAGAGACATATTGAGGGATTTTAAGATAGCTCCATGTTAGCCTAGACTATCATCACTAATTGTTCATGTCTGCTGAATGGGGCAGTGTATATAAAGAGGTACTAGAAATGTATCAGTAAAAATTAATCCTTATCATATAGTGGATTCTCTCATGAATATGTCCAATTTTGGTCCTACAATATTTATTCAATCCCTCAATTCCTTGCTAGTTACATCATTAATTAATTGTCTATTCTCATTTTATTTGCCTTAACATGTCATGTATTTATTTTCAGGTTCGAAATAGTCAAATATATTTCAGCTGCATCAACTCCGTAAGTGAATGTGTCTTGGTGGCTGCTGTTATTCAATAATCCTTTTAATAATCCTGAAATCTCTATTATTAAACATAAACTTTGAGATATCATTGAATTCATAATATAAATGAGGATAACTTTGGAAGAAAGCAGAAGGGTATTGACAAAGACCATAGACAGGAAAATGAAAGACACTCCTGACAAATTTACTAGAAATCCAGTAATTATACCAGAAGATTAAGGTTGGATATCAGATTTGCCCCCACTTCCTCAGCCTATCATCACCACCTTCCCGTGCCTGTTAATATTCTTGTTTTTGCTAAATTATAACATCATCTTTACTCTAATAGTTTTTTATTCTTGCTAATCCATCTGATTGCTTCGTCATTTTTATTGCTCTGAAAACTGCCTTCTGCTAGAGAATAGAATAACAACCAGATAGAGAGAGAATAGAAAAGAGATAAAACTAACGGAGGGCCCAGAAAGTTTAGAGAATAACCAGAAAACTAGAATACTGACATGGTTACTGAAACTAAACTAGAAAAACCAAAAGGATTGTGGAATAACAAACTAGCTCTCATGTTGTCTTCTTTCTCTCCCACTCAGTTTCTCTCATCATCTTCTATAATGACCCTATAATTTGAGTCACCATTTTCCCATGTTTCTCTTTCCTGTCCCTAACCTGTATCATTGTCTTTGCTGACTCTTGGCTTCCAACACTTGATCTTCTATTCCCAATCTTTCTAAACATTAAACAATAATGTGGAGAAAAGATCACTGCAACATAATAAGACAGTATTTAAAATTATTCATTTATAGAAAAATTAGCCAAGGCTTTTGGCCATCAACATGGAGACGAGTAAAAAAGGTGTTTACAAAGAAAAGAGGAAAGTATGAGTAAGTAGTCATGAAGGAGAAACTGGAAACTGAGATTTCCTTCTTAAAGAGAAACATTTCATGAGTGAAGATGAGAGTGTTTGAAGCAAAGCTGAGTGACCTCTAGGGAAACTGAGAGATTGTGGAAAACGTAAAGAGAGTTGAGGGAAAGAGGAGAAGAAAAGGTGGTGAGAGATTGTAATTGATGGTAAATTTAAAATACTTTGTTTTCCTTTTTTTAATGTCAGTAAACTGAAAGAAGAGAGCACCTTCTAGCAGGTAAAAGTTTCCTTTTTGTATCTTGATTGATAGACTGTCTTCTGAGACTCTAGTATTGTGGACTTGCTAACTGTGGAGTTGTGTACCCAGGAGAAGGGGGGCGGGGGTGCAGCAGGATTTATTACAATTTGCAAAGACTCAATCACATACTGTATCTGGGTACACATACACTGTCTTGAGATCTCATCAGTTACATTGTTAGATAGTTACATAGTAATTGAGGTTGAAAAAATATTTTTAGCCCATCAAGTTCAACCTTTTAAGATTTCCTTTGATCTGCAATATGCAGATTAGTTGTTAATTGATCCATAGGAAGGCAAACAGGGAAAAAAAAGTGAAGCTTAGCCAATCATCTCAAAAGGGGAAACAAAATAATTCCTTCCTGACCCAAGATACTGGTGATCGGATTCCTCCCTGGATCAATACTCTCTCTAATTAACCAGGATAAACCTGAATACCCTTTTTAATTAAAAATATATGTAGAACCCTTTTCTTTCTTTAAGGTGGAATCCTTTTTATTTCTAACCTCAAAGGATGTCCTCTTGTGAACTGAAAACCTCTTGGCACAACAAGCTTACTTGACAAAGCTTTATACTGACCCTGGATGTATTTATATAATGTAATCATATCTCCTCTTAGACACCTTTTATCTAGAGAGAATACGTTTAATTTGGTTAGTCTTTCTTCATAACTTAGCCCCTCCGTTCCCCTTATTAGTTTTGTAGCCCTTCTCTGTACTGTTTCCAGCTCTAAAATGTCCTTTTTATGAAGTGGTGCCCAAAAGTGTACTCCATACTCCAAATGAGGGTGTACTAGGGATTTGTATTGTGGCAGAATTATATTTGCTTCCCTTGCTTCAATGCCCTTTAATACGTGCTAATATTTTATTTACCTTTGCAGCTGCTGCTTGGCATTGAGCACTGTTATCTAGGCGGTTGTCTACAAGTACTCCCGAATCCATTTCAATATCAGAAACCCCTAGATTTGCTCCATTAAAATTATAAATTGCATGGCTATTTTCCTTCGCAGATGCATAACTTTACATTTATTCGTTTTAAATCACATCTGCCATTTAGATGCCCATTTCTCTAATTTATGTAAATCCCTTTGGAGGGAAAGTACGTACATCATTATCTGATGTAACTACCTTGCACAACTTCATGACATCAGCAAAAATGGAGACACTACTTTCCAGCCCCACTTCAAAGACATTAATATATATGTTAAAAAAGTAGAGGACCTAATACTGAACCCTGAGGAACCCCACTTACCACATTAGTCCAATCCGAATATGTTCCATTTACCACAACCCTTTGCTTCCTATCTGTAAGTGAGCTTTTGATCCATGAGCAGATATTTACTGCTATTCATGTATTCCATAGTTTGCACAATAGTCTTCCACATGGCACTGTCTCAAACTCCTTTGTAAAATCCAAAAAGATTACTGTATCAATCCATGAGCAAATATTTACTGCAATTCCTTTATCTTTTAGTTTGCACAATATTCTCCCATGTGGCACTGTATCAAAAGCCTTTGCAAAATCCAAAAAGACTACATCCACTGAGTTGCCTTGATCCAGGTTCCTACTAACCTCCTCATAGAAATAAATCAGATTTGTTTGACATGACCTATCCCTCATAAATCCATGTTGACTCCTACTTATAATCCTGATCAAATAGACATATCACATATATAGTTGTGAGCGTACAAGTTGTTGCTAACGCTTCCGGGCTCGCGTAGCGAGGGCCGCAGGCGAGGGCCTCAGTTGTTGGCATGGAGCACCGATGGTGCTCCTTCCCAGCAACTGCGGCCCTCGCAAACTTTACGTTGTAACGCAAACAACACGACACACCAACTGCGACCCTCGCAAAGTTTACCTCGCAACGCAAACAACATACGACACACGTTAACACTCAAAATCGTCCGCAACTCGCGAACATGAAAAAAATCAAACAGCACATACATAAAAAGCTTACCTACAGCAAGAGGGAGCATCCAGGACCTCAAAAAAGCAACTTACAGCTTCATTTAACTCAAAATAAAAGAGTTTAGACACTAAAAAAATTCTATAAGCGAGAGAAAAAATAGCCGCCGAACACGCAAAACACCACAAGAAACTCGCAAAACAGCACAAAACAGCTACGGATATTCCGCTAAGACGCATACCACACATTACCCGCCATTTTACGACAATGCGGAAGTACACAACTACGCTAACGGTTTGGTCTCGCGCATGCACACTATTACACTGCACACATTCTGCACGCTTACACAGCAGCTCCACACCACTAATGCTGCAGCAACATCAAAACAGATTGCAGCTCTTCAACACAATGCTTCAAAATACGTAAAGTATATTCATTTATTAATGTATTATAGATTTCAACATTATACACCAAACAGCATTAGCTACCTTACAATTTCATTGCCGTCATTTTTTGACGGGCAATTTTCTAGTTCTTGTATATTATCCCTTATTAACCGTTCTAAAAGCTTCCCCACTACAGAAGTAAGGCTCACTGGTCTATAATTCCCCAGATTTGCTCTTGCTCCCTTTTTAAATATTGCTATCACATCAGCTTTTCTCAAGTCATCTGGTAGAGACCCTGTGTTGAGTGAATCTTGAAAAATTAAATATAATGGTTTGGCTATTACAGAACCCAGTTCCCTTAGTATCCTTGGATATATTCCATCAGGACCCGGGGCTTTATTAACATGTATTTTTTCCAACCTCTTTTGGATTACTTCCTGTGTTAACCAATTATTTGGCAAAGGTAGTGTAGCCCCATTATGTTACCGTGTCCCAACCAGTGGTACCTCACTTGTGTATACCAAAGAAAATAACCTATTTAGCTCATCTGCCTTTTCATGGTCACTAATTTATCAGATGACCTGTTTCACATTGTAATGTTTCTATAGCTAACTCAAGGGCTAACTTACGCTTCAAAACACACCACAAGTAACAAATGCTGTCATTCCTTGGCATGAATAACCTTTGCAGACAATGGATACCGGATATATTTTGGTCATATTATGCTGTGTTAAAAGCTGGTACACTCTCTGATCAGCCTACACACATACAATGGACTGATGCAGGGCATACTGACTATGCCTTGGTCTGAGCTCCTGCCTTTGGTTTAATAGATTACAAACTACCCTTAACCTTGTATTTCTCTGAAAAGTATAGCACAGCTAATGGTATTTTGACACAAAACATGGCTCTGACCTATGGCTTATTGCATACTAGCTGCATAAGGTAAAAAATTTTATTAGATGAAATTCTTGGCCCTGCAACCAACCCTGCTACTCTTGCCCCATTAATACCCACAGATGATGCAGATACACATATATACTGATTGTGGAGACAGTTACTTCTCCACACCTTGATCTGCAGCAAATCCCTATCTCTAATGCAGACATGGAACTGTTTACTTATGGTTCCTCTTCTATAGTTTCTGATTCAGACAGCCAAACAGGGTATGCTGTTGTGAGCCTCCATGCTTGCATTGAGTCAGTGGTCCTATCACCAGGTAGCTCTGTACGGGCTGCAGAATTTGCACTCAATTCTTATTCTGGCCCAGGACCAGTCTGCCAACCAATAGACTGACTCTAGCTATGCTTTTGGGGTATGCTATGCTTTTAATAAATGTATCAACTCAGAGGAATCCTCGCCTCAGCAGGAAAATCAGTACAGCATGATACACTCAGGAAAAATGTGCTCACTACCTTACAATTACCATCTCATGCAGCTTTTTTTAAATGGGAAGCCCATAAAAATGTGTAAGACCACATTTCTAGGGTCAATGCCCTGGCTGATGCCTGTGCCAAACATGCCATGTTACACTTCACACTTATGTCCCACAGTTTGTACAATCCATTACACCTACTAACAATCATTCTTACGTCATCCACCTACAACACACAGCACCAGATACAGAAAGTAAATTCTGGCAGGCTACAAACTGCACATAGGACCCTGAAACTCAACTTTGGCACAGCCCTGATAGTAGCCTTTGACGCCTCACATTTTGGAAAACAGGCAGATACTTGCTATAGGACATCCAAAAATTACCAGGAATCACTACTGCCATCACACGATTCTCTCAATCATGCTTCATCTGTGCACAAACAAATAAAACACCTCACAAACTTAAACATGATCATCATGATCATGACAAGTATACACAAATACTGTGTATACTTGTCATTGTGGACATGTTTTCAAAATGGATGAAGCATACCCTTGTAGCACTGTAGTGAAATATAAAATACCCAGATTTGGAGTCTCAGCATCCATTAATAATGACGGGGAAATTCACAGGTCACAGTGTAAGTAGTAAGGAAAGTCAGTGAATTTGAATGATTGTTTGAAAACTACACATATCCTACCATCCCCAGTCCTCTGAACAGGTGGAGACAATGAAACACAATAAAGAAGAGACTTACCAACACCATTCAGGAGATCTCAGATGGGTGGATGCATTACCCTTAGTACTGTACGACATTGGGAATTCACCTAATGACACTGTAGGCCTCACTTTATTTAAGATACTCATGGGAAGGCTCATGCCCACTGGGTCAAGACCCCCTTAACCACAGGAATCTCTATAAATATTCTAGTTAGTGAAACCATGGCAGACTATATCACAGCACTCACAAAAAAAAAAAAACACTTGCCAAGTACCATAAACAAGTAACAGAGAGATTGCCTTACTGATAGAGCAATTTATGGCATTAAACCATTGAAATATCTTAATACAGTTTATCTATCCTTAGGTGAACTGGACCTCACCTTGTGCTCCACACCACCGGAACTTCTTTCAAGGAAATCAGAATGGACGCAAGGTACCAGCCCACTCCTCATTGAAGGAACCTCTTTGAACCTTTCCATGAGACCCTCAGTATACATTCCCTGTTAGGTGTAATTGCCATCTTTCTGGTCCTCAGTTGTGAAACATGGGAAATTGTGACCACTTCCTCCTTTACCCTTGGATAGATATTGTATGGACTTGTACTTGTAATTGGGCTTTGCATGAACTCAGCCTAAACTTTTGCTTGCCTGAGCTATTCGTCTCATCTCTAGTGTATCATTCATGACTTTAGATGTTTGAGTCCTCCTACTTAAACAGAACTAGGATAACAGACCTACTAGTTGCAGGACTTTATGAAATAAAATGTATCTGTATTTAGTAATAATATTTTAACAATTTTTCAATAAATATATAATATATATACTATCTATTGGTAGGTGTATCTTTTATCTCAACTAGATTTTCAATACATTTGAGTTTGAAAGGGCTGTATTTTATTTTGTTGCTTCCCTTTTTTATCCTTACCTACTAATCTAGGCCTCTATATCATTTCCTATTTTGCTCTTTTCCTTAACTTCAACTTAATTCTCTCCGTGCCTTCCCCATACTCTACTGTCATGCTCTGCCCTATTTTCTCTGCTATATTCCTTACTTACCCTACTCTATCTTCCCATTTCTATTCTGTATCCCAATCCCTCCTTATTCTTATTTCTATCTAATGAACCCATCGATTTTTCTCTCCTGGATTTCTTCCTCATGGAGGGGTAGTATATTAAATGCATCCATATTCCCTCCACACACAAAATATGTTTTTTATTTTTTGTATTTGATGTGGCATGGCGCTTCCTAGAGCTGGCACCCAGGGCAATTGCACTGCTTGCTCCCTAGAAATTGCCCTGGCAGGGATCAATGTTTGGCAGCAGCTTAAGGTATAATTATGTAACCATGTACATGTCTAAGGTGTGGGATAAAATGTAAGCCACCTGTTCCTAATAACATTTTGACATGCTATCAAATTCAGATTTATTTTGTCTATAAAAAAGTTACTTTGAACTTGTTAACTTGGATATATATATTCCAAGTACATTTTATCAGGTGAACGTTTCATCCCAAAAAAGTTTACAACTGACAAGAAGTCATTGATTGAATTTGACAATTATCATAGATTTGGTTAGTTATTTATCAAGTCAATAATCTGATTGCCAGTTATTGGGGTTAGGAAAAAAAATATTTTACACAAATGGAGATAGAATGTTCCAAACATGCAGATTACATTTTCAGTTTGGTTCCTTCACATGGAAATATTGCTAAAATTGGTGAAGAGCAAAAAGAAGACATTTAGAAAACATAAGGTAAATATTTGAGTTAGAAATAAAACTTAAACTCAGTGTTTTAGATAAAGTCATTTCATTTAACAGCTTATTAAACATTAGTTGTTATCAGAAAAAACAGAGATTATCAGGACTCAAAGTTGCGCCATTTTTTGATGGTTTTGTAGAATCTGTCCCCAGAACATTGAGTAGATGTCACATCTCGATGACCTTTCAGAATATAAGTTGATTTAATGTAACCTTTGGAGACTCCACATCCGATTAGTTTCTTAGCAGCATTTTGAGCTGCAGAGTTTGGAACACAGTCTGGAAAGGAGAAGATAGAGTGGGATTGGTTAAAAACAAAACTGTGGAATAATAAGATTAAAGTTAAATGATAAAATAAAAATGCTAAAAAGTGTGGCTTTGAATGAGAGATATAAAAAAGTGAAAGTGGATGGAAAGAAAGAAGTGTAGAGATGAGTAGAGGTATAGATAGTGAAAGAGAACCAGAAGATTTTTTTTAAATAAAAAGCTATGGGGAATAAATATTTGTAAGTTGTGGGCACAGGAGATGGAAAAGCAGATTTGACCTTTTCAGCATTGGAAATCTTTTGTGACCTTCCCTCATTACAAACTCCTTATTATTTCATCTCATTTCAATTTCATTTAGATTACCTGTATAACATATTTAGATGGATATTTCCCATGCACTAGTGTTTTTGTGACTACATATCTGTATTATCTGTCATATCTGTCCTGTTTTCACTAGGTTAATAAAAATCTACACTACATTTTAATGGTGTATCTGAAAGCAACTGACATTGTGTCTCCTGTTTATTACCCCATTGTCCTAGCTTACCAGTGAAGGTTCCCATGAAACTGATCCCAATGGACCTGTGATTGTATCCTGGAGCATGAGCTCCGGTAGCATTCCAACTACGACCTTCATATATTTGTCCATCTTCCCCAATTAGGAAGCTGTGCATTAAAATGGTTATGATTTAGGACATGAGATACACAACATGAAAGCCTGTTGAAAAATACCGTAACTATTAAAGCATTGTTTTACATAGCATTACAATACGTGTAATAAATTCTATTTTCTATGTTCTATTTTTCTATTACATATATTTATATTGTTATTAGTACTTTACTATCACACCATACTTGTAAACAACAAGACACCATTCTTTATTATTTAGTGCATTTATACAATAAATATTGTGGAAAAAGGTAACTGGCAAGGGTAATAAAATAAAGAAAAAGCAAGTTGTCTCATCTCTATAGCACAAATTAAAAGTAGGTCACCAAATTTTGGGCAAATAATAATAAAAAGTAACATTAGAAAAAGTGGACCCATAAAGACATATTGTAGGAATGTTGAGCTGCTAGGAGTACCTTATAAAAAGCAATGAGTATATGTGCTATCAATAAAAATAATATGATAAATAATAATAGATGTGATAGAATCCCTTTTAATCCTAGACTGCCCTCTTTCACTCGCCTCCCTCTTCTTTCACTTGTATCCAATATCACACCAGCCTCTGGCTCTTATGTGTGTTCTTTCTATGCTTTTGGCCTGTGTGCTACATTTTTGTTCTTGTTAATGGTCAACATTTTTAAGCAGTGTAAATCATATAGTTATAGCCAGTTAGTGTTTAAATGTTGTGTTCAATTTTGCTTTAAAGAGAGAGGACATTTTGTCTTTGAAAAATAATTAGAAACCTGGGAGAAAAGGGAAGAACAGTGGGTTTGTGGAAGATCTGTATTTACTTATGTTACAAATGCTCCCTTTAATAGCCCATTGACAGTAGTGTAGAATGCACCATAGGATAACGTCCCCACAAACAGACAGACTAGCAGTTTATGCTGAAATCCAGAAGATACAGTCAGAGTCATCTTAACATTAGGGCCTTATTAAATTAGAGCTGGGTTTCAATTCGTATCTCGCAAATGCGCCACGTAGCACGATTTGCGTACTACGAATCGTGTTGCTTTCGACTAGCGTAATTTCGGACTCATTGGCCGAGATTTGTCTCTGAGAAGAATTCTTTGCGTGTAAGCTCGTATCTTGCAAAATCGCTAGGTGCACAAAAATGCCCCAACAAAATGGTTTATGCACTACGTACAGACAACTTAAAGTGTTAAAGTGACAAAAAGTGAGGGGAAGCATGGAAGGCCATTACAATTGATTGCACAATAATCTCCTCCCTCCAACAAAGCAAATGCATTATACAACCAATTAGTTGTTACATTTTCGAATGAAAAGCCACGCTGCAGCTTACATAAAGCAATTAAAGACACACTACCTGATTACATAAAAACACAAAAACATTAAAATGATGCCATATTAACCCTTTGTTACACTGCCACATGGCATATATCAAGTACAGGGGGAGCACTTGAATATTTCCTGTTCAGTCCTTCAGTCGTGTCTGACTGTCTGTGACCCTATGGAGTGCAGCACATGCAGCTAGGGCCTCTGCCACTGCTTTTCTACAAGTCTTGCATGCTGGTGATACTGGAGTGGCTTGTCAGTTCCTTCTCCAGTGATTTGGGATTTGGATGTCCACTCTGCTTTTAACCACCCACTCACAATGGCCCTTAATGGTATAGCTCATAGCTTCATTGAAGTACACCATATCTCTTTGGTCTTTCAGTCGGGTCTGCCTCTCTGGACTGCATCACATGTAGCTAGGCCTCAGCCACTGCTTTCCTACAAGGTTTGCATGCTGGTGATACTGGAGTGGCTTGTCAGTTCCTTCTCCAGTGATTTGGGATTTGGACGTCCACTCTGCTTTTAACCACCCACTCACAACGGCCATTAATGGTATAGCTCACAGCTTCATTGAAGTACACAATATCTCTTGTTTGGTCTTTCAGTCGTGTCTGCCTCTCTGGACTGCAACACATGTAGCTAGGCCTCTGCCACTGCTTTCCTACAAGGTTTGCATGCTGGTGATGCTGGAGTGGCTTGTCAGTTCCTTCTCCAGTGATTTGGGATTTGGCCGTCCACTCTGCTTTTACCCTCCCACTCACAATGGCCCTTAATGGTATAGCTCACAGCTTCATTGAAGCACACAATATCTCTTGTTTGGTCTTTCAGTCGTGTCTGCCTCTCTGGACTGCAGCACATGTAGCTAGGCCTCTGCCACTGCTTTCCTTCAAGGTTTGCATGCTGGTGATACTGGAGTGGCTTGTCAGTTCCTTCTCCAGTGATTTGGGATTTGGCCGTCCACTCTGCTTTTACCCTCCCACTCACAATGGCCATTAATGGTATAGCTCACAGCTTCATTGAAGTACACAAGCCCTATAACTTATCAAACCACAAGGTGACCATGGGATCATACCCCACACTAATCTACTGTAACCCATCAGGAATGGCCGCAAACACACATGGAGGTTTTGCAGAGGCACATTTAGAAACAGCCAACTCACCTCCATCAGGGGTAATCTTTGCTACGCCCATCCATGGAAGTCCCACGCCATTGCTGGTGGCCATGTGCCAAGATGTCCACTCATTCCCGTTTGGTGACCCCCATTATGTTCTGCTATTCATCAATTTACATTAGCTTGGATTGCTAAGTGATGTTGGGGATAGCGCTTGTATACTTCAATCAAGCTGTGAGCTATTACATTAAAGGCCAGTGTCGGTGGGCAGGTGAAAGCAGAGTGGATGGACAAATCCCAAATCACTGTAAAAGGAACTGACAAGCCACTCCAGTATCACCTATCATTATCCTGTTAGGTCCTCAGGGGAATGTTCCTACTCCACAGTATCACTAATTGGACTTGGCCTATGCATTAACCCTTTATTATGCCTAGATTGTAGATCTATTAGATGTATTATATGACATCTAATGCTATTAGGACTATTATTCCTCTTTATATGTACAGATCTATTGCAGGTTAACTAGGACTCATTAGTTTATATCTATAGTAATGTGACACTGATGTGATGCTTGTGGATGTCCCATAACCCCAAACATTGAAAACAAATTGATACGCTTAGAACAGTATAACACAGCTTTAATATTTACACAGACTACAATGAGCAGTGGTCAAGACTTTGCATTCAGATAACAGTATAACAAAGCTTTATTTTTAGACACAGGCCACAATCAGCAGTGTTCAAGACTGTGCATTCAGATAACGGTATAACAAAGCTTTATTTTGGACACAGACCACAATCAGCAGTGGTCAAGACTGTGCATTCAGATAACACTATTACAAAGATTTATTTTGGACACAGACCACAATCCGCAGTGGTCAAGACTGTGCTTTAATATCATGGGTGTGGTGTGGGCTGGTCCCGAGAGAGCAAGGGGCTTCAATAAAACAAAGGGGATACCTACAGGGGCCAATTTAATAGTCTAGAATAAGCATGATGCATAGCACCTACCAGGGTCACATGCGGTCAGTACACCGCTGCAACCTGACTGATGAAAAAAAGGATCATCACAAATCACTCCAGTTAACTGAAGAAACCATTAGAGTGCATGGCACTTACAACTTGTCTGGATCTGCTCAATGGAACAGATGATTCAACCTCTGGACTGTGTAATCCAATGCAGTTTCACACATACAGTGTGGTGGGCATAAAAAAAACTAATGACAATGCATGTACCGTACAGTGCTAAATACTGTACCAATATACCAACTCACCTGATTCCCATCTGCAAGCGTAACTAACTATTACATAGGTCTGTGGATAATCAGTAATATGGGCAAATAGCCATTAATATGGAGAGGACACTAAGGTCAGTAGCCAGAGTCACTGTCACTTACATCAGTCCCAAGGATCTGTTCTCAGACTGATATTGAGGTCAGGATCACATGCTTCACTAGTGCATATATTAATGCTGGCTGTCATTAACATGCCACTGTGAGACTTTGCAAGTCCACAGCAGGATCCCTGCCCCCATCTACATTTAAGCTAATAACAAGCATGTCTGAGTTATCTGGCTTTATGATAGCTTTAAGATTGTGGGAGCTACATGTTAAGGGGAGGCTGTCATTGAAGGAATGTCTGAGAGGCACTTTGAAAACTCATCCATTTCCTCCACAATGCTTGCAGATGCAGAAGATGCCTTCATGGGCCTGAATTGTAACTAAAACAAAACAAAACCTAAAACCGAAGGGCCTAAAAAAAGGGTGACTGCAGCATCCCTTCCCTACAGCATTTCCCAGTGACCATCAATTGATGGCATGTTCAACCGAACCCTACGTGTCCACAGAGAAGAGGATCATGGATCATGTGCTGGGAGGTAGCCATCTCCATACAAAATATCACCATCACATAGGCCAAGATCCAAGACTCTGTAGTCAGGCTAGATTAGGTCAGCATTGTGACCAATAGATTGTCACTGAGGAGTGCTGTTGAGAAGGCACATTCATGTCCACAGCCCCTAGGTCCTCTTCCGCCTTGCCGCAGGGCCCGCGGTGTGACGCCTTCTACCCACCGTTGGTGGTTGGGGAGCGGGGGGAGGTAGTGGCACCCCGGGTGTTTGTGGCGGCTGCGGAGGCATGGTGGAAGGAGAGGAGGGGCCAGGCTGCGGTTGGCTGGTGACCTGCCCCATTCCCAGCAGCCTGACCATGTGCTGCTCCATCATCAGGTGATGCCTCCTCTCCTCCCTAAAGTGCCTGTCCATGCTGTGCCTCATGCTAGAGAGGCAGTGGTGGGGGCAGGGATCCTGCTGGCAGGGCCGGGTGAGAGGCTGGCGGAGAGGGAGTGGGGAGGATCTGGGACTCGGCTAGATACAGGGGCTGTGATGTTAGGGTCCACTGTGGCTCGCTGTGTGGGAAAGGAGGTGCTCTGGCATAGTCCACCGCTTGTGAGGGCCCCGGCGAGATGGCAAGTCTTTGGAGGAAGGGGACAGTCAGGCTTAAAGCTGCTGGGGCTCTCTACAGGGGGGCTTTCAACTACCACGACCTCCCTCTCCTCAGAGCCAGGGCCCTCTAATGATCCTGCAGTCTCCTTGTCCTGAGCTGTCTCCTGCGGGGAGGGGGCTGACGGCCCCACTTCTTGCTCATCACTGGACCCAGACCTCCTACTGGATGCTGAAAGAGAGAAAAGAGAGGTACATGTCATTAGTATGCTGATTATTACATTGATATGTTTTCACTCCTAACTGTCTGACATCTAGGCCTGAACATGGATGATTCTCCTAATTGCAACTCAGATTAGCTATAATTTCTTTGGTTTCTTGTCTTGACCTCTCCTGGCTCCTAACGCTGTCTGTATTTCGTCAGCGGTCTGTAACTGTATAGGCTGCAGAGGGCACATTAGTACATGGACTTGATTGCTTGATTACTCTTGGGGTGGCCAGGAATGACAGTGATTTGTTAGCTTCATGGATTTAATGACGCATCCATCTATCCATTGTTAATTTCAGGGAGTTGACATGTCAGTGTCCTTGTAGGTCACCATGTACATGTGTAGTGTGTGTGATGCACATGTGGTGGCATGTTGGTGTAGGTCATATTCACCGGAACTGGAGGCTGGGTCCTGCTGGGCCACCGGGGCTGAAGCTCCAGCTCCTTGTAATCCTCTCCCACTCCTTATAGGTCACACTGTGTCCTTGGTCTTCTCTGGCCATCTTCCTCCTCACCGTGGCCCTGATATCCACATAACGGTGCTTTAAGGACCCCAAGGCCCTAGGCACCGTGGACACCTCCTTCATCACCTCCACTACCTCCGTCCAAGCCTGAGCCTCAGGCCCAGGCTTCGCTTCCCTTGCAACGAGGATGACGAGCCGGTCACGGATCGCACCCAGGAGGGCCATATTCTCCTGGGGTGTATAATTACGGGCCCTGCTTCTGCCCTTGCCAATAACCCCTTGCTCTCTCTACTGTGTTCGCAGACCCTGGCCTCCCTGACCTCTCCCTGAGGCCTATCCCTTCCCCAAACTACCCCCCCCCCCTCCCACTGGGAACAGGCCCCTTCCCCTCTGTCCCTCCTCTATTAGTGCCTGCACTGGCATCTCGCTCCGGGAACCCCTCCTCCTCCTCCGGCGACCCCTCCTCCTCTCCCTCTGGGGACCACTCCTTCTCCCCCTCCAGGGACCGCTTCTCCTCTCCCTCCAGGGACCTTTTCCTCTTCCTCTCCCTCCGGGGACCCCTCCTCCTCTCTCTCTGGGGACCCCACTTCCAACACAACCACCTCTCCTCCACCCTCCACTCTCACTGCTCTCACTCTCCGCTCCTCTCCTTTCCTCCTCTCCACCCTCTTCTCTCCACATATCTCCTCCCTCCATGCTCATAAAGTATAAAGAAATAAGGCCAACTCAAAATAAGTAGAACTGTTATACAGGTGTTGAAAAAAAAAGTTGATGTTCTATGTGTTTTCAGTAAGTGTTGGGGGATGCAGTGCAAAGGTTGGCGGGGGGTGTCCTAACACTATGTATGTCTCTATGTGTCTGGAAAATATGTGTGATGTGTAAATATGTGTAACTCTTATGTGTAAATATGCTAGTAATAAAATACAAAACAATCCAAAATAGTGCGCCTACAAATCAAAAGATAAAGAAATAAAAGTATTACTGGAATATGTGTGTTGGAAAGAAAATATGTGTGTGCTATGTGTATTTAAGTGTTGGGGGATGGGGGGAATGGGATGGGGGGATGGGTGTGTGTCCTAACTATATATATGTCTCTATGTATGTTATTTAATCTATGTGTTTTGCAAATATGTGAAATCTGTAAATATGTGTATTTCTTAAATGTAAGTACTTATGAAATAGACAAGAAACAAGACAAAAAACTAATCTCCCTCTCTCCAAACCACTATTCTCAATAAACACTCTCTCCCACCTGCTCCTGGAACTGCGTGCTAACTCCAATGGCTCTCACAACGCAGTCAATGGGTTTGTGTCAATCACATTTATAAGCTCCTACTGTCAATCAAATTCTTAGCTCGTGATTTGCTGAGAGGCGTGTCTCGCTAGTAAGTCCCCTTTTCAGCTTGCAAGGGCGCCAACGGAGTCAGCCAATTACATACGCATTGGCCGCCTGTGTTAGGCCTCTCAGCCAATTACATACGCACTTGTAGTGTCAGGCTGCTAAGTGCTTATGTAATTGGCTGAGAGGCTTTTGGCGGGCCAACGCAGCAATAGCAAAAAAAAACATGCAAAAACCTCTCAGCCAATTACATAGGCACTTAGCGTGTCAGGCTGCTAAGTGCGTAGGGAATTGGCTGAGAGGCCTAACATGGGGCGCCAAGTGCGTATGTAAGTGCGTATGTAATTGGCTGAGAGGCTTTTGGCGGGCCAACGCGGCAATAGCGCAAAAACCCGCCAAAAGTCTCTCAGCCAATTACATACGCACTTAGCTGCCCATGTAAGGCCTCTCAGCCAATTACATACGTACTTGGCGGCCTGACACGGCCAAGTGCACATGTAATTGGCTGAGAGACTTCTTGACGTAAAATCATCAGCTGGAATGCCACGTAAAGATCCACAGGTGACCAATTCCAAAGCTGTAATTAATGTGCCTAATACCAGGTAATGTAATCAACAAGCTATATAACCCCATCCCCAACAAGTCATCGTCTGAAACAGCATGGATGCTCCATGCCAGCAACTGAGGCCCTTGCATAGCCTGCAAGCGTTAGCAACAACTCGTACGCTCACAACTATATTTGTGATTAATGCTTCGCACTTCCTAATACATTTATTCATTACTAATTATTTATTAACGTATATTAATTTAATAATTATTAATCAGTAATGGAAAATAAAAATTGATAATTTCCACTGCACTAAAAAGCACTAAGTACTGCACCGTTGACTGCAATGAGCACCTTCCGCGCTTATTGCACCTTAAGTACAGTGCCGATGGCTGCAATGAGCGGCTTTGGTGCTCACTGCAGACTAAGTACTGCACCACTGGCTCGCCTCGATTTGCATCCCCCGTCACCAGCATTGCAAGATCCACAACTATATATGTGATAGCTTGCCAGGAGACAGAAAATGTTATATACACAAGCAGTTAACATGGTGATTAAATTGGTCAATTAACTGAGTGGCTCATCAAGGTGAAATTCCACTAAACTTTTTTCACCAACCCTGTGTATTTCCTACATAATTACAAGAGAATCTCTTTTCCTGAAACAGTCAATTATATATTATGCATAAAAATATTCCCAAAAAACGTTATGATCTTTTCCAGAGCAAGGTTGCTCTCACCAACCATGCAAATATTATTTGTGATTCAAAGGGAAATTTCAAGTAGATGTCTCCAGCAATTCCTCTCGTAAGCCTGGTATATTTCCAGCATAATTACAAGTCTCATTAATTATATCATGTTCCTAGAGACTTCATATTCCTTGCCGACCAGGCTGCTCTCACCAGCCAAGCAAATATTTTATAAGACTCACCAGGAAATTTTCAGTTGATTTAACTCTGTTGTGTGATTACTCCTGAACAGTAAGTGTGTGTACTTGTTCACTGAGTAGTGGACTGGTGAGTAGTAAGAACCTAATATAAACAGGGGAAGGTGAGAACACTTCCAGCATAAGGGCAGTTCTAGTCTAAATGTAGGAGTTTAAATAAAAGGATGGAGTGCAAAGGGGAGCACATTGTAGTGCTTTACACATTTTTTTCCCACTGCAATTATGAGTCAGTCAAGTAGAAACCTCACTCAGTGTACATCCTGTCATATGTATGCACTACTGGAACAGATGATCCAGGGTCCATACCTCTGTTGACAGGTGTGAGCATAATGCCTTTTTGGAAGCTCAAATTGGGGAACTGGAGATGGGAATATCAGCAGTTAGTGATATTGCTCCACTGGAAGGTGAGTTGGTGCTCACTGAGCACAGTTTAGCTGGGTCTTGCATTGACGGATGAGATGCGGCTAGTGAGGATGACCAGGGAAGTAGCTGGGTTACAGTAACAAGGGGAAGCAGGGGGAACAGGAGCAGGAGGCAGGCCAGTTCTGAGTTGGCAAATACCAACAGATTTGCCAGATTGGGGATGTCCATTCAGGAATGGCAATGCCAGATAGAGCTGTTCCCTCTAACAGCCAGGAGAACAGTTCTACTGGAGGAGTTGGAGGGCAGAATAGGCAGAGCAACAGACAGGTTTTGGTGCTAGGGGACTATATTATTAGGAAGGTAGACAGGGTGATTTGTCACCCAGATCCCAGCAATCGAACAGTTTGCTGTCTCCCGGGTGCTCGGGTTCGGCATGTTGTGGATCGGTTGGATAAATTATTGGGAGGGTGCTGGAAATGAACCAACGGTCTTGGTACACTTTGGTACCAATGACAAAGTTAGTGGAAGATGGAGTGTCCTAAAGAATGATTTTAAAGAGCTAGGGAATAAGCTTAAAGCAAGGACCTCCTAGGTAGTATTTTCTGAGATACTACCAGTGCCACGTGCCACGCAACAAAAGTGTATGCTTGCTAATGCAAGAAGTTTGTCTGGAAAAATGGCTGAGCTAGAATTATTAGCAGCACAAGAAAAATGGGACGTACTAGGCATTACTGAAACATGGTGGGATGAATCTCATGACTGGACATTTGGATGATTATAACTTATTTAGGAAAGATAGCGGAAATGGCAAAAGAGGAGGAGGTCTGTCTGTATGTTAAGCCTGAATTTAAGCCTATAGTCAGAGAAGATATTTATGCTGGAACTAGCGGCAACATTGAATCTTTGTGGGTTGAGCAAAATAGTGGAGGAGCTAATTCTAAATGCAGATTGATGGGAGTATGCTATAAATCCCAAAATATAATTGAAAGTGAGGAAATACATTTATTGTTACAAATTGGAAATGCAGATAAGCACGGGCAGATTCTAATAATGGGAGACTTTAATTACCCTGAAATAAACTGGATAAATGAGACCAGCAGCTCAACTAAAGGGAGCACGTTCTTGATTACATTCAGGGATCATTATCTGGCCCAGGTAATACAAGAACCTACTAGAAATTGGGCCATCTTGGATTTAGTCATCACAAGTAATATTGATATTATATCAAATATTAAAATAGGGGAACCCTTGGGGAACAGTGATCACAAAACAAAAGCTCTACATTTTAAAAGGGCTAACTTTAATGGGCTTTTGGATTTTGCAAAGGCTTTTGATAAAGTGTCACATGGTAGACTATTGGGCAAATTAAGGGAAACAGGAATTGCAGTAAATATCTGCTCATGGATTGAGAGCTGGCTAAAAGACAGGAAGCAAAGGGGTGTTGGAAATGGAACATACTCTGATTAGACTAATGTGGTAAGTGGGGTTCCTCAGGGTTCAGTATCAGGTCTTCTCCTTTTTAACATATTTATTAATGACTTAGAGGGGGGACTGGAAAGTAGTGTCTCCATTTTCGCTGGTGACACGAAGTCAAGGTAATTACATCAGATAATTCCAAAGGGATTTACATAAAATTGAGGAATGGGCATCTAAATGGCAGATGAGATATAATACTAATAAATGTAAAGTTATGCATCTAGGAAGGAAAAATAGCCATGCAATTTATAATCTTAATGGAGCAAATCTAGGGGTATCAGATATTGGACGGGATTTGGGAGTACTTGTGGACAATCATCTAGGTAACAGTGCTCAAAGCCAAGCAGCAACTGCAAAGGCAAATACAATATTAGCGTGTATTAAGGAGGGTATAGAAGCAAGGGAAGCAAATATATTTCTGCCACTATACAAATCCCTAGTATGCCCTCATTTGGAATATGAAGTAAAATTTTGAGCACCACTTCATAAAAAGGATATTTTAGAGCTGGGAAAAGTACAGAGAATGGCAACAAAGCTAATAAAGGGAATGGAGGGGCTAATTTATGAGGAAAGACTAACCAAACTTATTTTAGAAAAAAGGCATCTAAGAGGTGATATGATTACCTTATGTAAATACATCCAGGAATGTTTTGTGCCAAGAGGTTTTCAACTGACAAGGGGACATTCTTTGAGATTAGAAGTAAAAAGATTTCACCATAAAGAAAGAAAAGGGTTCTTCACAGTAAGGGTGGTTAATCTGTGGAATTCTCTACCAAAGGAGGTGGTGACAGCGGATTCGATAGATAACTTTAAAAAGGGTTTTTCTATATTTGTAAATATAAAGGGCATAAGGGCTATCCTGAATAAATCTAGAGGGAGTTTTGATCCAGGAATGAATCCGATTGCCAGTATCTGGGGTCAGGAAATCATTTTATGTTTTTTTCCCTTTTGAGACAATTGGCAAAGTTTCACTGGGGTTTTTTCTGTTTGCCTTCCTCTGGATCAATTAACAATGAACCTGTTTATTGCAGATCAGAGGAGATCTAAAAAGGTTGAACTTGATGGACTAAAGTCTTTTTTCAACATAAATTACTATTTAACTATGTACCATTGAGTGGAATATCTCTAATATGAACTCTTTATTTTTGAAACCATATAATTAGACCTTATTTTCAGATCTTTTTAAATTAATAATACAATATATAAATCTCTTACAAATATTTTCTGAGAGTTTTTATGACGTTATACCACCATGACTGAAAATAATTTTTGGTATGTAGACCTCTTAGTTTTCTTCAGTTTTTAACTTTAAATAGTCATAATTTTTTTGCCTCTAGAGGCACAAATGAGGGAAGTCTGCAATTATAGAGCTAACAGTCCCTTTTTTGTGCAGGTTTTAAAGATTGTTATATAGATCTCACAAAATTATTTTCATTTAAACCAAGTTCCAAAAAAGCCAGATAGATCTTATTACTTTATCCATACCTGTAATAGGCTCAAGCAGGCTCTGCCTTTCTGTACTGAGTGTGACGACTTTGCCATGTCAATCTGAAATTATGAAAGTGGAAGTTCAGGCAGGCTCATCAGACTCCACGTCTGATCCTCTGTTTGGGGAGGAATGCCTCAGCCAGGGCTCCGCAAGTTGCCCCAACGCTTACCTCCAGAGCCTTCCAATTTCCTTTGCCTGACTTGTCTTGGTTCCCCTCTGCAGTAGCTTCAGTCTTCTTATAGCGTCAATGGGATGCAGGGTCAAGCTAGCGCAGACCAGCACTTCCCAGAGCAGCGTCTCCCTCCTCACAACCTACACTCACGTCTGCTTCCGGCAGCAGCCTGGTCTCATTCTCATTTTAATTAATTGATAACTTTAAAATGTACTGGATACATTTTTAAGATTATATAAGCATATGCTGTTCTGATAGAAAAGGAATGATATTGATACAGGGAATAATCTGATTATCAGCATTAAGAAAAAAAGTTAGCAACGTTACTATTTTTTTTCTTGACAATTGACAAAGAAAAGGACTAAAATGGTTGAAACTAATGGAAGGATCTTTTTAAAACATCAACTAGGTATAAATAGTGCTGTTTGGGAATTTTGGGTGGTGAGAACATAGAAAATTGGGTTGTGTATCTTAAAAACAATCTTCACAGCATAATGTTGATTTTATTACATCTTGTAAAGAGATCTTAATAAAGATTTTGGTTATTGCTGGTGTAGCAGAAGCAGATAAAGGTAGAGAAAATGGGTTTCAAGAACAGAAATTATTAAAATAAATTTTAAGTGTTTGAGCATATATTGTTTGAGCTAAATGAGTTTTACCTAAGTAAGCATTGCACAATTAGAGAAGTTTAAATAATTATGGAATAGTTACTAACTTGTTGGTATTACTCTTCATGCTAACATCCTATAAAAGAGCACTGTAATGCCTTAACAGGATATAGTCTTGTAGCCCATTAAATCCCAGGCTTGTATGTGCAACGTGAGACCCGCAACGACTGTGAGTTAGAAATTTTGCAGATTTACAGAGCTATTAAATTAGAACATGCTGCGAATTACGGGCTTGAGAGGCAAACACATAAATCATTTTTCACTCATTGGATGTGCGGCAGTGAACATGATCAATTAGTCAAACTCGCAGTTACGGGTTTAGATGGAGGCAATGGAAACAGAGATCGTCAGAATTACGTCATTGAAAAATGGAGGTGGGATTTTAATGTCTTAGTAGCCCTTAAAAAGACAGAAAACCACTTTTAAACAATACAAAAGCATTGAAGTTCATCAGACTCTCATGCTCAACATCTCCATTACCACATTAGTGTCAAAATAAAATATGTGCCCCTCTCCTCAAGTGACATTCATCATATAAACATCATATGCATGGTCACATCTGAGGTACAATTGTCTGCACAGCATGTGGCATGATGGGGATCCGGATGCAAGGTATATGATTGAGGAATGGATGAGGAATGGCAGAAAGGAGTGTCTTGGAGTGAATGAGGGTGTGAATGGTAATGTGATCCATGCTGGGCCAGAAATAAGCCAGTCAAGTTAATTGCCCATGAAGTGCTGGTCTCTGGATATGTAGCATAACATTTTTCCTCTATTTTGTTTTCAATATTGTACTTTGGGTCATACACTAAAGCACAAAATCCTTGGAAAAAATAAATGTTAATAAAGTCCCGGGTCCTGATGGAATACATCCACGGGTACTGAGGGAACTGGGTTCTGTAATAGCCAAACCATTATATTTAATTTTTCAAGATTCACTCAACACATAGTCTCTACCTGATGACTGGAGAAATGCAGTTGTGATACCTATATTTAAAAAGGGAGCAAGAGCAAATCTGGGGAATTATAGACCAGTGAGGCTCACTTCTGTAGTGGGGAAGCTTTTAGAAGGGTTAATAAGGGATAATATACAAGAATATGTCTATTTAAACAGGATTATAAGTAAAAGTCAACATGGATTTATGAGGGATAGGTCATGTCAAACAAATCTAATTAGTTTCTATGAGGAGGTTAGTAGGAACCTGGATCAAGGCAACTCAGTGGATGTAGTCTTTTTGGATTTTGCAAAGGCTTTTGATACAGTGCCACATGGGAGACCTTTGTCCAACTAATAGATACAGGAATTGCAGAAAATATCTGCTCATGGATTGAGAGCTGGCTAATAGACAGGAAGCAAAGGGTTGTTGTAAATAGAACTAATGAACTAATGAACTAATGTGGTAAGTGGGGTTCCTCAATGTTCAGTATTAGGTTATCTCCTTTTTAACATATTTATTAATGACTTAGTGGTGGGACTTGAAAGTAGTGTCTCCATTTTCGCTGATGACACAAAGTTGTGCAAGGTAATTAAATCAGATAATGATGTGCTTTCCCTCCAAAGGGATTTACATAAAATTGAGGAATGGGCATTTAAATGGCAGATTAGATTTAATACAAATAAATGTAAAGTTATGCATCTGGGAAGGAAAAATAGCCATGTAATTTATAATCTTAATGGAGCAAATCTAGGGTTATCCAATATTGAAAGGGATCTGGGACTGCTTTTTGTGGACAACCACCTAGGTAACAGTGCTCAAAGCCAAGCAGCAGCTGCAAAGGCAAATAAAATATTAAGAAGAGTATAGAAGCAAGGGAAGCAGATATAATTCTGGCATTATACAAATCCCTAGTACGCCCTCATTTGAAATATGGAGTATAATTTTGGGCACCACTTCATAAAAAGGACATTTTAGAGCTGGAAAAGTAGAAGTAAAGGGATTCCACCTTAAAAAAAAAAGAAAAGGGTTCTTTACAGTAAGGGAGGTTAATCTGTGGAATTCTCTACCAGAGTAAGTGGTGACAGTGTATTCGATAGATAACTTTAAAAGAGGACTGGAATTATTTCCAATTAAAAATGGAATTCAGGGTTATCCTGGATAATTAGAGAGAGAGTATTGATCCAGGGAGAAATCCGATCGCCACTATCTCTGGGCAGGAAGGAATTCATTTTTTTTTTCTTTGAGACGATTGGCTAAGTTTCACTTGGAATTTTTTTGCCGTGTAATAATGTACTGTGGAGGGATACTAGAGGGAGGAAGCATGGTATGTTAGATGAGTCTTCCCTGAGTCCTGTGGCAACCATTATATCAGTTCCTTCAGAAAGGGTGTGGCCGGACACTGGTAGCCACTCTGATCTGAGGAAATTGGTCCTGGATTTCCCTGAACATATGGGCCCAAAATGAAAATGACTGTGGAATACTGAGGGAGTAGGCTAACATTTCTCTTTTATTACAGAACCAGCAAAATCTCCCTAGTGGGTACTCTATTCAGGATGGGTTAATTTGCTATAGTAGTCCTACAGAGCCACAGGCCAAACTTTTTTTTGTAGTCCCAAAGCATTTACACAGACAAATTACACACTCTCTTTTGGGACACATTGGTCACAGTGCCTTAGAATACCATTTTAGACAGAAATATTTTTGACCAGTTAGCAACATCAGCTCAACAGTGTATTCAAGAATGCCTTATCTGTACTCAGATAAATCCACGCCCTAAAGGACAAAGACCAATTCTCCAGAGGGTACCAGTAGCTGATGGTATAAGGAAATCTATTCAGATTGATTTTATAGGCCCACTTCCACTGTCAAAGGGGGGTCTTAGATATGCCTTAGTCATTGTGGATATTTTTTCTAAATGGGTTGAAGCTATTCCTCTTAGGCGTGACACTGCACAAGCTACTGCAAAAGCATTATAGGAACATGTGTTTTCAAGGTGGGGTTTTCCTGAAATTGAGTCAGACAGAGGTACACATTTTACTGGACAGATAATGCAAAGCCTCTGTGCCCTACTGGGAATACAGCAGAGATTCCATGTCCCGTATTACCCACAATCCTCGGGTATAGTAGAACGCATGAATCGAACCATTAAGTCTAGGTTAGCCAAAATGCTTACACAATATGGTAATTCTTGGGTTACACACTTACCAGCAGTTATAATGGCTATTAGAGCTACACCTGCCACCGCTACTAAATGTTCTCCCTATGAGTTTATGATAGGGAGACAGATGGCTCTAGGCCACCCAGGTGAACCTCAATTGTCCACACCCCTGAGAGAAGCCGTGTCAAGAGACCAATATCTCTCCCAAATTCAAGAGCATTTAAGATTACTGCTACATTTTGCTGCCTCTAATATGGCCCTACTGATTGTAAAGTGTCATCTAAAATTCAAACTTTGTTTGAAAAGGGGGGAATGATCATGACTAAAAATTGTAATAAAATTTCTCCATGGGAAGCAAATTGGGAGGGTCCCTATGTCATTCTGGATACATTAGGTACTACAGTGCTTAAGGTCATAAGATCAAACCCCAGAAAAAACAGAAGGCAGCCTGGTCACAAATGGGTCCATGTGGACCAATGTAAATTGTACAAAGGGACAGAAGTCCCAGATGTAGATATTTCTGCTAAGAACTGATACTTGTTTGATCTTTTCAGATTTGGCAACGAGAATTCAACAAGGAAGATGATAATGCATTTTTCTTTTTGGGGATTTTTTGGACAATGATATCCACATGTAATAATCAGGAAATCGATGGACCACAAACTACCTCTTCCACAAGACAAAGAAGATCAAGTCATACACAGATGAGGCATGGACAAAGATATGGAGCAATGACAGTTTGGAAGAACCATGTTTTGATCAACTGACTTTAAGTGGGGGTGGGACTGTGGACATCGTTGGGACAAAAAGCCATAATAACATTAGTGGATTTTGGAGGGACAATCTAGGTAATAAAACTGGGAATGTGAATGGACAAACTGGGGAAAAAAGACAATAGGTCTGACATGTGAAGGTATTACATTTTCCCTCAATTTTTAAAACCCTGTTATGTCCAAGAATCAGCAAGGGTATAGCATAACAAAAGTGATCACTGAGAACATGACCAAAGAAGGTGTAAAATTGGAGGTAGTGGGATTCAAACGGGATGGACAAGTGAAGGTAACATTAACAACAAATGAGGGGAGGGAACGTACAACAGGAGCCCCTCCTCGTACCTATTCTGCTACACTTGCTCTACCAAGGGTGGATAACTATGCTGATAATCCCATGTGTGAGGATAAGAAAGTACTTTCCAGTGGTCCCTTTCAAATTATTGCTATGAACCCCACACCAATATTGAGGGATGCTACATTTCAGCTGATTTCAGGGATAATAAGGTTGACAGATTGGCTAGTTTCTAAACACTTTCAAAATTGTTCCACAATTACAGCTACTATGGAAAGGTCTTTAATTAAATAGGTAACAGGTACCAGAAAAAGAAGTAAGAGGGATATTGTGGATACAGTGTTGGGAGATGTAGGAACTGGTCTAGGGGTTGTGAATTTATCGATGTTTCCAGTCTGACTACAACCTTACAGTCTGAGGGTTTGTTAAATTCCAAAGGGTTACAGACACAACAAACCATTTATACACTGTTAGAGGGACTGACAAAAGCAGTTATATATATACAGGGTCCTGCTGCTCAGCATATTCAGGAAATATTGGTAGGGGTAATTGGGAGGTTAAGGGAAGTGTCTTGGGATTTTAAAACTGATTTTAAGATCCTGGCGCAAGCTATGGATTATAACCATACCCCTTTGGGAGGTTGGCAGCAAGCTGAAATTAACAGGTTTGCTTCTGACCACAAAGAGTCATGGGTGAGCAGTTGGCAGGGTTGCAAGGGAAATATATGTAGAGCTAATTCATTAGTACCAACCAGGGGATCATACCAAAACATCTACCATATGACATAATTGGGAAATCCAGTAACAGAATCACATGCTTTACATCATGAGTTAGAGTTTCCCAACTTCATAGTAAATGGTACCACCATAGAACAAGTAGATGTGGAAGGTTGCATGAGATTCCCCACCAAAATCTTATGTCTACCCAATCAGGTTAGAACAGTATTTGAATCATGCTGTCATAACGATTCATACTGTCAAGGGTTTGTAGAAAAGGTTAAACCCCAAGATTTAATATTCCCCTTAGGACAGGGAAAGGTGTGTTTTGTTTCATTGAAACCAAGGGATAAGATAAACATATGGTTTAAACATTGTATATCTAGGGAACAGATTACTAAGGGAATTTACTGTCTCATAGACTATCCAGTGAGAATAAGTTCACAGCAGTTTTATTTCACTGCTCCACAGATATTAACCTACAATAAAACCCTGGGGTCTCCTCTGATTGTACCAATTGTATCAGACAACACACCTTGGCAGAAATGGGTAATGCAACTTAAAGATGATCATATACTGCTCTCAAACACCTACAACATTTTGGAGAAAGGGTACACATAAATTCTCACCATAAACAGCAAGAACTCCAAAGGATTGAACATACATTTTCTGATCTGTCAAGTGCATCCTGGTGGCAGAAATTAGTTAATTCCTTTTCAAAACACTCGTCATGGGGTTCTGCTTTTGGAAATCTTATATTACACCCATTCATAATTGTGCTAATATTGTCTATATTATGTATTATTGTTCAGATATGCATGCGTTGCTATCTAAAATCCATGATAGCACGTATATATCATTTGTACTATGGAATACGTATTGAAACAGCTTTAGTAAAATAGCAGAAACACACACACATAGCGGGGTATAGCAAACTTTTCAAATAAATCATATACTCACTCTTATACTCTTCTTAAGCTTCTTGTTGAATGAAAAGGTTCATGTGTCTTTCATTGCCAAAGGGGGGATGTATCACACACCTAGCGTTAGTAGTAAGGAATAATTACCAGCTTTAATATAAGGCTGAAAGGCTATCTATATTCGTTCTTTTCCTCACTCACTTGGAGAGTACACAGTCTGAGTAGTGGATGGATTTGCCGAATGACCACATGATGGCGCTGGATTTCACTAAGCACAGTTTTATCCAGAGAATTAGCAGAAGACCATATAAGGTATTCTTCAACGCATGGGTGTGTGTAACTTTGAGAACCGGATATGTCTAGTTTTACATGTGGCCGAAGGAATTCTTTGTGTGGACAGCTGACCAGTGAGGGGACTTTGTGGAGGACATGTGACTGAATTGACCAATAAGAACTAAGGATATGAGTATGCGGGTGGGATTTAAATATAGGGTATATAAGACCATATCATGCCTAGGCAAACTCTCTCTCTCTCTCTGTGTTCCATCTACAGCTATCTTCACTACACTGTGAAGGCCTGGTAAAGTATCTTACTCTCACACACACACATGGACATAATTGGTAGCTTTACAATGCCATTCTGCTTAGTTAAGAGATGTTGTTTCCATACTATTACCATATATTATTAATGTATTTGTATTAATTATTGTGTTCTAATAAATACACATTTTGAAACCATAAATCTGGAGCGCCTCATGAATATATATTTATTTATTTGTTTATCCTTAGAACGCAAGATCTCAGGATGAGATTAGAATAATTATTATAATCATAATTAATATGATTATGAATAATAATATTGTAATTAATTAATGTAACCGTTTTTATACCATTAACAATCCAGTCATGAGATTCATCCCACCTCGTTTCAGTAATGCCTATTAAATCCCATTTATCATTAACTCCTAATAATTCTAACTCTCCCATTCTTCCTGGCAAGCTTCTGGCATTAGCGAGCATACACCTTATGTTATGAGTCTGTGGTTCTGAATTGCCTGCCACTGTATTTGAGTTACTTAGCAATATCTCCCTATTGACTGTACTCACCCTCCCCCATCTCCTCCCAAATGACTAGTTAATAAGTTCCTTACCCCGTCTACACTTACTACCCCATTACTTCTATCTTGTCCCTCCCCTCCCCACCTACTAGTTTAAAAACTCCCCCAGACGTTCTACCATCCTATCCCCTAGCACAAAAGCTCCCTCATCATTAAGGTGCAATCCATCCCTGCTATAGAGATTGTACCCAAGTGAGAAGTCAGCCCAGTGCTCTAAAAACCCAAAGACTTCCTGGCTTGCAGTGGGCAGATCCAAACTGATAATATTTTTTTGATTTTAGGTAGTAAAACAGATCTTATAAGCACTGTTATATAACTAGTAAAATACAGAAAGCTCCTTCAAGTGTAATGCAAATGTATGTTCAGAATTTTACCAGAGTGTTTCCATAAACACAAAAGGATACTTTAGATTTCTAGTATCTTTGCTAAGAAAACTTTATGGGCAGGCACATTCAGAGACATAACAATATGGCACTGGGAGAAAAGCCCCTTAGGTCAGAAGGTGCCTACCACATTACTGAGGAAGAGCAGAGGGCAAGCACAAGTAACACCAGATCTAATAAAGTGTTTGGGCCAAAGCCGAAAGGACACCCAGCTGCCGATGTGTCTGGAGGGGAAAGGAAATTCTGATGCTGCCAAGATCAAATCAGAATAGGAACCTGGAATGTTAGAACTATGAACCAAGGTAACTAGATGTGGTCAATGATGAAATGACAAGGTTAAACATTGATAACCTGGGAACTAGTGAACTTAAATGGACTGGAATGGGACATTTCACATCAGACAACCACCAGATCTTCTACTGTCGTCAAGAATCCTGCAGAAGAAATGGAGACCATCCTAGTCAATCAAAGAGTGGCCGAAGCAGTGCTCCGTTACAACCCAATAAATTAAAATTCAAGGCAAGCCATTTAATATCACAATGATCCAAGTCTATGCTCCAACCACGGATGCTGAAGAGGCTGAAGTTGTCCAGTTTTACAAAGACATTCAATACATCATAGATATAACACCAAAAATATGTTACTATCATCATAGGAGATTGGAATGCTAAAGTAGGGAACCAAAGCACACCTGGAATAATTGGCAAATTTGGTCTTGGAGTACAAAATGAAGCAGGTCAGAGATTAGTAGAATTTTGTCAAGATAATTCTCTGGTTGTACCAAACACCCTCTTCCAACTGCCTCCGTGACAACTCTATACATGGACGTCACCAGATGGACAATATAGAAATCAGATTGACTATATACTTTGTAGCCAAAGATAGAGCTCTATACAGTCAGCAAAAACAAGACCTGGAGCTGACTGCGGCTCAGACCATGAGCTTCTTATGGCAAAGTTGAAAATTAAACTGAAGAAAAGAGGGAAAACCATCAGACCAAGTAGATAGGAAATACATAATATCCATTGTGAATATGCAGTGGAAGTAAAGAATAGATTTATGGATTTAGATATGGAAGATAGAATGCCTTAAGCACTTTGGACCGAAGTTTGCAACATAATCCAAGAAACAGCAACAAAGAATATCCCTAAAAGATAAGTAAGAAGTCAAACTGGTTGTCGGATGAGGCTTTGAAAGTAGCCCAGGAAAGAAGGCAAGTAAAAGGTAGCGGAGATAAGAAAGGGTTTGTCCAACTGAATGCAGAATTCCAGAGGATAGCAAGAATAGACAAGGAGACATTCTACAATGAGTAAAGATATTGAAGAAGATAACCGAATGGGTAAATCAAAAGGTCTCTTAAAGAATTGGGAACCTAAAAGGCACCTTTCATACAAAAGTGGGAGTGATAAAAGACAAAAATGGTAGGGACTTAACAGAAGAAGATTAGATAAAGATGAGGTGGCAGGAATACACTGAAGATCTATACAGGAAGGATCTTAACAGCAGTGATGACCTCAGTAGTTTGTCGAATTAGTTGGAGCCAGACATCTTGCAGAGTGAAGATAGATGGGCCCTAGGATGTCTTGGCAGCAGGAGGTGATGGAATCCTAATTGAACTATTTAAAATTCTACAGGATGATGCTGTGAAAATGTTACTTGCCTTATGCCAACACATTTGGAAAACTCAAGAATGGAAAAGGTCAGTCTACATCCCAATCCCCTAAAAAAGGCAGTGCCAAATAGTGCTCCAATTGTTGAACAATTGCACTAATTTTACATGCCAGCAAGATAATGCTTAAGATTCTACAAGCTTGACTCCAACAATATATGGACCAGGAACTACCAGATGTGCAAGCCGGGTTCCGCAGAGGAAGAGGCACAAGAGATCAAATTGCCAATATCTGCTGGATAATAGAGAAAGCAAGAGAGTTCCAAAAAAAAATGTTACTTCTGCTTGATAGACTATTCTAAAGCATTTGACTGTGTGGATCACAACAAAATGTGGCATGTCCTTAAAGAGATGTAAGTACCAGATCATCTAATCCTCCTCCTATAGAATCTGTATGTCGACCAAGAAGCCACGGTCAGAATCGAACATGGGACAACAGAATGCTTCAAGATCTGACAAGGAGTGCAACAAGGTTCTATAATATCACTTTATTTATTCAACTTATATGCAGAGTACATCATGTGTAAGGTTGGACTAGATGAATCCAAAGCCGGAATCAATATTGCTGGAAGAAATATCAACAACCCGCCGATGATACTACTCTGATGGCTGAAAGTGAGGAGGAACTAAAGGACTTATTGATGAGGGTAAAAGAAGAGAGTGCAAAGGTTGGCCTGCTGCTCAACGTTAAAAAGACAAAGATCATGGCAAACAGCAATCTCACTTCCTGGCAAATAGACGGGGAAGAAATAGAGGCAGTGACAGATTTTATTTTCCTTGGATCCAAGATCTCTGCAGTTGGTGACTGTAGTTATGAAATTAAAAGGTGTTTGCTTCTGGGGAGGAAAGCTATGGCAAGCTTTGAAAAGCTAGTAAAAAGTAAAGATATTAACTATTAACAAAGATCTGCATAGTTCAAACTATGGTATTCCTAGTAGTAACATACTGATGTGAGAGATGGTCCATAAAGAAATCTGAGCGCCGTAGAATTCACGCCTTTGAATTTTGGTGTTGGCGAAGACTGCTTAAAGTCCCTTGGACTGCAAGAAGATCTAATAAATCAATACTTCAGGAAATCAAGACAAACTGTTCACAAGGTATGATCATGAGGCTGAAGCTCAAATATTTTGGCCATATTATGAGACGGCAGGATTTCCTAGAAAAGACACTGATGCTAGGAAGGATTGAAGGCACGAGAAGAAGGGGGCGACAGAGGCGGAGATGGATACAGTCACGGAGAGTGGGATGCGACTGAATGACTAAACAACAACAATGAACAGAGGGTGTGTTTAAAAACTGATATAGCCAGTTACATATGTAATATCTTGTAAATAAATTACAGTTTTTCCACAATAGTGCACCCACCTAGACAACCCACTTTTTGTTTTATTGCATTCAGTCAGACACAATTTATAAACTCTGGTGCATCAGTTGTGGATTGAATCACAGATAGAAGTTAGTAGGCAGTTAGGAAAATAGTATTGGGTGGGCCAGTGTAACAGGATGACTGAATTTTTGAGAAAAAAAATATAAGCAATCTAAATTATTCAAAAAATTATTGTATTGATGACACTATACTCAAAAACATAACTTACACATTACTATGTATTTTAGAAGGCTGGGCAATTTTTATATTATAATATATAAACCATTTTTTGTAGGATGTTGAAAATCTTTTTGATAGTTAGCTAGCCACTTTTATACAACTGAAAAGTCATTTGCTGCTGTCTCTTCAGGTGTGGAACCTGGAGACCACAAAATAAAGAAAATCATGGTACATTTTGGAATAATGCTGCTGAAATAACATTTCATAAAGGTTGCTGTAGATTTAAAAATATTATTCAGCCATCTACTGACTAATTTGATGCAAAACAAGTTTAAAATGATTTAGATTACTGTAATTATATTTTGCCAGTAACAGCAGCCCACTTGGAAAATTTAACATTGGTGCAATTAGTTCTTAGTTGCATCACTCAGTTAGAGGAACCTCTAAAACCTCTAAAATATTAAATCAGGAGAAGCACTCCATGTGTTTTGCTTTAAACTTGTTTTAGATCAATGCCAAACAGTATCAGTTTATAAAAACACTATGCAAAAGGGTGTTTTTTTTTTTATCTTGTCCTGACAAGTTACATGTTAGAGTGTGCCTGGAAGCCTAAGCTAGACTCATCTTCAACACCAAACGATCAGTGTCGGCAGCTCCTCTCTGTCAATCACTCCACTGGCTTCCCATAGTTCCAGAATCAAAGTTAAAATCATAACCCTAACATATAAAGCCCTCAACAACAGTGCACCCCCTTATATCTCTGCTCTTGTTTCAAAATATTCTCCCAACCGCCCCCTTCGATCTGCAAACAATTTTCTTCTTTCCTCCTCTCTCATCACCTCCTCTCACTCCCGTCTTCAAGACTTTTCTGGTGCTACCCCTACTATTTGGAACTCCTTGCCCCGCTCCATTAGACTTTAAAAAATAACTAAAAACACCCCTGTTTAAAAAATCTCACCTTTAGCCTTAACATGTACAACTGAATGTTCAACAGCTTATAACACATACACCCACAATCTACAGTACAACACACAGACACCTCCACTTGACTGAACCAATTGCTGTCACACTGCCATCTTGCATTTGTCACCCTATTGTATCACACCTAAACCCTTAGATTGTACGTTTGCGAGTTTTCAATATTGTGTCAGTGCCTTGGAAACAAGCTCTATGTACATTTGATTTTATGCTCAAAAACTGGGCCCTCCATTCTTTACAATGTGTTAAAAAAAATTTTTGCTATGTACTTAAACCCTGTACAGCGCTACGGAATATGTTGGCGCAATATAAATAAAGATAATAATAATAATAATAATAATAAACCTTTGGAATATATACACACAGAGGATGCTCTGATGCAGATGTATCTGGAGGGGTAAAGAACAATTCAGCATACTAACCTAGAAGGTTAGAACTATGAACTAAGGCAAACTAGAGGTGGTCAAACATGAGTTGACAAGATTAAACATTGACCAGACCATCTTATCTGCCTTCTGAGGAATCTATATGTGGACCAAGAAGCCACGGTCTGATGACTAAAAATAAGGAGGAACTAAAGGGCTTATTGATGAGGGTGAAGGAAGAGCGTGCAAATACTGGCATACTACTCAATGTTAAAAAGTCAAATATCATGGCAAACAAGAATTTCAGTTCCTGGAAAATAGATGTATTCCCAGAAGTAACATATAGATGTAAGAGCTGGACCATAAAGAAAACTAAGTCCCGTAGAATTGATGCCTTTGAATTATGGTGTTTCAGAAAACTGCTTAGAGTTCATTGGACTGCAAAAAGATCCAATCAATCAGTATTACAGGATATTAGAAAAAGCTATTCACTGGATGTTTGATAATAAGGCTAAAACTCACACATTTTGACCATGTCATGGGAAGACAGGATTCCCTTGAGAAAACTTTGATGCTGGGAAAGATTAAAGACAAACAAAGAAGTGGATATGTCACAACCTACTACTTCTGTTGAGTTTGATAAGAAGTAAGTTCAAACCTGCTCAGTAGGACCGTGTGGTTCATTGTTAATTTTTGATAGCAGGAACAGAACCAAACAAGCTTACATCCACAAAAGCACACAGGAACCCGTAGAGTCAACCAGCCAATGTTACCAATGCAGGTTCGGCAGCCATTATCCCAATACTAAAGATTACCATTTCCTCAGAATGAAACATACAAGTAAAGTGTGCAGTTCAAACTGCCAACTAGTTTATTGATGGTGGTACAGCATACTTATGCATAACACAGTCCAATCATGTACAGTCAGGGGAAGTCTGTCCATCAAGTGATGTCACCTTCTTAATCACTCCCTTGGTCCTGGAGCCTAACTGAGTACTCAATCTTATTGGCCCTTTTTTCAAGGCTTTTCAGGGGGTATCCGATCAGATAAGGAGCTGGGAAATTATTTTTGATGGTGTATGTAACTTTCTATATGCCCCATTACTGTTAGGTGTATGTCCCTTTAAGAATCATTAGTGTTCTCCGACAACTGGGACCGAGCTCCGCTTTATGCTGGATCCCCAACAGATATTAGCTGAAAGCGAGACATACTAGCAGGTACCCTTTAGGCAAATTGCGATCACATGTGTGGTCTGTGATTGCTCCAGGCTGGGACAAGTTACCTAAGAATAGTAGAGGGTTGGAGAACTAGTCTAACCGATTCTGAAGTAACTAACATCAGTAGTGTTAGAGTGCAGAGCCGGTAGGGTTGGGCTTTAGGAGACCAAGTTACATGCAGGGACATGTTACCCCTGGTTGTCAGGGCACAGTTCTATGGGGGAATCAGTGCCCAGACACTTTGAGAGTACATAGCCGGTAATGGACGCTGCTATGTGTGGAGAACAAGACCGGGGGTATTCAATTTACAAGTCAGTCATTGCTTTCATGAATTTATTATGTGCTATCAAACAGAAATCAAATGGAGTATCGACAATAAGCACTTAATCCCAGTTGAACTCTGTTTGTTGAAGTAACTACTTCAGCATCCTGTTTTGACAGGTGCTCAGACCAGCCTTAAAGTGATATAAAGTGAGATAAAGTGATGTTATTTAGAACAATAAAATAACAGTTAATCCCATCATGTTTCCCCATTCATACCTAAGTGTCCATTGTCCCCTGGTGACAGCCAGCTCTTCCCCCAACAGACTGAATCCCCTACAACCAAGCACCTTGTAACTGGTGACCCCTCCTCCCCAGCAAACCAGGTAATATAGTTTATTACACTCCCTGAGGAAAATGCAAAATTTCAATATCAATCATGACTGGTTACCACCTTTACATCAATAAATTCATACAACAATACAATAACTCTGATTAACCCCATATTGTGGCCCCCTCCATGAAAAACTTGGCTTACCCACACAACATGGCACCCAATAATAGTGTAGCTGTCTAAGTTCAAATGTCCAGGCTGGGATGGCGTGCTACCGATGGCGTTGATGTCGATGGTGATCACACAACAAGGACTAGACCCTCCCCACAGCTAAGACAATCCAGGTGATGCTAGTTAGCTTGCCGGCAATCTCAAAACACTAAACTCCCAGTTTATGACATCCAACTTCTGTATCAATCAAAATAGATGAAAGGAGCAGAGAGATTGCCAGTGATTTCTATTAATATATTGTTGAAGTACCAAATGTTCTGATATGCTGATTCCATTTAGTTTAAGCATACTGACATGAGCACAACTCATATAGTCTTCTCGCACCACATCATAATTAACTGACACAACATAACCCTGAAAGCATATTTTATCCATAAAGCTATAGTACAGAGGTATTTTATCACTGGGTCTCACCAGGTAGTCTTTAGACATCCTAAATAATTATATTATACGCCAAACTCCTTTTATTAGAATCACACACATAGATATTAACAGATGGTAACATAGTAAATCCATCAGATAGAATAAGGACTATTAAATTCTGACGTATCCACCTAAAGTAAAAAAGTAACATAGGATAGAAAAACACATAGTTTGAATGATTATATTGTATATATTGACACTTATTTATCATCATGTATTATGGTAGTAGCTATGTAATTGCTTTAACTAATTATCTCTATGTGTGATTTATATAATCAAAACGAGTAATAATTTTCTTTTTACATAGTGTATCTCTTTGGCATATCATATTACTGTCCTGCTATCCATTTATTATATTTATACAAATAATGTAAATTTGTTTTGTTCATTTAAGCCAAATGAATATTCATATTTTTTTACATGGACTAATAAAAGTTATACTTTAACTTAATTTCCCATGTCTGAGTTTGCAAAAGGGAAATCTTTGTTGATACTATATTGGAAACTACAAGAATCTGTATAATTTAACAGAAATTTACTTTTGCTATAAAAGAAAATAGGTAATTACTAAAGCTCAACATGAAAAATAACGAATCTAATTCCTCAAGGGGAAGTAAAAGACAATAAAGTGTGGGTAAAAAACCCACCCATTCTTCCTCATTATTATTTTCCCCTAAAGATAAAATAAATACACATAATTTATCACACTTGGAATCTTCAATGCAGTTGGAATCTCCTTTATCACAAAGTTAAAAAAAGGATATTTCCAACATGAAGACTTTGAACTCTGTATCCTTTAAAGAAGAAGAGATGTTACCTACCTCTAGTTTGAAAAATCTTCTGTCAGTTTTCCAAAATTCTCTTAAATTAGAACTGACAAAAGAAATATTTAATATTAAAGCAATGAATTTCCTTCTAGAACATGTGGAAGAGTTGGAGAAGCATTTGAAGCAGAGACAAAGTTACTCAAAGCCAAGATTGTAAAAAAGGAGGACTTTTCCAGACGGTTCAGCTTGTGCAGTAGAGTCCCATGGACTATTGTTTCTAATGAAATGTCTTTCTTTGTATTAGACTTATTTACATACAGTGCCTTGAAAAAAGTTCAACCCCTTCTTGGCATTTTTCGTGTTTTGTTGCCTTACAACCTTGAAATAACATGGATTGTTTGAGGATTTGCATCATTTAATTTCCACAACAGGCCCACAATTTTGAAGATGTTTTTTTTTTTATTGTGAAGCAAACAACAAATTGGAGAAAATAACAGAAAAAGTCAATGTGCATAACTATTCACCCCCTAAAGTCAATACTTTGTAGAGCCACCTTTTGCGGCAATAACAGCTCCAAGTCGCTTTGGATAAGTCTCAATGAGGTTGCCACATTTTAACACTGGGATTTTTGCCCATTCCTCCTTGCAAAACTGCTCCAGCTCCTTCAAGTTGGATAGTTTGCGCTTGTGAACAGCAATATTTAAGTGTGACCACAGATTTTCTATTGGATTGAGGTCTGGGCTTTGACTAGGCCATTCCAACACATTTACATGTTTCCCCTTAAACCACTCAAGTAGTGTTGCTTAGCAGTGTGTTTGGGGTCATTGTCCTGCTGAAAGGGTAACCTCCGTCCTAGCCTCAAATCACGCACAGAGTGGTACAGGTTTTGCTCAAGAATATCCCTGTATTTAGCAATATCCATCTTTTCCTCAACTCTGACCAGTTTCCTAGTGCAGGCTGCTGAAAAACATCCCCACAGCATGATGTTGATACCACCATGTTTCACTGTGGGGATGGTGTTCTTTGGGTGATGTGATGTGTTGGGTTTGCGCCAGACATAGTGTTTTCTTTGATGGCCGAAAAGTTAAATTTTTGTTTCATCAGACAGAGCACCTTCCTCCATACATTTTGGGAGTCTCCCACATGGCATTTTTGCAAGATCAAAATGTGCCATTTTGTTTTTTGCTGAAAGTATCGTCTTTCTTCTGGCCACAAGCCCAACTCTATGGAGCGTACGGCTTATTGTCGTCCTATGTACAGATACTCCAGTCTCTGCTGTGGAACTCTGTAGCTTCTCCAGTGTTACCTTAGGTCTCTGTGCTGCCTCTCTGATTAATGCCGTCCTTGCCCGGTTTGTGAGTTTTGGTCGGTGGCCGTCTCTTGGCAGGTTTGCTGTTGTGTCTTTTCATTTGGTTATGATAGATTTGATGGTGCTCCTTTGGATCATCACAGATTTGGATATTTTTGTATAACCCAACCCTGACTTGTACTTCTCAACAACATTGTCCCTTACTTGTTTGGAGAGTTACTTGGTCTTCATGGCAGTGTTTGGTTAGTGGTGTCTCTTTCTTAGGTATGGCAGCCTCTTTCAAAAAAGGTGTGTATATGTAATGATAGATCATGTGACAGATTGCACACGTGGACATCATTTCACTAATTGTGTGACTTCTGAAGGTAATTGGTTGCACCAGAGCTTTTTATGGGCTTCATAACAAAGGGGGTGAACACATACGCACATGCCAATTTTCTGTTTTTTTACATAGTTACATAGTTACATAGGCCCTCATTCAATTGCTATTTGGCCAATTGAATAGGGCTCTAAATAAGCACATAACATATTTTTTTAAAGAAGTTTTTAGTTAGTGAAGACATTGCTTTTGGATAGATGCTTACTAACTAAAAACTTCTTTAAAAAAATATGCTATGTGCTTATATAGAGCCCTATTCAATTGGCTGAATCGCAAATTAATAAGGCTGTTAATCTCTAAATGCTCCAACATTTGAAAAAGAGAAGGTGACTTAGAGAAAGCTGTGGAAATGGAAAAATTGGAAAGGGACATTAACTTAGCTTTGTCTGTCGAGAAATGGTTTAAAGCATTTGAATTAACTCAAAAGATTATCAAAAATCAAGCACTTACAGAAGTATATTTTAAAATCACGAAAAAAAAAGATGGCACTTAGCCCCATCCAAAATTGTGATAATGAGGAAGGATAGCAATCTAGGAAAATGTTGGAGACTTTGTTAACAAAAAGGCTCACATAAACATATTTGGTGGGAATGTAATTAAATCAAGAATTTGTGGTTTTCATGTTTTAAATATACTTTCAAGATTAGTATTAAAATTATCAGTCCAACACCTCAAAATTGCTTAATTTCATATATTTTCAGATAATCTTGACTATGTAGAAAATGCCTTTATTATTCAAACAGTAGTAGTGGTAAAATGATCAATAGCTAAAAACTGAAAACAAATTTATATTCATAGTTACATAGTTACATAGTAATGAAGTTAGTGAAGTTTTAACAGAGTTGTAGAAAAATAGATATTTAGAAAAAGATCTCAGTAATTTGGGCATTAAGATCTCTAAGGGAAATAATTGGTCTATTTGGAATAAGCAAAAACAATCAGATGTATAGGTAATTAAAACTCCCTTGCTCCATGTTTCATTGCATGAGTACTTGTATATATGTTTTTCTTCTTCTTCCCTTTTTTCTTTATTAGTATGTTTGCTGTACACATTTTATTGTCTGTAAATTTGTTTTTTGTGTTGTAATATGTGTTTATAAAAAATAATAAATAAAGAAAAAACAAAGTGTCCAGGTTGAGAGGAAAATGTCAGGGAAGAGAAAGAAGAAAGAATATCAATAGTCCATGTTAATCAAGGGCTATTGATCCCTGAGAAAACTGTCTTTGATAAAATGGTACTTGAATAAGGAAGCCCGAGGACTGGGGCCCAGGGTATTTTCCCAGGACATCACAGAATGACAGAGGTGGATAGATGAGGCCATTAAAGCAAATAACATGAGCTTTATGAATCTCAGAGGAGCAGTGACTGACAGCTGTGATATATTTACTACAAATATAAATGAAATCCCATCCTTGATATTAAAATGTGCCAGTCACACAGTCTGCAGTCTGAGTTCACCAGACATCTCTGCACAATAGACACCCAGGACCTAGTGTAAAACGTGATTAAAATAAGAGCATATACCACTCAAATATTAACTACTGATTATGTTATCTAATACCGAAAATTCTGATATAGTAGAATAGTTCAATGTAACACAAAACAGAGATCTGAGGAAACGTTAGCTACTATGGCCCTCATTCAGTTGCGATTTGGCCAATTGAATAGTGCTCTAAATAAGCACATAACATATTTTTTAAAAATAAGTTTTTACTTAGTGAAAACCTTGCTTATGGATAGATGTTTACTAACTAAAAACTTATTTAAAAAAATATGTTATGTGCTTATTTAGACCCCTATTGAATTGGCCAAATTGCAATTGAATGAGAGCCTAGGTATTTTTGTATGTAAATAATGGAGAAGATTGTGATAGTCAATAGGTGAAAAATAGCAATGTGACCAGACATCTATGTTTCTCTGAGTTATTACGAAAGGGCTTTTATCCTGAGTGTATGCGTCCAGTCCAGTGCATTAGTCCAGTGTATACTCAATTCAGTTTGCACTATGTCTTAACAGTGTTTGTGTGTACCCCTGTGTTTATTTACTATACTTGGCAATGGGATTTGTGCTAGTAATACATTAGTTAAAAACAGTGTTGTTATATAAAATATAATTACTGAGGTGATTTGCTGATTTTACCCACCCCTACCACACTAATTTATGATTTCAGTTAGATTGTGACTATAGTTTGATGGTCTAGTGGTAACCATGGCTTTCAACTATGACCAGTGGCAGAGATGGAATACTAAGCATTGTGACATCATCACTAACTGGCTACTTAAAGCCTCACCATGTTCAAGGTTCTTTGTCCTTGAGATTGTTCTAGTAATAGGTAAGTCATGTGCTTTCCTCCTCTTACGTGTTAATAATGGACATAGATTGGGTAAACGGGGTGATATTATAAAGATTATATAAAAGACAAAGATCAGAGAGAGAGGACTTGGGTATCTGTAAATAAAGGGTGACTAGAACATGAAATCATGTATGTTTATTTGCAAAAGTATTGATATTTGTACTGTCCTTCTCAAAGATATGATAGTGACATGCACAAAAACATAATGTATTTGTTATCATTTATATGAATATTAATTATTGTCCATTGTCCTCGTTGTTGGAGAAGTAAGTATTTTGAGTCCCTAACTCTTCTCTTCCATCTCTATGACTAGTAATTTAATATTTCCCTTTTTTTTAACCATTCAATTAAAAACCGTAAATGTTCAATATTTTCTAAATAATTTTCTCATTCATGTCATGTAACCTATTTATTATTCTCTCTGATTTATTTTGGGTTGGACTGTTCTTTGTGTTTTTTTCAGAATTATCAGAGAGAGAAAAACTTACAATTTTTTTCAACAACTGGTAAGTACTTTGTGTTTGAGCTATGTCCTTATTTTAAATACTTCTTACAATATGCCCTTTTGTGTACAGTGGTGCGTGACATATTCGTTGCTGTATATACATAATGTAGTGACTTTGTATTGTTATGTGTTGTGTTTGTTATTATAAATTATATTTCACATTCCTTCTTCTCTCATTCAGATGTCAGAAGATCACATACTCAGTAAGAAGGTACAAGTCTTATTTATGTTTTAAATAAGCACACATACTAAGTATACCATAAATATAATGTAAAGGTTGGTTATTTTAAAATCAATTTGAGTTTTGTATATGTATACAAGGAATAATATGTTGGTGATAAGAAAATAAGAGCAGTGACATAAATTTTGTATCTCCTTTCTGTAATTACCAGTAATGATGGGGTAGGACTTCTAGGGCTCTAGGTCAGAATGCAGATTATTATATTGAGGCCTTATAGCCCTGCATGTGCTCATACTGCCATTGTACTTAGATATCCAATGAAGATATCACTGTTACTTCTCACTTCTGTTATTTTCTTATTATAACACTACTCCTCAGTTGTCTACAGTGGCATATTACAAATGAAACACTAAGTGAACAGTATTTGTAGCCAAAGTGAATAGGTCATGAGGCCTCTTATAATCTGCAGAGGAAGCCCATACTGGATACCAGGGTTTGGATATTTATTTGGGTTTTAGGGATATTATCAGCTTTAAATTGCTCAGCAAATGTTCAGTTGTTGCAGGTCCTTGAAGAAACATAAATCAACATTAAAATTAATTTTCAGCATTATAAAAACAACCAGCTATATCTATCTATATACGCACTATTCTATTTCCTTCAATAAATTCTGAAGGTCCTCAAAGGACATTAATGAACAAACTCATGAGAGATTATAACTTTACTAAAACCAGCTACTTCTTCCTTCAGAGCTTACTATACCTATCTGTGTGTGTGTCTGATAGATAGATAGATAGATAGATAGATAGATAGATAGATAGATAGATAGATAGATAGATTGATAGATATTTGAACAGATGAGGGGGGAATGGGGGATTTCACAGGAAGAGGTAATCTCTGAGATGGGGATTTGAAGGAGGGCTGTTGAGGAATAAGGGAAGGAAGTATCCAGAGAGAGATAGGGAAAAATACATGTGTCTGACCTCATGGGTTCGAAAAATGTGCTGACAATGAAAGGGATAAAATAGATAACTTTCAAGCTCATATACATGGCACTAAACTTTTAAGATTTCCAATAACTAAGTATATTTATTTATTTATGCAACATCTGGGACCTTTGTTATCTCACTTTAAGTAGGGTTTTTTTCTGCCATGTCAGTTACTGCTACCTTAAAAAAAATCTATATAACACTAATTAATAGGTAGTTTTTCTTTTTTCAGATGGACAGATCACAGCAGCAAAGTAATAGTAAGTTATTCTGGGTTAAGAATTGCTGGGTCTGTTCATGTTATATTCAATACATAACACATGTAATGGTTATTCACTTACTGAACTCTCCTGAATCTAACACTAAAACACCATATGAAGGTAAACTATATATGTTAAGTTTACATGTCACACTTCCTATCAGAAATCTATATTTTAATATTGTGTATTTTTTGTATAAAATAATAACCCAGATGGCATAATTGATAGGTTCACATGACTCATTGCCATGGCAGCTGAAGAAGCTTGTTGAAAATATTTCTATTGATATTTTTATTATTAGGAGAATTTAAAAAACAAAGACATGTCTTCTAGCTACTGGAATAATTAAAAGTTTTTGCATAATATGTACATTAGTGAAAATGGCATGTTTAATATATCTAATGGTGTGGAACAAGGAGGTCTAGAATGTTTTGAGTTAGTGGGTGAGTGAAAAGGTTGATATCTGAGCTAATTTCTGATCATATTTATTTTATTTTTCAGTATTTAAAGATGATGCAAGGTAAGTAGATGCAAAATGTGATAGTCATGATTAAAACTCCAGATACCCATCTCATGTAAATTATTATTCCTTTACCCTGACATCAAAAAATCTTAAAGTAAATAGTAACTAGCGTTGCATCTACCCTACTGTAACACACAAAGCCTCTCACTAACTCACTGTGTAAACACAATAGAGTATAGTAATGAAGGAGACAAGCAGAGTTAAAGCATAACATAAATATCCCCACTTCTTATGTTTCTATAGGACTTATTTATCAGAGGCATAAAAATGCAAGTCTGATTTTATAAACACCCCCAATAGACACCTAGAAAATGTATCTACAGAGCCCTATTCTTTTACTACAACATTGCCTTTCTTGTGTCACCTACGTCTTTAGCATATCGGTTAATGACATATATTTGTTATTTGTTGTCCCTTTCAGATCCACTATGTTTCTATCACCTATATCACACACATCCTTCTAACATTTTAGCAAATAATTGGTTAACGCAGGAAGAAATCCAAAAGAGGTTGGAAAAAATAAAGGTTAATAAAGCTCCAGGTCCTGATGGAATACATCTAAGGGTACAGAGGGAACTGGGCTCTATAATAGCCAAACCATTATATCTAATTTTTCAAGATTCACAGAGTCTCTACCAGATGACTGTACGAAAGCAGAGGTGATACCTATATTTAGGAAGGGAGCAAATCCATGGAATTATAGACCAGTGAGCCTCACTTCTGTAGTGGGAAAGCTTTTAGAAGGGTCATATACAAGAATATGTCTATTTGAACAGGATTATAAGTAGGATTCAACATTGATTTATGAGGGATAGATTATGTCAAACAAATCTAATTCGTTTCTATGAGAAGGTTAGTAGGAACCTCGATCAAGACAACTCAGTGGACGTAGTCTTTTTGGATTTTGCAAAGGCTTTTGATACAGTGCCACATGGGAGACTATTGTGCAAACTAAGAAATACAGTAATTGCATAAAATTTCTGCTCATGGATCAAGAGCTGGTGTAAAGACAGAAAGCAAAGGGTTGTGGTAAATGGAACATACTCAGATAGAACTAATGTGGTAAGTGGGGTTCCTCAAGGTTCAGTATTAGGTCCTCGCTATTTTAACATATTTATTAATGACTTAAAAGTGGTACTGGAAAGTATTGTCTCCATTGTTGCTGATGACACGAAGTTGTACAAGGTAATTAAATCAAATAATTATGTACTTACCCTCCAAAGGGATTTACATAAATTTGAGGAATGGGTATCTAAATGGCAGATGAGATTTAATACAAATAAATGTAAAATTATGCATCTGGGAAGGAAAAACAGTTATGCAATTTATAATCTTAATGAAGCAGATATAGGGGTATCAGACATTGAAAGGGATTTGGGCGTACTTATGGACAACCGCCTATGTAACAGTGCTCAATGCCAAGCAGCAGCTGCAAAGGCAAATATAATATTGGCATGTATTAAGAAGGGTATAGAAGCAAGGGAAGCAAATAATATTCTGCCACTATACCAATCTCTAGTACATCCTCATTTAGAATATGGAATACAATTTTGGACACCACTTCATAAAAAGGACATTTTAGAGCTGGAAAAGGTACAGAGGAGGGCAACAAAACTGATAAGGGGAATGGAAGTTATGAAGAAAGGCTAACCAAATGAAAAAAGGTATCTAAGAGGAGATTTGATTACCTTATATAAATACATCCAGGGTCAGTATAAAGATTTGTCAAGTGAGCTTTTGTGCCAAGAGGTTCTCAAATGACAAGAGGACATCCTTTGAGGTTAGAAGTAAAAATATTTCACCTTAAAGAAAGAAAAGGGTTCATCACAGTAAGGGTGGTAATCTGTGGAATTCTCTACCAAAGGAGGTGGTGACAGAGGATTCGATATATAACTTCAAAAGGGACTGGATTTATTACTAATTAAAAAGGGCATTCAGTGTTATCCTGGATATTTAGAGAGAGAGTATTGATCCAGGGAATAATCCATTTGCCAGTATCTAGGGTCGGGAAGGACTTTTTTTTTCTTTTAAGACGATTGGCTAAGTTTCAACTGTTTTTTTTTTTCTGTTTACCTTTCTTTGAAACAATTATTTAACAACTAATCTGCATATTGCAGATCAGAGGATATCTTAAAAGGTTGAACTTGATGGATTGAAAGTTTTTTTTTCAACCTCAATACTATGTAATTATGTAACTATATATAGCAATTTCTTCATTCCCACATTTTGATGTGAATCTAACAAACATACATTAGTGCACAGAGTACATAGCTCTCTTTAATATGCATTATTACACTGAATGTTTGTGCTGTCTGAGTGTGAATATGTACAATGTTGTCCCTCGTCTGAGCACCAGATCTCACCCCCTGATAATGAAAAACTGTAAGTGATATTAATTAGGGGTACCATTTTTTTGTTTTTAGATAATTACAAACATTGCTTATTTTCTGTATAGTAACTGTATACTTGTGTATCCTGTATTTTATATAGTGTGTTAATTTAATGCCTAGAAAAGGATTATTTTGCTTTTTTTATATTTAATATAAACCACGTTCAAATTTGTAAAATCATGACATTTTTTATTATTCTCTGTCATTTATATTGACGGAAATTTTCTATTTGTGTTACTTTTAGAAACACCAACTTAATTGAAAAATTTGAAATGGTGGTAAGTAGATCATGTTTGTGTGTCACGCATTACATTATTATATTAATGATATGGAAGGTTTGCTGCTTTTAATATTAAAATAAGCTTCCTAAGTGTTTTATTTTATTGCATATCTAAAAATAATTTGGAAAATCGAGGGGTGGGAGAGAAACCGCAAGGATCTCTCCTGGTGCAGATTACTCCTATAATTTCAAGTCTAGGTGAAATTCAGCTCAACCTGTTGTCCTCTCACCTGGCGGAACCTCAGAGGTATGAGGTATTAACAGAACATGTGTGGTACTTAGAGATTGGATCCTCAAGTCGTTATCCTGCTTCTCAAGGTTCCCTACTGCCCCTTCTGCTCATCAGTTCTCCGTTGTACTGTCAGTCAAATGACTCAGTATCTACTCTAGTTTAAACTAGCTATGTGAGGGCTAGGGTATCTTAGATACGCGTTGCCGCGAATCAGGGCAAGAAGCGAAAAAAGGGAGGACCGAACTACGCATATTATAAAGAGATTTATTTGGCAAATTATAATATACGTAGTTTGGTCCTCCCTTTTTTCGCTTCTTTCCCTGGTTTACCGCAAGATGTATCGTAGATACTCCTAGCCCCCACATAGCTAGTTTAAACTTGAGTAGATACTGAGTCATTTGACAGTACGCCTCTCTTTGTCCCGTCAGGTGAGAAAACAACAGGTTTCACCTAGACTTGAAATCATAGGAGTAATCTGCACCAGGAGATCCTTGCACTTTCTCTCCCACCCCTCGATTTTCCAGATCTACATTTGTGATACACCAGAGCTACCAGTGTATCCTTGAGAAGAAACAGATCCCCACCAGCAGACCCTGTACTCACCATAACCGCCGAAAAATTACACTGCGCCTTCAAGAGTCTTTTAATCAGGATTGGTAGATGTTTAATTTACGATTATAACTGTTACTTCACCTTTACATTCAGGCCTAATTCTATTGGTCGAATGTGGTATTTGAGACTAGTCACCTTATATCTTACTAGTTACACAACGTTAGTGTTATTGGTAAATCTGTGTTTCTGGATTAGCATTGATTGTCATCCGGGTATTTATTATAACAAGACTTGAGTGTCTCTATAGTACTAGATGTACTAGCCAATCACAGACTGTCCCAAGATTACATAGCATGCTGTTGGGAAAAAGCCTGTAAGTGGCTAGGACACATTCAGTGCTATGTATATATACATATAAGCCGCATTAAATTTGAAGCCTGTATGAGAATCATGAGCCCCGCAACAGCTGCAGACTTGAAATTTGGCCAAGTTACAGAGCTATTAAATTTAAGAAGGGCGCAAGTTACGGGCTTGAGACGAAATCCCATAAACCATTTGACAAACATTGGATGCGTGGCTGTGAATGAGATCAATTAGTCAAACCCGTAGTTACAGATTTAGATGGAGTCAATGGCAACAGAGATCGGCAGAATTACGTCAAAAATTGAGGTAGGATTTCAAGGTCTTACGGGTTTCAATTACCAGTTACGATTGGAACCACATTCCAGAAACAATGCAATATTGATAAAGCCGTAAATATGATATTCTAGTCCATGCGAGTTCCATTATACTGTATGTATTAACATATTGATTGCCGGGATCTATATAACACGGAAATTACACATGAAATAAAGTATTTTTTATTGACGATTTGCGCGCTTGAGAATGTTGTGCTATTAATTCTAATAACTAACATCACTTTTCCTTTTATTATAAGTAGAGTAGTGTGTGTATATTTTCATTTACAGTGCTACGGATTGGACTTTAACTCACTAGCGGGTCCTCTATAGTACTGGTACCCTTTTTGGCTCCATTTGCGGGTTACGGGCTTGAACGCCAGTGAATTTGTTGCAATTTAATAGTGCGATTGTAACGTAACAGTTACGGGCTTGAAAGAACAAAGGATTTGCGGGCGCGCAGGTTGAATACTTACGTCCCATAGGGTTTTCTCGCCCCCTACCCCGCAAGTCGTCGACGGGTTGCTTTACGGGGCCAATTTAATAGCCGCAATTCTTGCAGGTTACGTTACGGGCTGCCGTTTTCAACGTTGAGGGAATTTAATACTAATATCATTGCTTATTTGTACTGGTATCTTATGTACTTACTCTGATAAACAGTTCACATCTCTTCCTTCTCTATTCCAGTTATCCAAATCAGACAGTCTAATGGAAAAGGTATGAGTCCCCCCCCCCCCCCAATAGTTACATAGTTACATAGTAATTAAGGTTGAAAGAAGACTTTCAGTCCATCAAGTTCAACCTGTTAAGATCTCCTCTGATCTGCAATATGCGGATTAGTTATTAATTCATTAGTTGTTAAATAAATATTAATAGTATAGTATTTGAGGATGAATAAAGAGTAAGTCCATCAAGTTCAACCTTTTTAGATCTCTATTGATCTTTTTAATATGTGGACTATTTATTATTAATTGTTAATTGATCCAGAGGAAGGCAAATAATAATCAATAAAGATATCACTTTCCTTCATTTCTGCTGTTTTCTTATTACAAAAAGTACTTCTTCGTCATCTGCAGCCACCAACCTACACATCATTTCCATCAAATGAAACGCCAACTGAACAATATACCATAAGTAGCCAAACTACACTGCCCCTGAGGCCTGTGGGAGATTGTTAGAGCAGCCACCATTGGAAGACAGTATTGACACTTCCATGTTTAATGGATGGATATTAATGTCTTTAAGGGGGGCTAATCTGTCTGTTTGGGTAATTGGCTCTATAAAATATTTATTGCACTGATTAATTAATTGCTGTTCTTTTTCAGATACTTGGGTTACAGTCAAAGCTGAACAGTAAGTAGTCCTGGCTGAGGGATGTTTTTCTGCCCTTGTTATATCAACATATTAATGTATAAAGGGTAAATATTGTAATTCCAATTAATCTGAAATATAAAATTAGCAAAACTCAAAGGAACACTGTATTAAAGTTCTTTTTAAAGGCATACCTCCTGTGTAGTCGCAAAAGAATGTGTAGAATGCAAAAAGAATGAGAATATAGTTTATTATTATTTAAAAACCTTAAACTTAATTATTTTTAAGCTGTGTTATTTTTATTTAATGTGGCTCCATTTGCAACCCTAATCAAGCACTGCATGTCCTCAGTTGTTGCTGGGTCAGGAGGCATCTTGGTAGATTTTGGGGTGGGTGCATGGTTGTACAAAGAGCTTCTTCTGGACTCTCACAGAACCTGGAGGAACTGGTGCCTTGTGCCACTCCAAAATATACATAGAGTCCTCCTCAGTGACTCAACAGCAAAGGAGGGCTTGAGGTGCTTCATCAGATCTCCAAATCTTTCATAAACAGATTTCATAGATCAATATTGGACATGGAGTTAGAGATGGGCTGAAAATATTCTGTGTGTTTTGTACTTATTGGGCTAAATATACACATTTTCATTCAAGTCAGTGGTGTTACCTTTCACACTAACAAATATACTAAACATAACTATCACAAATATGAGAGTATGTATTAATAATTATTATTGTACCAGCTGTTTATATTTATATTTGATCATTCTGGAGATATTCATGATTGTTTATGTGGGTCCTTTATGCTAATTTACTAATTTTCAGAGCAACTAATTCATATTTGGGAGCTACTTAATTGCATAAAAATACAGCAGATGCAATGCTATTCATCTCAGGAATGATTAACTTTATAAAAAAATATTAGTACAATGTATCCTCAGATTCAAATATTTTTTTAAAGAAAAAACAACTTGATTTTTGGGTGTAGTCCCTTTAAATGGTCAGTCTGATACATTGGCACATAGATTACTTTTAATTTGAGGACTCTATCTCTATTGGGCCTCATTTGTGACCATGTGTATTTTATTTTACAGCCATGAAGGATGCCAGTAAAACGTAAGTTAATATGAAATGTATTTAAATATAATATATTTAATTAAAACCCCAATATACCTGTAGATTATCACCTCATGCATAGCATTGTCTCTGGCATCAATCTGTCATACACCAAACTGTAACAAGCATTGCTACTCTACCCCACGATAATACCAAATCCACCCCGGAGCACCCTACTTCCACACAATATAAAAATATAATGACTCTTTAGACCCTCCTGTTCTCTCCCCATGTACAACAGGACCAAATAGAGTATATAGCTCCTTACTAAGTGCATACAGTATTAAATATGAAGCTAGTACTTAAATTAAGGCATGTTTTTTGTCCATCTCTGTTTATAAATATATAAGATCTATAGACCACTTAAGTCTCTTTTTTCTATTTATATATGCAGTAATTCCTCTATCCCATACAATCATATGTGCTGTTTTATTTTTTTGCTACACTTTGAATCCTTAAACTCTCACGCTCTAAACCACATATCTTAGCAGCAATACATCTTTCCTCACATCGGTACCAAGATCTTTACATTATTAATTGTGTTTATTTACAGACTGAACAAGGAGAGTGCAATCATCCTTAATTTACAAATTCATGACATGGTAAGAAGGATATATGGCATGATAAGAAGACCACTTCTAGGGCAGTGGATGGGCTGTTCTCTGCAGGGCCGGTGTAGATGATCAGACACATCTGTAGGGCTTTTGAATAGGACAAAACATGCCCCAAAGAAATTAACTCTAACTGCACTTCAGAAGGTGACCCAGCCTCAAAAAAGACTCACCTCCAAGTCCACTACCAAAACAGAGGATTCTTTGATACTCCTTGATGCTCCCTGTTATTCTGGAGACATGTAGAAGGAAGTGGTCATGGTGGAGCTTTATCTGGGATCCTGTTTCTGGGACATATAGACCTGTTGTCATGTTCACCCAGTGTAGAGAACAAAGAGATGGTGCTTGTAAGTGAATGGAAGACAGGAGGTGGAGTATTGAAGGTTTGTGAGAAAGGGGGTATATCAAAAAATGAAAAGACATAAAAGTGACAGAGGGCAAGAGAGAAGAAAATGTTTCAACCAAAGGAAGATTTAAAGATAATTACCTGCAGGGAGTGAAAGGAAGGGATGATTAATAATGTTGACAGAAGGAGGGATATTGAATGTGAATGTTAAAAGGTTAGAAGGGATAGACCTCAGGGACAATATTATAGTTAGCTTCCCCCCATCCCATCTTCCCCCACCCTCTTTTCCTTTCTTTCTCTTTTCTATCTTTTCTTTTAATTTGTACTGGTATAATATGACAAAAGTAATTGTAATTAATGCAAAAAAAAAATAAAAAAAATGGGTAAAATAGACACAAGCCTTTTATGATGTAATTTGAATACAATATAGGTTGTTTTTGTAGTGTACACCTTACTCTGTTATTACTTTTATTCCCATTAATAAAAACTAGTAGAGTAAAGTAGAGTAGAGTAGAGTAAAAAGAATATTAGGTAGATGAGTGAAGAAGTTTAAATATGGGGAAAGAATAACAGGATATGGAGAAAAAAAACAGATAAAGGGAGGAAAACAATGGTGGGTAAAGAAATACAAAAATAGATAAGATAATGAAAGCTGGTAGATGAGAAATAATGGAAATATAAAGGAAATGGTATAGATGGGAGAAAAAATAAAGTTGAAGAAAGAGAAAATGAAATCTGAGGGGAAAGGAAAAGGAGAAAGAAACAGAGATAGGGACAGGAGAACAAAAGGACAAAATTAAGTAAATAATAAGAAGGAAACAGTTGAAGGAAGATGGGATTGAGTGAGAGAAGGGAGTCAATTGAGCGGGAAAGAGCCAATCAACTAATTAAGGGACCACTGCACAATGAAACAAAAATATAATATTTGAAAACTTTGACTAAATGCATAAATAAATAGGAGAAAAGTCACACAGCTAGTTTTTAATAATAAAAAAGAAATGTGGATGCCTCTTCAGAACCTTGGATGGATTCATGATGCATTGGTGGAAGTTGTGTGTTAGAGGAGTGTAGTTGCTGTGGAGTTTACGTTTCTAGAGTTGTGGTTCCATCCTTTGGTGCAACTTCCTGCTTCTGGTCCAGTATGAGGAAGGGGTGTGGAGTCAATTTTAATGTTATCCAGTTATCAAATAAAGATTACGGACTGCTGCCTTTCCCTCCTCCCCAACCTTACCCTTCACTGATAACTAAAAATACAATTTACTCAGGATCCATCTCTCATGATATGAAGTTACCAAAAAAAATGAATTCCTATACTTCTAAACTCCTTTAAAAAATCAGATTTTCCCCAAAATGTTTTAATTCTATTCTAATATTGTTAGTGTGGTACATTCATGACAAACAAGTGTGATAGAAAGCACAAATCCGTGATATCTGACTTTATGAAATATATGACAGCTTAATAATGAACATTTCTGTTTGCTTTGTTTTGTAGGAAAACTTTATTTACAACCGTCTCTCTGCTAGTAAGTATCTAGACTGGAAATAATGATTCTGTCACAAAGTTATATTTAACAATCTAAGGTAGAGTCATACGGAGCAGTATTTTATATTGTTGGCGCTGTTCATATGAAGTAATGTTAAAATGGCAAGCTATTGGTGGTTGCCTACATCATGCAATAGCATATCTATAGGATAGTTAACATGGTTCATATAGTGAAGTTAATGAGAGAGGTTATGTGGAACAATAAGTCAAGTTATAGTGGGAGGTTATAAATATGAATCAATACAGGAGTTATACAGACAGATTGTATGAAGCAATTGATGAAGTTACTAGGAGCGATATGAAAAAGGAAAAAATATATAATTATTATATGAATAGATTATGTGATATTTTAGGATTTAATAGGACTGTTTATATGAAGATATACAAAGAGTGGATTATTTGATATTTTTGTTTTATAGATTAACAATGGGATTACATATGGTGATTTCATACACTGGGGGAAATCTACTTAGTTTATTAATTGCCTCTTATTTTATTACTTTCAGTTACCAACAGCATTAACGATGTCTGGTGAGTTGGAACGGCAGAACTAATGCTACATACCCTGTCTGATATAAAATCCCCCCCTGTGTCTGAACATACATTCTTCCCTGTGATAACTGTCACACAGACTTATCTAACAAGTCTAAATGTCACATGGACTCTTCTATCTACACTGTCGCATCAACTCCTTCCTCCAGATACACACTAATCCTACTGTGCAGACACTTTGTCTCTATTGGTTCTTCATTTTCTATTTGTTTTTAATGTATAATCACACAGAGACTATTCCTTCTAAAAAACAACCATACAAGTCCTAATCTTACTGTGCAGACACATGGGGGACCTCTCCCTTTCTCTCCAACTCTGACCATACAATGATTTTTTTATCTCTAGTTTCTCATAATATTTTTCATGTTTCCTCTATTCACAGTGACAGTTATGATAGCCTTAGGTAAGTATTGATATACAAAGCTATCTAATTGCTATAAGAGGTTCCCCCACTATTGGGACTCAGCGATGAATGATCAGGGTAGTGAGATCATCCTCCTTCTAGAAAACAAAAGGGGCAAATTTCTCTCTTTTCTGAACATATCTTTCTTTGGTTATATGGATAAATGGCCTCATTCAATTGCAATGCTGCAACTCAAGGTATACAGACCATACGTCTGCGGGCTTGCTGAAGGCTTGAAATCTGCTACAATTACGGAGCAACTCAATTGAACAAGCCCGCAAGTTATGGGCCGAATCATAAACCATGCACTCGTATATAGCATTTCAGAGCGTGAACATGATTAATTAAGCAAGGCCGTAACTACCCATTTAGAGGCAGCCAATAAAAATGAGACCATCATCATTACGGCAATATAAGATGGAGGTTACATGTCAACCAGTTAGCGTTTAGAGGTCCGATATGCGTTCGGACTCGCACACCCGCAAAATACAAAATAATACAAATGAATGCCAATACTGTTCTAGTCCATATGGGTGGACTGATATGTATTAACTCTTTGATTCCCAAGATATAACCCCAAAATTAAACATAAAAATAAATGATTTTGTATTGCCAATTTTCAAGCTTGAGACTGTTGTGCAATTAATTCTAAGGTCTTTCATTGCTTTCCTGTCATTTACAGTGCAGTATTGATTTTTTATTTGCATTTACAGTGCTACGGACATGTCTTTAACCCCCTTGCGGGTCCCATCTGGTACCAGTAGGATTTTCTCCGACATTTGGCATTTACGGGGATAAAAACATTTGCGGGCTTGCAGATTTGTAGCAATTGAATAGCGATTTGCGATTTTAGCAATTGTAACTCTTGCGGACATAAAAGATTAAAGGCAAAGATGGGGGCGTAAGTTATGGTTGTAAAAACTGCAGGGATTTTAAGCCAGTAACTCGTAGATCGTTTGTGGCTCATAAAAGACACCAATTGAATAGCAAATTCATTTACGGGCTACATTACGGGCTCTCGTAAGCAACAATTTCTCAATTGAATGAGACTCAAAGTATCCAATCCTTGAAGAGCAGTGATGTGATTAATGGAGGAGTGATTATCTTGTAGATAAACCATCTCTTCTTACTTATCCATATTTTTCTGGCTTTTGCTGTACCCTTATCCATGTTTCCACATTATGGACAGTCTCTATTTTGGTTCATGTTCACTTTTTTTCTTTTTTCACTCTTAAAGTCTCTCTAATCTCTGATATCCTTTTTTTGTGTGTCTTCTATTTTTTAGACACTTGTTTGATTCCACATTGGCTAATAAATAACATTTGAACAATATGTTTCAGCTGCTCTGGTTTATGACTGGATGTCTGTACTGTCAGAGTGTGACTATGTGCAATGTTAGTTATTGACTTGTCTGAGCTTCTGACCACACTCCCTGATAATGATCTGGATTTATTTTCAGATCTGGACAGCAGGACATCAGAAGCGTTGTCCCAGACTCCTCAGTGCCACAGTACGTAATACTAATGTTGGGTCAAATGTTATTGTTTAAATAGTAATATAACTGCAGACTTTGTATGAATTTGTAAATCATAATAATTTAATATCAAGCTCAGATATACAGATCTGTGATTGCCGGCATCTGCTTTTTGTATTCTGTGCAGGTCAAAGTGTGACTATGTGCTATGTGGTTATTGACTGTTGTCTGATCACACAATGTTTATTTTTTATGTTTGAACAGTTAGTATTATTATTATTATTATTATTATTAATATTACTATTGTGTATTGTTCCCTTACTCATATGTTTTATATATTCTATAATTTGTTAGTAGGAAGGTAATATTTACTCTTTTAGTATTAATCATCTGGATATTCCTCATTATCACAACAATCACACACTATATATATTTAACATCAGATATTTTAGCATTCATGACATGTTACTTATTTATCTGTCCCTGTATTTTGTTTATTGGGTAAAGGTCTCTCTTTGTGTTAATTTCAGAAAAAACATATTTATTGGTGCTGAGAAGGAGGAGGAAGTTGAAAATGTAGTAAGTAGCTTGTGATTAATGGCTCTTCTAATTATAGATATAGGGGCTGTTGTGTGTCTGTGTAGAGTTGTGTGTCTGACACAGTCATTGCTGTATAGACATAACATTGTGTATTTTTCTGTTGTGTTTGCTACAATAAATACTTCACATCTCTTCTTTCTTTCAGATGTCAGATGAGCATATTAACCAAATGGTACAGTTATTCTCTGGATATTAAAATAAGTACAAACACTTTATTTCCATATTAAATATGAGATAAACTTTGATGTTACGTGAACAAATGTGAGGGTTGTAGCCTTTCATATATAATAATGTGTCAGGGATAAGATAATTATTATTATGTAACTGTGTAATAAGAACAGTGAGGCATACGTGATATTTATATTTACTAATTATCAAAATGACAAGGCAAGAATATTATATTAGGCCTCTCGATCCATAATTGTGTTTTTAGCACAAGCCTTTGTAGTCTTAAACTCATACTCATTACACTTCATTAACCAGTAAATATTTCACTGTTACTTCACTTCAGTTATTTTCAAACGACAAACATATTTATCCATTGTCTATGGCCACCTACCTACAATGTATTTCCACCAAATAAAATAGTAACTGGACATTATATTTAGCTAAAATAACTTACCCCCTAAGGATTTGTTTTAGCAGCTACGATTAGAAGCTAGTATTGGGATTTTCATGTATAGTTGATGGATATTGACAACCTTAAGGGGAGATAATATGGACATGGCGAGTTTCCATAAAAATGAATAGTGCTAATTAATTAATTGCTGTTCTTTTGTAGACTGTATTGGAAGACCAGATTAACAGTAAGTATTTCTGGGTTGTGAGGTGTATCTAACATTCATTGCATATAATATCTATTACCAGACAGTACTCTCTTGAATATAACTGTAACACCATACTGACACATACCACATATATTATTTTTCAATGTCACAAGAACATTATTATCTTTTATTTTACAAAGTGCATTTCATAACTTTGCAGTAGTAAGCACCAGTATAAACAACTTTTTACATTTATTGTGATTAAAAACATTGATCTTTTGTGAGAAAATGTAAACTGAAAATAGCTGGTTCACTCAAGATGTTGTATCTGGAATTCCTCCCAAATTTTATAAACAGTGTCAGAGTATGGGACCCATTTCACTACAGCCATCTAGTAACTGCAGAGCTTTTGTGGCAGAGTGTAGCGATAAATAAATAATATAATTATGTTTGTGTGTATCAGAATCAGCAGAGCTACTGGATTTGGGTTACCACTTAACTGGAAGCCATTTTTTTGCTCCCAACTATTTTAGTTTTCTCACAAAAGATCAACTTCCCTTAAATCACAATAAATTGAAAAGTATTTATACTGATCATTACTACTTTAGCGTTATAGGTGCTGGACCATTACTGGTGGATCATTGATGGTCTGATTGGCTTTTACAAAATATAATACAATAGTTAGTCATTTTTTTTATTTTGGGACTCAAGAAAATAAATTATATACATTTGTTTTTTTATCTTCACTTTTATTATTTATTTATTTTATTTATGTATTTATTTTCACACAAAAAATAGACATACAAACAGGATGAGTAGGCAATGTATCCATGTCGTCAGAGATTCCACTATAAATTGTAGATTACATTATACAAGAATTGCAAATCATTATACTGTGTTTCCAAAATAATAACATTGGCAAAATTAACCAACAATACCATATAAATCTTAAATAAATATTGGGACACAGAACGAGGAGTCAAAACCAGACATACCATGCAGGATAGGATATGGCAAGAACCTGAATTCCTTTACTTTTCATTATTCATAAATGTGTGCCATAGGTCTCACTTATCCAGAATTCCTTCCAAAGCACCCATATCATAGAAATCATTATCTAAGTAAAAAATGTTATTCATAGCTATTGTTATTTCCTTCCATGTTGGAATCCGAGATTGCTTTCAGTTACCTGCTAGATGCCATTTAGCTATAGTAACCACTTGGAGATGCAACACTTTCATCTTTAATTTTATTCTGTTTGCCTTTCTCTGGATTAATTATTAATAATAAAATAAAAAAAATAGTTGATTAATAATGAATTAACAATTAACAACTAATTAATTAATAACTAATCCTTATATTGCAGATTAGAGGAGATCTTAAAAGGTTGAACTTGATGGACTGAAAGTCTGTTTTCAACCTTAATTACTATGGGCCTCATTCTATTAGCGGCCGCAGCCGTTGCGGGGCCGCAAGGACCGGCCGCAAGCTATTCGGCTATTCTATTCCTTACGGCCGGAGGCTCCGGCAGGCTTGCGGCCGGTGCCTTGCTATCTCTTGAGGCCGCTTGCGCCAGAGGAAAGGCTTTGATCTAAAACGGCCGCAAGAGTTTCGGCCGTAAGAAATTCCTATTTGCAATTCAATTGCTCCGGGAAACCTCTCTGCAAGGCTAAAAACGAGCCGCTGCTTACTTGCAGGAAAGAGGTCCCGCTAGTACCAATTAAGCACATAAAATAGCTCAAATAAAGCCATCCTGCACTTTAAGAAGACTATAAAGGGATTTTAGGTGTTAGAAAAAATAGCACATAATTATCCTGTACTCAAATCCGTAAAATATTTTATTTTTAATATCCGTAAAATATCCATGTAAAAAAGTCCAGAGTGCTTGGAGCACCTCAGACATGCCCACGCCGCAGCCGGAAAATAAACAGTTAATTTGAACTCGGGTTTGGGCTGATGTGCAAGCTTGAGAGTGGGTTCCTTTTAATCCTCATGTCCCCCAATATGATCCCTAGCATTTACAGAGCTGTACAGTGCAGGCTTGAATTTATTTTTGAGTTTTTTTATTTCACAGCTTACGGCCGGTTCCAAGATATGCGGCCGGCCGTAAAAGGAGATCCTTGCGGGGCCGTTTAATAGAATCGCGAGTTAACTGAACCCCCGCAAGGAATCGCAGCCTTACGGCCGATTTAAGGCCGCTAATAGAATGAGGCCCTATGTAACTATGTAACGTATTCAGGAGGATATGCAATAGAGTGATCTCTGGGGATGGCTTAATATTTAGTTTAATTATACTAGAAATTTTCATAAATCATTCGTCCCAGCAGCCTTGTATACTATTGCATTCCCACCAGTTATGAAAGAACGTTCCTTTCTTACTACATCTTTTCCAGCAATTTTCATCATTAGAATTATATGAAAGCGTAACTAATTTGTGCAGAGTTAAATACGATCTATTCAAAACTTTAAAGTAAACCTCTCTAAAATGTATATATTTTATAGTTTTGTTTGTAAGTTCTAAAGTCCTAAACCAAGTTTCTATTGGCCAAGTTTGCCCAATGTCTTTTTCCCAAATTATCATTTTGGACTATTTCCTGCATCCAATATGCATTTCAAAATATCAAAACATCTTGATATTAGATGTTTATTGTGGCCGCTAAGCAAATGTTATTATTATTATTATTATTATCTTTTATTTGTATCGCGCCAACATATTCCGTAGCGCTGTATAGGGGATAAGAACAGGGGAAATACACGTTTAACAAATTCAAAAGTTGAAGGGCCCTGTTTTGAGCTTAGAATCTTAGCAGAAAGTGCTTTATCCCAAAGCACCCTACAAGACTGGAAACTCGCTACTTACAATCTAAAGGGTATTAAAGGGCAGAGAACTGGGGAAGAGTAAGAAATAAGGAATTGCAAGGGTCAGGAAGAAAGTGAAAGATAGAAAGAGTTTTATTTTAGAGGGAGAGGGGAGGGATCTGAGGTGAAAGACTAGTATGTTGGCTGACCCCTAGTGTTGAGATGATATATCTGCAAGTAGGAAGTCAGGTGTTTTCCATGGCTCTATAAATTTAATCTGAGTTGGGGTGGGTAATATTCTGAGTATGTCACAGATGTAGCAGGCCTTAAACCAGAGTGAATTTGCACTGCTGAGGTGGTGTGCATGCAATTCTGAGTATGTCACAGATGTAGCAGGCCTTAAACCAGAGTGAATTTGCACTGCTGAGGTGGTGTGCATGCAATTCTGAGTATGTCACAGATGTAGCAGGCCTTAAACCAGAGTGAATTTGCACTGCTGAGGTGGTGTGCATGCAATTCTGAGTATGTCACAGATGTAGTAGGCCTTAAACCAGAGTGAATTTGCACTGCTGAGGTGGTGTGCATGCAATTCTGAGTATGTCACAGATGTAGCAGGCCTTAAACCAGAGTGAATTTGCACTGCTGAGGTGGTGTGCATGCAATTCTGAGTATGTCACAGATGTAGCAGGCCTTAAACCAGAGTGAATTTGCACTGAAAGAAAGAGAGAATGGATCGGGGTCAGACAGTACAGGAAGATAGGGGAGTAAGAAAGAAATGGGAGAGAGACATTAGAATGAAGGTATGTGAGGAGGGGCGAGGAGATTTGAGGTAATTATGCCAGCCATAAATGGGGAAAGGATGTGGGAAGGTGGGGATGGCAAAACAGGATATAGGAAACAGTTAAAAATTGAAAACAAAACATCAGAATTATTTCTATCAGCCAAGATATAATAATAACATGCATTCAGTAGTGATATTAATAAACATATTGGCTCCAGGGATGGCGCAGTTTCCATAGTCTCCTCCATACCTGCTGAGGTGGTGTGCATGCAATTCTGAGTATGTCACAGATGTAGCAGGCCTTAAACCAGAGTGAATTTGAACAGTTGATTTTATTACCTTCTCTTAATTGCCTATTTAATGATTTGTCAGTTATATACAGCGCATCTATATAACAGTCCAATTTAGGAGCACAGTGACCTACTGTTTGACATGTTTAATAGGATTATTGGTCAGTCACATGTGGGAGCAAACTGAACTTGATTATTTGGGGTTTATAGATGGGTGAAGGGTTGATATTAAGGCTCATTTGTGACCATGTCTATTTTATTCTGCAGTCCATATTCAGCAAAAAGCTTGGTAAGTAGAGCCAAAATGTTTTAACTTTATAATTACACCCCCAGTGTTACTACTTATATCCATCTCATGCAAATTATTTCTTCCTCCTATATCACTAAATCCTACACCAATTTGTTACTGGCATTGCCATTCTTTCCCACTGTAACCCACGCTGCCACAATATTCATAATCTCTGCTTTCTTTGTGTAAATCCATAGAGTGTCTACACTGTCTGTGCAAATCATGCTCCACCAACCATGGCCAAAAAAGATGGCTTAGTTCTAGATGCTCAATTTTTTTCCTTTTTTTTTCACAGCAATCTCTATGAAGAACCTATGTGAGTATCTTTATTGCTATCCACACTCACAGGACTCGTACAAATCTGTGAATGCTCCCTGATATCCTCATTTGTATCATAACATAGGAGCAACCAACCTGTCTCTGAGCCCTACTTGTTTTGATTATAGGGAAAATACATACATATCTGAAATGTTTTTGATTATTATTTTTATTGCTTGCGACTTGCCCGTAAAAAAATGATAGCATAACATTTTCACACAATGCGAGCCTCGCTATGCACGGCTTCTCTCTCTCCTTCCCTTGTTCTTTGTCCTCTCCCTCCCACTTCTCTCCTTCTCTGTGATCCTTGCAATTAGCCCCTTCACCACCCGTTGCAGGCCTCATAATGAACGCCCTTGGCGCCCATTGAGGGCCTCCCGTCACAATTGACAGGATAATATTTCATTTTTTTCTTCCCCCGTGTCTCATACTCCACTCCCTCCCCTGTGTCTCTTTCCCCCTCTCCCTCCACTGTGTCTCTTTCCCCTCTCTCCCTCCACTGTGTCTCATTGCCCCGCTCTCCCACCCCTGTGTCTCTTTCCACCCTCTGTCACCCCTGTGTCTCTTTCCCCACACTCCCCCCGTGTCTCTTTCCCCCCTCTCCCTCCTGTGTCTCTTTTCCCCCTCTCCCTTACATTTCTCTTTCCCCCTCTCCATCCAACTACTCTTTTCCCCCTCTCCCTCCCCTGTGTCTCTTTAGCTCCTCTCCCTATCATGTTTCTTTGCCCCCTCTCCCTCTCCTGTGTCTCTTTGCCCCCTCTCCCTCCCCTGTGTCTCTCCCTCCCCAGTCCACCTGTGTCCCTTTGCCCCGCTCTCCAACCCCTGTGTCTCCTTCCCCCCTCTGTCACCCCTGTGTCTCTTTCCCCCCCACTCCGCCGTGGTGTCTCTTTTCCCCCTCTCCCTCCCGTGTCTCTTTTCCCCCTCTCCCTCCAGTGTCTCTTTCTGATCACACTCCTGATAACAATTTACATTTATTTTCAGATCTGAGCATCTGAATGAGGCAGTTATGGTGACCTGTCCCATTTAAATTCCCTCCCAAGCCATCGAATTCTCATTCAATATGGCTATACACAATTAACATACTATACATAAGCCCCTTTTTCCTACCTAAACTTACACATTATAATGCCTCCGAAATTGATTAAAACATAAGCTCTGATGCAAAAAATACTACAACACCTCAATATAGATGGATATAAGACTTGATGTTTTATATCCAACACAATTGAGGGGTTACAAAAGTGCATCAAATATCACATAAATCTAAGGATCCCATGGATCCTTTCCTAATACTGCTACCTCCTATGAGGCTCGGATTCCCCAGGGTTTTTCCATTTACAGTACCATTAATGGGGGAACCCCAGGGATTCCTCCATCTCACACTGAAAGAGTGAGAGGTCCTCCCGTGTGGCGAGGACCCTCATTCCACATGGCACATTACAGGTTATTTGTGGTTTACAATAGCGGTGTATATTGACCATCATGATATAGGGTATTTTAGATTACCACTGAGGTCCTTTAGGGACTCCCAATGTACCAAGGAGTAGGTAGTCCTTTAAGGATTCCCATTATATAGGGTTAATTTTTTTATCCCATAGAGATCCTTAAAGACTTTTGTGGCAAGGGTTAAATAGACAAGCCACAGAGGCCTTTTAAGGACATAGGTGACATTGTATATATTTTAGTGGGGTTCATTTTACTTGTCACAGACCTTTGAGGACCTCTGGGGCATAGGGAGTTAACTTTAGGCATCGTTCTATCCACCTTTTACATTAACCACTCATTATGGATCACTAGTTGGGCCCTATAATATTAATTTAACCATTTGCTGGTTGCATCATTAATTGTTTTTCTATTCTCCTTTTATGCACCCAGTATTAATCACTATAACCGCTTCTGGATCACGACCTTGTTGTGGTGAAGGGGCTTGTATATTTAAGTGAAGCTGTGTATACCAAGATGGGCACGTCATAGCAGAGAGGTCAGACAAATTGTGGTCCACTGGAGAAGGGACTGGCAACCTACTTCAGTATCTTTGCCAAGATAACCTTATGGAGAAACATGACCAGAGGCATAATGATAGTTGTGCCTGACGTGTTGCAGTCCATAAGATCATGGAGAGTTGGACATGAGTGAATGACTAAACAACAAAAATAACAGCAATCACTCTAACCTGTAATGTGCATTTATTTTCAGGTCTGACATGGGAATCTCTGTATCACCTGAGTTAGTTAAAACAATTATGTTGGGTGGTTCTTGTTATTATGGATTGTTTTTTTGCTCTCTTTTTATTTATCCAGTATTTATAACTGTGCTTTTTTCAAGTCTGACATGGGATGCTCTGTTTCACCTGAGTAAGTTATAAGAAATATGGTGGGTTGCTCTTCGCATCCACTCATTTTGGAAAGGATTGTATACTTTGTTGAAATTACTATTATTTAAAATAAATTGTGTGGCAAATTAATAATTACTATTAGTGGTACAGACTATGAATACATCAATTAAGACCACAGAGTAAGAACATAAGAACCCACAAATAAAACAGAAATCCAAATTGGAAGAGAGAAGATTTTATAGAAAGACAGAAATGTCAGCAGAGACATATTGGGGGATTTTAAGATAGCTCCATGTTAGCCTAGACTATCATCACTAATTGTTCATGTCTGTTGAATGGGGCAGTGTATATAAAGAGGTACTAGAAATGTATCAGTAGAAATTAATCCTTATCATATAGTGGATTCTCTCATGAATATGTCCAATTTTGGTCCTACAATATTTATTCAATCCCTCAATTCCTTGCTAGTTACATCATTAATTAATTGTCTAGTCTCATTTTATTTGCCTTAACATGTCATGTATTTATTTTCAGGTTCGAAATAGTCAAATATATTTCAGCTGCATCAACTCCGTAAGTGAATGTGTCTTGGTGGCTGCTGTTATTCAATAATCCTTTTAATAATCCTGAAATCTCTATTATTAAACATAAACTTTGAGATATCATTGAATTCATAATATAAATGAGGATAACTTTGGAAGAAAGCAGAAGGGTATTGACAAAGACCATAGACAGGAAAATGAGACACTCACTTACTAGAAATCCAGTAATTATACCAGAAGATTAAGGTTGGATATCAGATTTGCCCCCACTTTTTATTGCTCTGAAAACTGCCTTCTGCTAGAGAATAGAATAACAACCAGATAGAGAGAGAATAGAGGAGAGATGAAACTAACGGAGGGCCCAGAAAGTTTAGAGAATAACCAGAAAACTAGAATACTGACATGGTTACTGAAACTAAACTAGAAAAACCAAAAGGATTGTGGAATAACAAACTAGCTCTCATGTTGTCTTCTTTCTCTCCCACTCAGTTTCTTTCATCATCTTCCCCTATAATTTGAGTCACCATTTTCCCATGTTTCTCTTTCCTGTCCCTAACCTGTATCATTGTCTTTGCTGACTCTTGGCTTCCAACACTTGATCTTCTATTCCCAATCTTTCTAAACATTAAACAATAATGTGGAGAAAAGATCACTGCAACATAATAAGACAGTATTTAAAATTATTCATTTATAGAAAAATTAGCCAAGGCTTTTGGCCGTCAACATGGAGACGAGTAAAAAAGGTGTTTACAAAGAAAAGAGGAAAGTATGAGTAAGTAGTCATGAAGGAGAAATTGGAAACTGAGATTTCCTTCTTAAAGAGATACATTTCATGAGTGAATATGAGAGTGTTTGAAGCAAAGCTGAGTGACCTCTAGGGAAACTGAGAGATTGTGGAAAGCGTAAAGAGAGTTGAGGGAAAGAGGAGAAGAAAAGGTGGTGAGAGATTGTAATTGATGGTAAATTTAAAATACTTTGTTTTCCTTTTTTTAATGGCAGTAAACTGAAAGAAGAGAGCACCTTCTAGCAGGTAAAAGTTTCCTTTTTGTATCTTGATTGATAGACTGTCTTCTGAGACTCTAGTATTGTGGACTTGCTAACTGTGGAGTTGTGTACCCAGGAGAAGGGGGGTGGGGGGTGCAGCAGGATTTATTACAATTTGCAAAGACTCAATCACATACTGTATCTGGGTACACATACACTGTCTTGAGATCTCATCAGTTACATTGTTAGATAGTTACATAGTAATTGAGGTTGAAAAAATATTTTTAGCCCATCAAGTTCAACCTTTTAAGATTTCCTTTGATCTGCAATATGCAGATTAGTTGTTAATTGTTCCATAGGAAGGCAAACAGGAAAAAAAAAAAGTGAAGCTTAGCCAATCATCTCAAAAGGGGAAACAAAATAATTCCTTCCTGACCCAAGATACTGGTGATCGGATTCCTCCCTGGATCAATACTCTCTCTAATTAACCAGGATAAACCTGAATACCCTTTTTAATTAAAAAATATATGTAGAACCCTTTTCTTTCTTTAAGGTGGAATCCTATTTATTTCTAACCTCAAAGGATGTCCTCTTGTGAACTGAAAACCTCTTGGCACAACAAGCTTACATGACAAAGCTTTATACTGACCCTGGATGTATTTATATAATGTAATCATATCTCCTCTTAGACACCTTTTATCTAGAGAGAATACGTTTAATTTGGTTAGTCTTTCTTCATAATTTAGCCCCTCCGTTCCCCTTATTAGTTTTGTAGCCCTTCTCTGTACTGTTTCCAGCTCTAAAATGTCCTTTTTATGAAGTGGTGCCCAAAAGTGTACTCCATACTCCAAATGAGGGTGTACTAGGGATTTGTATTGTGGCAGAATTATATTTGCTTCCCTTGCTTCAATGCCCTTTAATACGTGCTAATATTTTATTTACCTTTGCAGCTGCTGCTTGGCATTGAGCACTGTTATCTAGGCGGTTGTCTACAAGTACTCCCGAATCCATTTCAATATCAGAAACCCCTAGATTTGCTCCATTAAAATTATAAATTGCATGGCTATTTTCCTTCGCAGATGCATAACTTTAAATTTATTCGTTTTAAATCACATCTGCCATTTAGATGCCCATTTCTCTAATTTATGTAAATCCTTTTGGAGGGAAAGTACGTACATCATTATCTGATGTAACTAACTTGCACAACTTCATGACATCAGGAAACATGGAGACACTGCTTTCCAGCCCCACTTCAAAGACATTAATATATATGTTAAAAAAGTAGAGGACCTAATACTGAACCCTGAGGAACCCCACTTACCACATTAGTCCAATCCGAATATGTTCCATTTACCACAACCCTTTGCTTCCTATCTGTAAGCAAGCTTTTGACCCATGAGCAGATATTTACTGCTATTCATGTATCCCATAGTTTGCACAATAGTCTTCCACATGGCACTGTCTCAAACTCCTTTGTAAAATCCAAAAAGATTACTGTATCAATCCATGAGCAAATATTTACTGCAATTCCTTTATCTTTTAGTTTGCACAATATTCTCCCATGTGGCACTGTATCAAAAGCCTTTGCAAAATCCAAAAAGACTACATCCACTGAGTTGCCTTGATCCAGGTTCCTACTAACCTCCTCATAGAAATGAATCAGATTTGTTTGACATGACCTATCCCTCATAAATCCATGTTGACTCCTACTTATAATCCTGTTCAAATAGACATATCACATATATAGTTGTGAGCGTACAAGTTGTTGCTAACGCTTGCGGGCTCGCGTAGCGAGGGCCGCGGGCGAGGGCCTCAGTTGTTGGCATGGAGCACCGATGGCGCTCCTTGCCAGCAACTGCGACCCTCGCAAACTTTACGTTGTAACGCAAACAATACGACACACCAACTGCGACCCTCGCAAAGTTTACCTCGCAAAGCAAACAACATAAGACACACGTTAACACTCAAAGTCGTCCGCAACTCGCGAACATGAAAAAAATCAAAACACAATAAATACACACAGCACATACATAAAAAGCTTACCTACAGCAAGAGGAAGCATCCAGGACCTCAAAATAGCAACTTACAGCTTTATTTAACTCAAAATAAAAGAGTTTAGACACTAAAACATTCTATAAACGAGAGAAAAAATTGCCGCCGAACACGCAAAACACCACAAGAAACTCGCAAAACAGCACAAAACAGCTACGGATATTCCGCTAAGACGCATACCACACATTACCCCCCATTTTACGACAATGCGGAAGTACACAACTACGCTAACGGTTTGGTCTCGCGCATGCACACTATTACACTGCACACATTCTGCACGCTTACACAGCAGCTCCACACCATTAATGCTGCAGCAACATCAAAACAGATTGCAGCTCTTCAACACAATGCTTCAAAATGCATAAAGTATATTCATTTATTAATGTATTATAGATTTCAACATTATATACCAAGCAGCATTAGCTACCTTACAATTTCATTGCCGTCATTTTTTGACGGGCAATTCTCTAGTTCTTGTATATTATCCCTTATTAACCCTTCTAAAAGCTTCCCCACTACAGAAGTAAGGCTCACTGGTCTATAATTCCCCAGATTTGCTCTTGCTCCCTTTTTAAATATTGGTATCACATCAGCTTTTCTCAAGTCATCTGGTAGAGACCCTGTGTTGAGTGAATCTTGAAAAATTAAATATAATGGTTTGGCTATTACAGAACCCAGTTCCCTTAGTATCCTTGAATATATTCCATCAGGACCCGGGGCTTTATTAACATGTATTTTTTCCTACCTCTTTTGGATTACTTCCTGTGTTAACCAATTATTTGGCAAAGGTAGTGTAGCCCCATTATATTACCGTGTCCCAACCAGTGGTACCTCACTTGAGTATACCAAAGAAAATAACCTATTTAGCTCATCTGCCTTTTCATGGTCACTAATTTATCAGATGACCTGTTTCACATTGTAATGTTTCTATAGCTAACTCAAGGGCTAACTCACGCTTCAAAACACACCACAAGTAACAAATGCTGTCATTCCTTGGTATGAATAACCTTTGCAGACAATGGATACTGGATATATTTTGGTCATATTATGCTGTGTTAAAAGCTGGTACACTCTCTGATCAGCCTACACACAAACAATGGACTGATGCAGGGCATACTGACTATGCCTTGGTCTGAGCTCCTGCCTTTGGTTTAATAGATTACAAACTACCCTTAACCTTGTATTTCTCTGAAAAGTATAGCACAGCTAATTGTATTTTGACACAAAACATGGCTCTGACCTATGGCTTATTGCATACTAGCTGCATAAGGTCAATTATTTTATTAGATGAAATTCTTGGCCCTGCAACCAACCCTGCTACTCTTGCCCCATTAATGCCCACAGATGATGCAGATACACATATATACTGATTGTGGAGACAGTTACTTCTCCACACCTTGATCTGCAGCAAATCCCTATCTCTAATGCAGACATGGAACTGTTTACTTATGGTTCCTCTTCTATAGTTTCTGATTCAGACAGCCAAACAGGGTATGCTGTTGTGAGCCTCCATGCTTGCATTGAGTCAGTGGTCCTATCACCAGGTAGCTCTGTACGGGCTGCAGAATTTGCACTCAATTCTTATTCTGGCCCAGGAACAGTCTGCCAACAACTAGACTGACTCTAGCTATGCTTTTGGGGTATGCTATGCTTTTAATAAATGTATCAACTCAGAGGAATCCTCGCCTCAGCAGGAAAATCAGTACAGCATGATACACTCAGGAAAAATGTGCTCACTACCTTACTATTACCATCTCATGCAGCTTTTTTTTAAATGGGAAGCCCTTAAAAATGTGTAAGACCACATTTCTAGGGTCAATGCCCTGGCTGATGCCTGTGCCAAACATGCCATGTTACACTTCACACTTATGTCCCACAGTTTGCACAATCCATTACACCTACTAACAATCATTCTTACGTCATCCACCTACAACACACAGCACCAGATACAGAAAGTAAATTCTGGCAGGCTACAAACTGCACATAGGATCCTGAAACTCAACTTTGGCACAGCCCTGATAGTAGCCTTTGACGCCTCACATTTTGGAAAACAGGCAGATACTTGCTATAGGACATCCGAAAATTACCAGGAATCACTACTGCCATCACACGATTCTCTCAATCATGCTTCATCTGTGCACAAACAAATAAAACACCTCACAAACTTAAACATGATCATCTTTCACATGCAACGGACCCCGTTTTGCATTTAGAGATAGATTTTACACACATGCCCCTATGCATAGGACACAAATACTGTGTATACTTGTCATTGTGGACATGTTTTCAAAATGGATGAAGCATACCCTTGTAGCACTGTAGTGAAATATAAAATACCCAGATTTGGAGTCTCAGCATCCATTAATAATGATGGGGAAATTCACTTAACAGGTCACAGTGTAAGTAGTAAGGAAAGTCAGTGAATTTGAATGATTGTTTGAAAACTACACATATCCTACCATCCCCAGTCCTCTGAACAGGTGGAGACAATGAAACACAATAAAGAAGAGACCTACCAACACCATTCAGGAGATCTCAGATGGGTGGATGCATTACCCTTAGTACTGTACGACATTGGGAATTCACCTAATGACACTGTAGGCCTCACTTTATTTAAGATACTCATGGGAAGGCTCATGCCCACTGGGTCAAGACCCCCTTAATCACAGGAATCTCTATAAATATTCTAGTTAGTGAAACCACAGCACTCACAAAAAAAAAAAAAACACTTGCCAAGTACCATAAACAAGTAACAGAGAGATTGCCTTACTGATAGAGCAATTTATGGCATTGAACCAGTGAAATATCTTAATAAAGTTTATCTATCCTTAGGTGAACTGGACCTCACCTTCTGCTCCACACCACCGGAACTTCTTTCAAGGAAATCAGAATGGACGCAAGGTACCAGCCCACTCCTCATTGAAGGAACCTCTTTGAACCTTTCCATGAGACCCTCAGTATATATTCCCTGTTATGTGTAATTGCCATCCTTCTGGTACTCAGGTGTGAAACATGGGAAATTGTGACCACTTCCTCCTTTACCCTTGGATAGATATTGTATGGACTTGTACTTGTTACTGGGCTTTGCATGAACTCAGCCTAAACATTTGCTTGCCTGACCTATTCGTCTCATCTCTAGTGTATCATTCATGACTTTAGATGTTTGAGTCCTCCTACTTAAACAGAACTAGGATAACAGACCTACTAGTTGCAGGACTTTATGAAATAATATGTATCTGTATTTCTTTATGTAATAATATTTTAACAATTTTTCAATAAATATATAATATATATACTATCTATTGGTAGGTCTATCTTTTATCTCAACTAGATTTTTAATACATTTAAGTTTGAAAGGGCTGTATTTTTTTTTGTTGCTTCCCTTTTGTATCCTTACCTACTAATCTAGGCCTCTATATCATTTCCTATTTTGCTCTTTTCCTTGACTTCAACTTAATTCTCTCCGTGTCTTCCCCATACTCTATTGTCATGCTCTGCCCTATTTTCTCTGCTATATTCCTTATTTACCCTACTCCATCTTCCCATTTCTATTCTGTATCCCAATCCCTCCTTATTCTTATTTCTATCTAATGAACCCATCGATTTTTCTCTCCTGGATTTCTTCCTCATGGAGGGGTAGTATATTAAATGCATCCATATTCCCTCCACACACAAAAGATGTTTTTTATTTTTTGTATTTGATGTAGCATGGCACTTCCTAGAGCTGGCACCCATGGCAATTGCACTGCTTGCTCCCTAGAAATTGCCCTGGCAGGGTTCAATGTTTGGCAGCAGTATAGGTATAATTATGTAACCATGTACATGTCCAAGGTGTGGGATAAAATGTAAGCCACCTGTTACTAATAACATTTTGACATGCTATCAAATTCAGATTTATTCTGTCTATAAAAACAAGTACTTTGAACTTGTTAACTTGGATATATATATTCCAAGTACATTTTATCAGGTGAACGTTTCATCCCAAAAAAGTTTACAACTGACAAGAAGTCATTGATTGAATTTGACAGTTATCATAGATTTGGTTAGTTATTTATCAAGGCAATAATCTGATTGCCAGTTATTGGGGTTGGGAAAAAAAATATTTTACACAAATGGAGATAGAATGTTCCAAACATGCAGATTACATTTTCAGTTTGGTTCCTTCACGTGGAAATATTGCTAAAATTGGTGAAGAGCAAAAAGAAGACATTTAGAAAACATAAGGTAAATATTTGAGTTAGAAATAAAACTTAAACTTAGTGTTTTAGATTAAATATTTTTATTTTACTGCTTATTAAACATTAGTTGCTGTTATCAGAAAAAAAAAGAAGATTATCAGGCCTCAAAGTTGCGCCATTTTTTGATGATGTTGTAGAATCTGTTTCCAGGACACTGAGTAGATGTCACATCTCGATGACCTTTCAGAATATAAGTTTATAAAATGTAACCTTTGGAGACTCCACATCTGATTAGTTTCTTGTCAGCATTCTGAGCTGCAGTTTGGAACACGGTCTGGGAAGGAGAAGATAGAGTGGGATTGGTTGAAAACTAAACTGTGGAATAATAAGATTAAAGTTAAATGATAAAATAAAAATGCTAAAAAGTGTGGCTTTGAATGAGAGATATTAAAAAGTAAAAGTGGATGGAAAGAAAGAAGTGTAGAGATGAGTAGAGGTATAGATAGTGAAAGAGAACCTGAAGATTTTTTTAAATAAAAAGATATGGGGAATAAATATTTGGAAGTTGTTGGCACGGGAGATGGAAAAGCAGATTTCACCTTTTCAGCATTGGAAATCTTTTTTGACCTTCCCTCATTACAAACTCTTTATTATTTCATCTCATTTAAATTTCACTTAGATTACCTGTGTAAAATATTTAGATGGATATTTACCATGCACTAGTGTTTTTGTGACTACATATCTGTATTATCTGTCATATCTGTCCTGTTTTCACTAAGTTAATAAAAATTGACTCTACATTTTAATGGTGTATCGGAAAGCAACTGACATTGTGTCTCCTGTTTATTACCCCATTGTCCTAGCTTACCAGTGAAGGTTCCCATGAAACTGATCCCAATGGACCTGTGATTGGATCCTGGAGCATGAGCTCCGGTAGCATTCCAACCACGACCTTCATATATTTGTCCATCTTCCCCAATTAGGAAGCTGTGCAATAAAATGGTTATGATTTAGGACATGAGATACACAAAATGAAAGCCTGTGGCAAAATAACTATTAAAGCATTGTTTTACATAGCATTACAATACGGGTAATAAATTCTATTTTCTACGTTCTACTTTTCTATTACATATATTCATATTGTTATTAGTACTTTACTATCACACCATACTTGTAAACAACAAGACACCATTCTTTATTATTTAGTGCTTTTATACAATAAACATATGGAAAAAGGTAACTGGTAAGGGTAATAAAATAAAGAAAAAGCAAGTTGTCTCATCTCTATAGCACAAATTAAAAGTAGGTTACCAAATTTTGGGCAAATAATAATAATAACAAATAATAAAAATAACATCAGAAAAAGGGGACCCATAAAGACATATTGTAGGAATGTTGAGCTGCTAGGAGTACCTTATAAGAAGCAATGAGTATATGTGCTATCAATAAAAATAATATGATAAATAATAATAGATGTGAAAGAATCTCTTTTAATCCTAGACTGCCCTCTTTCACTCGCTTTCCTCTTCTCTCATTTGTATCCAATATCACACCAGCCTCTGGCTCTTATGGGTGTCCCTTCTATGCTTTTGGCCTGTGTGCTCCATTTTTGTACTTGTTAATGGTCAACATTTTAAAGCAGTGTAAATCATATAGTTATAGCCAGTTAGGCCCTCATTCAATTGCGATTTGGCCAATTGAATAGGGGTCTAAATGAGCACATAACATCTTTTTTTTTAAAAAAGTTTTTAGTTAGTAAGCATCTATCCAAAAGCAAGGTTTACACTAACTAAAAACTTCTTTAAAAAAATATGCTATGTGCTTATTTAGAGCCCTATTCAATTGGCCAAATCGCAATTGAATGAGGGCCTATGTGTTTAAATGTTGTGTTCAATTTTGCTTTAATGAGAGAGGACATTTTGTCTTTGAAAAATAATTAGAAACCTGGGAAAAAAGGGAAGAACAGTGGGTTTGTGGAAGATCTGTATTTACTTCTGTTACAAATGCCCCCTTTAATAGCCCATTGACAGTAGTGTAGAATGCACCATAGGATAACTTCCCCACAAACAGACAAACTAGCAGTTTATGCTGAAATCCAGAAGATACAGTCAGTGTCATCTAAACATTAGGGCCCTTATTAAATTAGAGCTTGGTTTCAATTAGTATCTCGCAAATGCGCCTCGTAGCACGATTTGCGTACTACGAATCGTGTTGCGTTCGACTAGCGTAATTTCGGACTCATTGGGAAAGCATTGAAGGCCATTACAATTGATTGCACAATAACCTCCTCCCCTCACCAAAGCAAATGCATTATACAACCAATTAGTTGTTACATTTTGGAATGAAAAGCCACGCTGCAGCTTACATAAAGCAATTAAAGACACACTACCTGATTACATAAAAACACAAAAACATCAAAATGATCCCATATTACCCTTTGTTACTCACAGAAGCTCTATTTAATTGTATATACATGTTGCTCATCACATCTACTTTTGGGAACACAAATATGAGGCACATTACACTGCCACATGGCATATATACACGGGGAGCATGTGAATATTCCCTGTTCAGTCGTTCAGTCGTGTCTGACTGTGACCCTATGGAGTGTAGCACATGCAGCTAGGACTCCTACAAGGTTTGCATGCTGGTGATGCTGGAGTGGCTTGTCAGTTCCTTCTCCAGTGATTTCGGATTTGGACGTCCACTCTGCTTTTAACCTCCCACTCACAATGGCCCTTAATGGTATAGCTCACAGCTTCATTGAAGTACACAAGCCCTATCACTTATCAAACCACAAGGTGACCATGGGATCATACCCCACACTAATCTAGTGTAACCCATCAGGAAGGGCCGCAAACACACATGGAGGCTTTGCAGAGGCACAATGAGCAACAGCCAACTCACCTCCATCAGGGATAGTCTTTGCTACGCCCATCCAAGGAAGTTCCACGCCATTGCTGGTGGCCATGTGCCAAGATGTCCACTCATTCCCATTTGGTGACCACCCATTATGTTCTGCTATTCATCAATTTACATTAGCTTGGATTGCTAAGTGATGTTGGGGATAGGGCTTGTATACTTCAATCAAGCTGTGAGCTATTACATTTAGGGCCAGTGTGGGTGGGCAGGTGAAAGCAGAGTGGATGGACAAATCCAAAATCACTGGAGAAGGAACTGACAAGCCACTCCAGTATCACCTATCATTATCCTGTTAGGTCCTCAGGGGAATGTTCCTACTCCACAGTATCACTAATTGGACTTGGCCTATGCATTAACCCTTTATTATGCCTAGATTGTAGATCTATTAGATGAATTATATGTAGTGATGTCGCGAACATAAAATTTACGCGAATGCGAACCGCCGCAAATGTTCGCGAACCGGCGAACCCGGCGAACCACCATAGACTTCAATGGGCAGGCGAATTTTAAAACCCACAGGGACTCTTTCTGGCCACAATAGTGATGGGAAAGTTGTTTCAACGGGACTAACACCTGGACTGTGGCATGCCGGAGGGGGATCCATGGCAAAACTCCCACGAAAAATTACATAGTTGATGCAGAGTCTGGATTTAAGCCATAAAGGGCATCAATTACCTAACATTCCTAAATTGTTTGGAATAACGTGCTTTAAAACATTAGGTATGATGTTGTATCTATCAGGTAGTGTAAGGGTTAGGCCCGCTTCACAGTGACAGACCAAACTCCCCGTTTAACGCACCGCAAACAACCTCAAACAGTCCATTTGCACAACCGCAAACTCACCATTTGCACAAGGTTGGATACCAAGCTAGACATGTTCCTTGTCCTCACTGATGTCATTGAAAGTCTCTTCCTCCACCCAGCCACCAGGGGTCCCCGAAAGGTGACAACAAGCCCCCTGGGACGCCTGCTGTGTTTGGTCTTCCACCTCCTCAAAGCCACCTTCCTCCTCTGACTCCTCTTCTTCAGACTCCTCTCACTGCGTTGCCTCTCTTCTGCATTATTATAAGGTGTGTTAAGTAGTACTACTCTTATCAGTTTAATACCTGTAACAGCACATATCAGGGGGTGTGTATAAGGCCTGGAATATTAGAACCGGGAGATGGAAAAAGATTCTTTGTTGGTCGTATCACTTCAATTTTGGGGCACGGCGCGTGCAATCAAAGGTGCCACCAGATAGGAGTGGCGTGTTTGTAAGTACTACTCTTATCAGTTTAATACCTGTTACAGCACCTATCAGGGGGCGTGTATAAGGCCTTGAAATTTAGAACCGGGAGATGGAAAAAGATGCTTTGTTGGTCGTATCACTTCAATTTTGGGGCACGGCGCGTGCAATCAAAGGTGCCACCATATAGGAGTGGCGTGTTTGTAAGTACTACTCTTATCAGTTTAATACCTTTTACAGCACCTATCAGTGGTCGTGTATAAGGCCTGGATTTTTAGAACCGGGAGATGGAAAAAGATGCTTTGTTGGTCGTATCACTTCAATTTTGGGGCACGGCACGTGCAATCAAAGGTGCCACCAGATAGGAGTGGCGTGTTTGTAAGTACTACTCTTATCAGTTTAATACTTGTTACGTCACCTATCAGGGGGCGTGTATAAGGCCTGGATTTTTAGAACCGGGAGATGGAAAAAGATGCTTTGTTGGCCGTATCACTTCAATTTTGGGGCACGGCGCGTGCAATCAAAGATACCACCAAATAGGAGTGGCGTGTTTGTAAGTACTACTCTTATCAGTTTAATACCTGTTACAGCACCTATCAGGGGGCGTGTATAAGGCCTGGATTTTTAGAACCGGGAGATGGAAAAAGATGCTTTGTTGGTCGTATCACTTCAATTTTGGGGCACAGCACGTGCAATCAAAGGTGCCACCATATAGGAGTGGCGTGTTTGTAAGTACTACTCTTATGAGTTTAATACTTGTTACGTCACCTATCAGGGGGCGTGTATACGGCCTGGATTTTTAGAACCGGGAGATGGAAAAAGATGCTTTGTTGGCCGTATCACTTCAATTTTGGGGCACGGCGCATGCAATCAAAGGTGCCACCACATAGGAGTGGCGTGTTTGTAAGTATTACTCTTATCAGTTTAATACTTGTTACGTCACCTATCAGGGGGCGTGTATAAGGCCTGGATTTTTAGAACCGGGAGATGGAAAAAGATGCTTTGTTGGTCGTATCACTTCAATTTTGGGGCACTGCACGTGCGATCAAAGGTGCCACCAGATAGGAGTGGCGTGTTTGTAAGTACTACTCTTATCAGTTTAATACTTGTTACGTCACCTATCAGGGGGCGTGTATAAGGCCTGGATTTTTAGAACCGGGAGATGGAAAAAGATTTTTTGTTGGTCGTATCACTTCAATTTTGGGGCACGGCGCGTGCAATCAAAGGTGCCACCAAATAGGAGTGGCGTGTTTGTAAGTACTACTCTTATCAGTTTAATACCTGTTAAAGCACCTATCAGGGGGCGTGTATAAGGCCTGGATTTTTAGAACCTGGAGATGGAAAAAGATGCTTTGTTGGTCGTATCACTTCAATTGTGGGGCACGGCACGTGCAATCAAAGGTGACACCAGATAGGAGTGGCGTGTTTGTAAGTACTACTCTTATCAGTTTAATACCTGTTACAGCACCTATCAGGGGGCGTGTATAAGGCCTGGATTTTTAGAACCAGGAGATGGAAAAAGAACCTTTGTTGTTCGTATCACTTCAATTTTGGGGCACTGCACGTGCAATCAAAGGTGCCACCAGATAGGAGGGGCGTGTTTGTAAGTACTACTCTTATCAGTTTAATACTTGTTACGTCACCTATCAGGGGGCGTGTATGAGGCCTGGATTTTTAGAACCGGGAGATGGAAAAAGATGCTTTGTTGGTCGTATCACTTAAATTTTGGGGCACGCGCATGCAATCAAAGGTGCCACCATATAGGAGTGTCGTGTTTGTAAGTACTACTCTTATCAGTTTAATACTTGTTACGTCACCTATCAGGGGGCGTGTATAAGGCCTGGATTTTTAGAACCGGGAGATGGAAAAAGATTCTTTGTTGGTCGTATCACTTCAATTTTGGGGCACGGCACGTGCAATCAAAGGTGCCACCATATAGGAGTGGCGTGTTTGTAAGTACTACTCTTATCAGTTTAATACTTGTTACGTCACCTATCAGGGGGTGTGTATAAGGCCTGGATTTTTAGAACCGGGAGATGGAAAAAGATGCTTTGTTGGTCGTATCACTTCAATTTTGGGGCACGGCGCGTGCAATCAAAGGTGCCACCATATAGGAGTGGCGTGTTTGTAAGTATTACTCTTATCAGTTTAATACTTGTTACGTCACCTATCAGGGGGCGTGTATAAGGCCTGGATTTTTAGAACCGGGAGATGGAAAAAGATGCTTTGTTGGTCGTATCACTTCAATTTTGGGGCATGGCGC